>CM051261.1:57993339-58258339 GCA_027921565.1 Artemia sinica
ATATATATATATATATATATATATAATATATATATATATATATATATATATATATATATATAATATATATATATATATATATATATATATATATATATATATATATATATATATATATATATAATATATATATATATATATATATATATATATATATATATATATATATATATATATATATATATATATATATATATATATATATATATATATATATATATGTATATATATATATATATATATATATATATATATATATATATATATATATATATATATATATATATAATATATATATATATATATATATATATATATATATATATATATATATATATATATATATATATATTATATATATATATATATATATATATATATATATATATATATATATATATATATATATATATATAATATTTACATCGAATATATTCCAAATTGCAAGAAAGCAGTAGAAGAAGCTTGTATAAATTTTTTTTGGCAAAATACTAAAATAAAAAGTGCATTAATACAACTTCAAACTGAGTTTAAAAACCTGGGTTCCTGATTTCACAAAGATCTCATGTAAGATCGATATTTTTTAAAAGCCCTTCACAGTGGATATCAGTAATTTTCCAATTGATTTACAAATCAAGGTGATAGATTTGCAAAGTGATACCACACTTGAAATAACTTTTAAGAAAAAAACCAACTTGGTGGATTTCTATGGAAGTTTGCCTTCTGAAAACTACAAGGAATTAAAAAGGTTAGCTAAGCAATTAATTACTAAATTGCTCAGCAATTAATTGCAATTAATTACTAAACTGGTAGTACATATATTTGTGAGCAAACTTTTTCAATTCTGAATTATCGAAAACAAAAAACACTGTTGTCGGTTATTGGACATACATTTAGACGCAATATTACACGTCTCTACTACAAAATTGCGAGCTAATCTAAAAAAAAAACTTGCAAGTCAAATGCAACAACAAAAATCTTATCGATTGTATAAACGACAATAAATGTAGTAAAAATGTACATGAAGCGTCTTATTTTCAAACCTAAAATATTTGTAAATAAATATTGTAGATGTACTCTACTTATTATAGTATACCTACAATACTAGACTACAGTGCAATTACATGTGACCCAAGTGCGGCCTGCGTAATATCCCAATGTAAACTTGTGGCCCTTTTACAACAAACGGTTGCCGACCCAAGCTCTAACCCGAAAATTTCAAGTCCCCCTAACCCCCCTACCCTAAAAAAAAAACTCACAAATTTCAAATCGATACCCTAACTGTGAGACAAACGAAGAGCTACTTTACGAACTAAGTTTTAAATTTATTACTTTTTAATAAAAAAAAGACTGACGGTGTGCAACCTCTTCAAACTGAAAGCAATACTTACTTGCCTTAAGGCATTAAAACGTATACTTTCTCTGGTTATCAAAACCAACAAATGGAGGTTAAAAATTCACCAGAGCAATTTGCAATCCAGGGAGCTAGATCCCGCCATTGTTTTCAAAGCAGGGATTGGCTAGGCCCATTATGCGATTTCTTTGAGATTGAGATAAATGTACTATATTATATTAACCTCAAGATGAGATTAACCTTGGTGTTCCACAAGGTCTTTATACACATCTAAAATTATTCCTTGTTAAAAAAGTCTTACATGAGAAAAGGATTACTTAAACAAATCTCATAACATATCTTTATAAGATAAAAAGCAAGCTCTGGATCCTTTAAAAGAAAGTAATTTTGAATTTTGAAACTCCTCCCACTGTGAGGCAGACCAGTGTACACTAATGTGTACAAAGATGTATTTATACTGAACCAAATAGTTAAACTGTAAGTAAGAAGCAGTCCTTGTCAATAATAACCAAAAATCTATGCCTCAAAACTGCATATTATGGCCTAAATATTCCTTCGTTAAGAGCTCTTTAAATCACGAGGGGGGGGGGGGAGAGGACTCATGCGGTACCCTCTAGTTATTTGGAACAAAAGTGTAATTTTGGGGAGCAGAAGACAGCTCTTTACTTATTGCTAAAGTTTGACAACAGAGTTTACTGACTTCTTTCCAAGAGATGTGTTGAAGCAGAATACTAATTCAATGAGTGAGTACCATTGTTAAAGCACTGAAATTGCCCTATATACAATATACCCGAAATCCCTGTTGTTTTTACCAGAGTTTTAATATGTTATATATATTGCTTATACTTTCAGTGAAGTATATGTTAAAATTTAGAACAGAAAAATCGAGAGTTCAGGAAGGCAACACTTACCATCGTCTAAACTATAAAGTGTAACTCCTGCTTGTTTTTAAGCTTTCACAATTACCGTAACTTTTTTCATTAGAGTTGGACATTCATTTGAAACAACTTGACCACCCTCTAATTGCTTAAGCCCTTAAAATGTGGGTATTTTCAAAATTTTACCTAAAGTACTTTTTCCATTTATAAAAAAGAAACAAACATCAAGAACTAGAGCACCAGTGGCTCTGTTTGTTATCATATTCGATACCTTTTTTCAAATAATTGAGGAATCACAAGTTATATCTTGAAAATGATGTCATAATTGTTGCCCAGCAATGACGTTTATATTAGAAATGATGTTACTTTTTATACGCTGCCATGATGTTTACCGGAAAGACAAAGCGATTTAGATAGGTCATCATTTTGGAAAAAATGTGTTTAGAGCCTTGATTTTGGAAAAACATTTTCCTGTGGGTGACGTCACAAACATATACAGTTAAAGAGCAAGAACTACATCATTTTTTCCAGTCTGGTTGTATCGTTGTTTTTGTATCGTACTTTTTCCATTTATAAAAAAGAAACAAACATCAAGAACTAGTACCATTTTAGACTTCAATAGCAACAAAAATATTTTCTTGCGCTTTTTCCTCCTTTTTTCATAATGCTGAAAAATGTATTAGGTTACCTTCTATTCCTTAGACAGCTATTCAAGGTTTGTATTTCATCTTTGGAATGCTCTTCCATGCTACTTTCTACAGGGGAACTCTCTACTTTCTTCTTTTTGCTTGATACATTTTTATACTTTCCTCTCTTGTTTCTTTTCTTCCTGTCTGTGGTTTGGCTTAAAACTTCATCTTCACTCAAATTAGACAGTTCCAATACTTCACTGACAAGTTGAAAATTATTGTCAATTTCCTCATGTTTTTTCAATATTGCCTGGTGCTCTTTATTAGTTCTTTGGTACAAATCATCATCTGAATCTGAGTACATTTCTATTTGAAAAAAAAATGAAATCATATATTAACAGTTTAAAGAAAAACTTGTAGTCCAGTAAAAGTGAGTTCCCATTGGAATGAGTGATAATTAGCTGGAAACTCGTACACACCTCCAAATACATGCGTGCGCAACACTTGTTCCAAAAGTTGGCTCAAAAGCCTCATGAAATTTGATAAGTTATTTCAGCACAAAGATCACAAAAACTCCAAGAAGCCCCAAACCTAAATTAGACTAAGCACTCTACACACTCTTTATCTGTGCCTGGCTTTCTTCCATAAAAAAAGCAACAACAAAAAAACACGTAAGACAAAGGGATTACTTGCAGCCTAACAGATTATAAACTGTGTCTATTACCGACTTAAAAATAATTAAAGGATGACTTAGAAGACTATGGATGAAGATGAATGCAGCAAAGTGAATTACAGAAGCCAATGGCAACAATATCACCACCGTATTTTGTAATTCGTAGCTTTGTTGTATTTTGTTGTCTTTTGTATGGCCTGCTCAAAACTGCTCTCACTATTAAGTCACTGAGCTCTTACCACATAAGAGCAATAAAGATGAACATGACCTGCACACTACCAAAGTAAAGAGCAACAGTAGTAAAATTGGCAAGGTTGAAAAGGTTTTAGTTAGCAAGCAATCCTTTTTACACTGATGCATTAATTGGACTGCTTGACAAATGGTACCCACTCATGGTTCAAGCATCCATATGCAGTGATGCTTGAGTTGGCTGTTGGGCAACTGGAACCCTTGTGAATGGCCTGCGCTGAAAGGTTAAACAGTCAAAGCACTATAAAACAAGTACTTTACCCTCAAAACACAATTGTTCAAGAGCAAACTTAAAAGAAAGCCCTTGAGTGCATATCATGTGAGTGGCAGAGACAAAGTTAGTATGGTAAGGATCAACAATGTCTAATTTCATCTTCATTCAGAAGCAAGGTGTATATTTCTTACAGTTTCCACAGAAGCAATGAAAAGTGCAGTGCTACAGGTCAAGGGATTAGGAGACAGAATAGTTAAAATGAGAAAACCGAAAGCTAGGTTGACACCTGCAGCTCATAATTACTTAGTTTCCAGGAACTACAGACGCCTAGGGGCACTACTATTCCCCTAGTAAAACTATCAAACAGTTTGTGGTAATAAACTGTAAGTAAGGAGCAACCTGGCACACTAGTAACCAAAACTCTAAAAAACGGAATGTTGATACCAATATATATTTATCAAAAGAATTGGATTTTATGCTGATTCCAAATATGTAAGTTTCATTAAGTTTAGTCTTACCTATCAAAGGTTACAAGCCTGAGAAAATTTGCCTGATTTTTGAGAAAATGGGAAAACGCCCCCAAAATGTCATAGAATCCTAATGATAATCATACCATTAAATTCAGCATATCAGAGGACCCTGCTGTATAGGTTTCAAGCTCCTATATACAAAAATGTGGAAATTTGTATTTTTTGCCATAAGAAAGATCAGGGATGCATGCTTATTTTTTTTCGGGAGTGATTATATCAACCCAATGGTCCTAGAATATCGGGAGAGGGCTCATTCGAACGGATATTAAAAGTTCTAGTTCCCTTTTGAAGTGACCACAAAATTGGATGGCAATTAGGCCCTCTCCCATGACCCTTTTTATCTCAAAATTGTCCAGTCAAAATTTTGAGATAGCCATTTTGTTCAGCATAGTTGAAAGGCCAAATAAATATACCTTTGGAGATTTCATGACCCCCCAGCCCCTGGGGAAAGGTCTTTAAGTTATAAAATTTGCCTATTGTTTACGTGTAGTATTTGCTATTGGGAAGTATGCATATACTTTTGGGTGAGAGGTGGGATTTTCCACATGGGCAATTTGTTATAGGGAGGGAAGTTTTCAGGGGGTGAATTTTTCAGGTGAAATTTTATACTGATGAAATTTTGCCAGAATTCCTATATGAGATTCTTCTTATGTCTTGCTTTCTCTTTGTCAATTCAATTTTACGTGTGGAGATGTTAAGGGTAAGTTCCCGGGGTAAATTTTAACCAGGAGTGAATTGTCTAGAGCAGTGGTTCTCAAACTTATTTAGACACTGTACCCCTTTTTACCCACAAAACATTTTAGGTACCCCTTCTCAGTTACCAATAGGCCTACTAAGTAAACTACAGCTAAAATATAAATAAAATTACCAGTTTTAGAGTTAAAGGGTTGGTCCTATTTTTTTGTTGGCTTGCTGTGTAACCCCTAAAAATTTTTGCGTACCCCCAAGGAGTATGGATACCACAATTTGAGAACCACTGGTCTAAAGAATAAATCAGTCAGGAGGAGGGATTTTTCCATGAAGGTGTAGCCAGATTACCTAGCATTATTTAAAAAACAATAAGAAATTAAATAAAAAAACAAGTCTTCTCAACTGAAAGTAAGGAGCAAAATTAAAACCTGAAACAAACAGAAATTATTACATATATGTATGTATGTATGTATAAGTTTATCGCCCATCATAAATGTAAAATACAAAGCTGATTGAGTATAAAGAAAGAAAATGGAAAGAAACAAATAAATTCTGACAAATACAAACAGAACCAAAACAAAGAGGAACAGACAAGAAAAAAAAATTACAAATAAGGGCAATTATATGTAAGAAAAAATATATTATCAACGACGGACAATTTCAGAGGTGCTTTCACCAATAACCTGCCTCCGATATTTCTCATTTCTTTTCTGTACCGCGGACACTGGACTTGCAACTCCATACCGCGAGGATAGTGAGCTGTTATTAGTCCAGAGAGGCAGCCTTAGCAAATATTTCGCATACTTGTAGAAACACTTCCGTATATCCCTAATATCTGAAGCAGTAAGAAGAGACCAAAATGCTGCAAGGGCAAGTAGATGCGGAACAGCAAATGCATTATAAACGCTAGCTAAGATACGGCGGTTAAATTTAAACTTTAAACGCAACTAGTAAACCATACGCATTCCTAGCATTTCTAGCAAAAAATCTTTCAAAAGTTGACACGTGGCGCGAAGATTTGACCCAATCGGTACACCAAGATACGTCAGTGTATCTTGTGCTTTAATAACATGTTCACCTAACTGAATATTTGTCGGGCAATCTGAACGGCGATTGAACACCAGGATCTCAGTCTTACTCTCATTAAATCGAAGACCAATACGTTTATACTCCCTACCGAGAATTCCAAAATTTTCCTCAATTCCAAAGGATGTTCTACTAATGTTAAGGATGTCATCAGCATAGTTAGCTAGCGAAAAAAACAATACCATTAAATATACATGTGGTTAGAACGTTCTGTTGTGGCACAATGACGGTATTATTAAACAGGGGGGGGGGGAGAAGTAATAGTGCCCTGTCTAATACCATTTATTAGTGGAATTGAAGGAGTGAGTTTCACCGTACCAGGTGAGATGGTAACCTTAACTCTGGCATTTAGCTTTTCATACATATCACGTATCGATTTGATGACAGAAATATTAACTCCACGCTTATAAGCAGTCAATAAGATATGTGGATGTATACCCGTGTCGAAAGCTCTAGGATACGTCTAACCCGGCAAAATATAATACCTCACTATTTTAATGAGCATGTAGAAGTAATTAGCAATCAAATGGTGAGCATGGTCACGGCCTACTCCTTTCTTGAAGTCGAATTGGTTATCCGGTGTATAACACTTATCAGATATCTCGTCAATAATTAGTAACTCAAAAACTTTGCATAAAACCGGTGACACCGTAATTGGTCTAAAAGAAAAACATTGGTCCTTGGGCTTTCCCCTTTTTAATACCGGGGTTATTACTCCAGTACTGAACAAATCAGGAACTATACCACAACAGAATATCATCTGAAAGAGTAAGGATCAGATGTTCAATCAGGAGAGGGGACCCACATCTTAGATGCTGTGCTCAGAGGCCATCAACACCACGAGAAGTTTTCGTTTGTAGCTTAGAAATGCACTCAGTAGCCGCAGATCGAATACCAATAAAACTGATTTCATCAGTTGATTGGCCTAAGCAACCATCAAGCTCCCTTTCATATTGGTTTGACAATAATGGATCAGGCTCAGAAAATTCATTTTTAAAGTAAACATCCACTGGTCACTGGTAATTTTGAAAGCATTATAGGCTTTTGAATTATCTCTTTTGAGCAGTTTCCATACGAAATTAGGTTCACTTGTGGCTTTACTTGATAGTTCAGAAACTGATTTAGCCTGGTGTTGCCTAAGTACTTTCGCACAATGTCGCTTTCTTTTCAGACGAATTTCATTTACCAAACCTTGCCGTGGTATACCACAGTCCTTCCAGACATGAAACCAGAATTTCGATTTAGGACAAGAATCAACGAGGTCAGGGTTACCTGACCAACCGTGCTTCTCACTTCCAAGACGTACTCTTCGTATGGGTAAACTAGCACGCTCAGCAGAGCGTAGAGCGTGAACGATCTCTACACAGTAAATATTCAGCAATATTTGCTTCTCTGCAAAGGTTAATAGTTTCTTTGGAGAGTAGATGAAACGGCACTTTGATCTTTTTCAAAATAGAGTCACTAACAGCCCGGAACATAAACATATCTGCACGAGCCCAGTCAGTGGTTTCATGCCATTTACTATCATTGTCTGGACTTAGACCACTCGGTGCAATAAGTTGAACAGGGAATATATTACTGATAGGCATATGGTCTGAGATATGGAAAGTAGAGATAAGTGAGGATCCTGAGTCTGGTTTTACATTCGGGGAACACATGAAAAAGTCCAGAGAAGAGGTACTGCCAGAGTTATGGATATATGTGAAATATTGGGTATTCTCGACCGCCAAGAGCTGAGGGCACATACTATTCAGAATATTTGCACGACTGCTACTGTCGTCAAAAAACGTTACAGTTCATATCACCAGCAAGGATTACTGCTAGGTTTTTCACTTCACAATCAGACACGAGGGAACTGACTAGGCGGCATGCTTGATCAAATTGTCTGTCTGATGTAGCATTATGGTAATCGGTGGGTAAAAACACTGAGACCATCACATAATTCTGAAGTTTGACTGCCGTAAAATAGTCACTGTCGCGAAAGTGTTCGGGCATGAGGACGTTTCTAGCAAGAATAGCAGTACCTCCACTCAGCCGACCAGCCCCGGAGTGTCTAGCGGCACGACTTATTACGACAGTAGATGCAGTCTTGCTCAACAAATATAGACTGTCGGCAGTGAGAAGGTGCTCTTGTAGGCAGAGAACGTCATTCGTGTCACATAGAGTTTGGATTATGGGTAATTTCACTGAGACGCCTCCATTAATATTCCATGATGTAACGCGTAGATCAGTGCTCATTTTAGGGGATTCATAAGTTTCTGTGCGACAGGACATTTGTAGCTGTAACAAGGATGGTCAGCTTGGTTGCACAGCGCACACTTCATTTTATTTTGACAGGGGGTTTCCAGCTTGTTCGAATGTCCTGTCTGCGCACAGCGCGAACAGCGAGTAAGAGCTTTACAGTGCTGGGAAATATGTCCGTAAGCTTGGCAGCTGTAGCAGCGAGGACGGAGAGGGAGAAACTTATCAATGCGGATTCGCTCGTACTCGATTAGCACTGACGAGGAAATGACTACTAATAAGTCTTCTTGGCGAGAGAACCGAAGCTTGTAGGATCTAGTTTTGCCGATACGGGAAAACTAGTTATCAAGTTCTGCAACTCACCGTCAGTAACGCTGTCAGAAACGAAACGGGCAATTCCATAATACACTGGAACTTCTATCTGTAGGCTTAGCGATTGGTCCTTAGATTTAATAGCATCAGCTACAGCAGTAGCTTCGTTTTTATCACTTACGACGAGGCGCCAAGTATCTTTTCCCGGTCTAAGCTCAGTTATCGCCAACTTCGAGTCACCACACAAGTTATCAATAAAAGTTTTGCGGTCTTTGGGGTCATTCAGCGTTTTAGGTGGATTCTTTAATATAACGGCACAAGAGGATTTGCATGATTGTGTGGGGGCTTGAGACAAAGAAGGCAGCAGGATGCGCTTCGACAGGACGTAATTATCGAATTTGAAACATAGTTCGTTAACTTTACGAGTAAGTGTAGCATCTGATTCCCCTGCGATAACTGGTACTTCGTCAGGCTCGTACAGTACGAAACGGGGTAGAGGTATTTACTTTTCATCACACTTTTCAAAAATTTTAAGCATGTCCAGACAGTTATCAGCGGCTTTCTGTCGGTCACTTGGGGGATTCGTGCAGTTTGCATAATTCTACAATATTTTCTTTGCTTCCATTAACGAATCAGTGCTAAAAAAGTCCGCACCAGTTTTCGCAATATCGGCGTAAACATTCCCCACAGCCCGGGAACGGTATAAAAAGTTCAAGACTGGAGACCATACAAGCTGCTGGCTCCGCATTGTATGTAGCAAACAAACATACAGCAGGTATCTCACTTAGTCAAAAAGAAGGTTGAATAGCCGCACAGGGATCACCGGGAGCAAGGGAAGCGTGGAGACCTGCTCACCTGTCCCCTGCAATTTAAGGCTAATTAAAACCGGCAGGTACCGATACGGTACTTCCGACAGGTTCTCGCCCCTCTTCTGCTTGGTCCCAAGCGATCCACGCGGTACTGTTGACACATACCTTAAGAAAAGTTTGGAATTTGCTCTTAATTGACTGAATTCTAGTAATTTGGCTAATCACAGCGGTCAAAATAACCAAGCAAAAGATAAGCCGATTATAAATAAAACTCTTCAAATAAGAGTCCACTGAGAAATCACTCACAATGTAAAACAGGGTTTTATCCAAAAAAAGAGTTCTTTATACCACACGCTCTAGATCAAGACTGATATGAGATATGAGGGGGGTTGCTCCTCCTAAACACCTTGCTCTTTAAATTAGGGTTTGAATTCTGTCCCAATTCAAAACCCTAGGCTACTCACCATAGTAAATATACTAACAGACAACAGTAGAACCTATTCTAAATGCTGTCAAATCTTGGACACAGGATCTTAAAGCAAGAAGAAAGCATCCATGTCACAAACACACTTAATCTCAGACAAATGCTTTGAAGCAGAACTATTGCATTTAAGCAGGGTAGGTTGTAGGGGCAACTTTTGTTTAAATTTAAATGCTCTTCACAATGATGTCCAGAATTTCCAACATATTGATTGACACTGATGCAGCCTGATCTTGGATGACTATTTAAAGCTTTAGTCTAATATTGGAAAAGACTGTCTAATCTTGGATGCAGGATTTAAATATTAGAACAAAAGTATTCAAATCTCAGACAGAATTAATCTTTGACAGATTTAATTCAAGATAGGTGCCGTAAATCAGAATAAATGTAATTAAATAGAGCTAGAGCAAAGAGGTAACTTTTGTTTCAATATAAATGTTGAAAAATGAAGATTGTAGTCAGCCTCCTGCTGCAAAATATATTAACTAGAATGATTGTGCATATCAGAGACAACGCTACAGCGTTGCTTCTAGTAAAGGTCATACGGCTCTAATGTTTTATCATTTATTTATTATTTTTTTTCCCAGAGGCACTTCATATGGAAGGGGTCGTAGTGTAAACTTCAAAAGGGGCTCATTCGATTGGAAATCGAGAGTTCTAGTCCCCTTTTTAAGAGTCAAAAGTGATTGGAAGGCAACTAACACCCCTTCCACGCCCACCAATTCCCCAAACACATACAATCAAAATTTTCAGATGGCAATTTTATTCAGCGTAGTTGATTCCTCGATAGAAATTATGTTTTTGATGAGGACACTCCTCCACAGCCCTCAGTGCAAGGGTTGTAAGTTATGTCCTGGGGGCATATAAGGTTTTTATAGAAAGCTTTGTTGTAGAAACTTCAAAAAAGGCTCATTCGATTGCAAATTCAAAGGGCTAGTGCCCTTTTTAATAGTCAAAAGTGATTGGAGGGCAACTCACCTCCCTCTCACGCCCACCTTTTCCCCAAACACATCCAATCAAAAATTTTGAGATAGCCATTTTGTTTAACATAGTTGAAAATTCAGGAAATTAGGTCTTTGAGGATAACAAACCCCCCCCCCCCCCCAAACCCTCAGGGTAAGGGTTGTAAGTTATGCCCTGGGGACATATAAGGTTTTTATAGAAAGTGTTGTTGTAGAAACTTCAGAAAGGGCTCATTCGATTTAAATGGCTAGTTCCCTTTTGGATATTTAAATGGTTAGTTACCTTTTTAGTAGTCGAAAGCGATTGGAAGGCAACTAACACCCCTTCCACGCCCACCATTTCCCCAAATATATCCAATCAAAATTTTGATATAGCCGTTTTGTTCAACGTAGTTGAAAGTTCTGAAAATTATTTGTTTGAGCAGGACACAGTCTTCATTGCAAGGGTTATAAGTCATGCCCTGGGGGCATATAAGATTCTTATGGAAGGAATGCTTGTATAAACTTCAGAGAGGGCTCATTTGATTGGAAATTGAAAGTTTTAGTTCACTTTTTAAGCGTCAAAAGATATCAGAGGGTAACCAGCACCCCCCCCCCCCAAACCCCCTCTTCCCAAATGAATCCGATAAAAATTTTGAGATAGCTATTCTGTTAAAAATAGTTCAAAGATCATATAACAAAAATTCCGGTGTCAACACAACCCCCCAAAGCCCAGGGGCAGGCGTTGTAAGTTATGCCCAGGGGGCATATATGGGTCTTATGGAAGGGATGCTCTTATCAACTTCAAAGAGGGCTCATTTGATTGGAAATTGAAAGTTCTAGTTTACTTTTTATGATTCAAAAGAGATCGGAGGGCACCTAGCCCCCCCCCCCCTCCATGCCCTTTTTTTCTCAATCCAATAAGAACTTTGAGATAGCCATTTTTTTAATAGTTCAAAGACCATGTAACAAAAACTCCGGGGAAGACACAGCCCCCCAGGGCCCAAGGGCAGACGTTGTAAGTTATGCCTGGGGGAATATATGGTTCTTATGGAAGGGATGCTCGTAAAAACTTCGGAGAGGGCTAATTAGATTAGAAATTGAAAGTTCTAGTTCAGTTTTTGAGAGTCAAAAGAGATTGGAAGGCAACTAGCCCCCCCCCACGCCCCTTTTTCCCAAAATAAATCCAATAAAATTTTGAGATAGCCATTAAGTTAAAAAATGTTCAAAGGTCAGATAACAAAAAGTCAGGTGACAACACAACCCCCCAGGGCCCGAGGACAGGCGTTATAAGTTATGCCCTGGGGCATATATGGTTCTTATGAAAGGGATACTCGTATAAACCTCAGAGAGGGCTCATTTGATTGGAAACTTAAAGTTCGAGTTCACTTTTTAACAGTCAAAAGAGATCCGAGGGCAACTATCCCCCCCCACGCATTCTTTTTCCAAACCCATCTGATGAAAATTTTGAGATAGACATTTTGTTAAAAACAAAAATAGTTCAAAGGTCAGATAACAAAAACTCCGGTGTCAATACAGCTCCCCAGGGGCCAGGAGAAGGCGTTCAAGTTATGCCGTAAGGGCATGCATAGTTCTTATGAAAGGGATGCTTTTATAAACTTCATAGAAGGCTTATTTGATCGGAAATTGAAAGTTCTAGTTCACTTTTTAAGAGTCAAAGAGATTTAAGGGCAACTAGCCCTCCCCCCTCATTCCCTTTTTTCCCCAAACCCATCTGCTACAAAATTTGAGATAGCCAGTTTTTTTAAAAATTGTTCAAAAATTAGATATTGTTCAAAAACTCTGGTTCCAACACAACCCCCCAGGGCCCAGGGGGTAGGCGTTGTAAGTGTTGTCCTGGGGCGTGTATGGTTCTTACGAAAAGGATGCTCGTATAAACTTCAGAGAGGGCTCATTTGATTGGAAATTGAAAGTTCTGGTTTACTTTTTAAGAGTCAAAAGATATCTGAGGGTAACTAGACCTGCCCCCCCCCCCCACACACCCTTGTTTCCCCAAGCCTATCAGATAAAAATTTTAAAGTAGCCATGTCATTAAAATAATTCAAAGGTCAGATAAGAAAAACTCCAGAGTCAATGCAACCCCCCCATGGCCCGGAGGCAGGCATTGTAAGTAATGCTCTGGGGGCATATACTCGTTTTTATGGAAGGGATGCTTGTATAAACTTTGGAGAGGGTTCATTTGATTGGAAACTGAAAGTTCTCGTTCACTTTTTAAGAGTCAAAAGAGAGATTGGAGGGCAACTAGCCCTCCCCCCCCCCACACCCTAAATGTATCAGATAAAAATTTTGAGGTAGACATTTTGTTAAAAATAGTTCAAAGTTCAGATAAAAAAAACTCCGGTGTCAACAAACCCCCCAAAGCCCGAGGGTTGGCATTGTGAATTATGCCCTGGGGGCATATATGGCTGTTATGGAAGGGATGCTTGTATAAACTTCATAGAGGGCTCATTTGATTGGAAATTGAAAGTTGTAATTCACTTTTCAGGAGTAAAAGTCATCAGAGGGCAGTTTGCCTCCCCCCAAACTCTATTAATTTTTTTCCCAGAGGCACTTCATATAGAAGGAGTTGTTGTATAAACTTCAAAGGGGGCTCATTTCAAAGGGGGCAAACTTTTTTCACTTTGATATTGTTACTATGATACCAGTTTTGATACTTTGACGAACATTTGATTTTTTTTTAAGTGTGATTTTGAAATAAGGAGTTTTTACAAACTTGAAACTTTTTGAAATAAAAAACGAACAAAAATTAATTAAAAAAAAAACTTTCCGAAAAATAAGTTTTCAAAGAAAAGTAAAGGTTTAAACTTAAGCTCAGCAGATACAAATACCTGTTAAAATTCAAACTCAAAACGACCAGAAATTACTATTAAAGAATAAATGAAACCCAAAACAAACAGATATTAAATAAACAATCATAGGAAAAATCATACAAGAAGTAATAATATAAATGAATAAATAGATCTTAAAGCGAGTAATGCTTAGATTGAATATGAAAATCAAGCTTAAAAGGAAAAAAAATATTTTGCTATTGAAGCATAAATGAAACTTAAAACGAACAAAAATTAAATAAACAATCAATGCAAACAAACATACAATATATATTAATATAAATGAATAAATAAATCTTAAAACAAGTGAAACTTAAATTGAATATGTAAATCAAGCTTGAAACAAAAAAAAATCACTACAAACAAGAGTTTGGGTATCACCTCCTTCTCTCACTGAAAAAAGCTAAAACCTACTGCGTCATTGGCGCTTTACTGAAAAACTATATGCATCTTGAACAGTCTTGGAAAGTATAAACAATATCATATTGAACATTTGATATATAATGATATTAGTTGTTGAAAGATTCATCAGTTCAATAATTTATTTCACTCTAATTTTATTTTTATTTTCAATACTGAAAGAACTGGAAAAGAAAATAATTGTAATATAATTCGTTTTCAGTGAAGCGCCAATGATGCAGTAGGCTTTTGGTTTTTATCAAGGAGGCACACTTGGGCCTCTATAAAGAGGCGACCCACCACAATGTTAAGCGATTTCAGGTCCTAGAGGTCGCAGAGAGACGGCGGTGATCGCATTTTGTAGCCCAAGCTAAACTAAGAAACATGCAAAATTTCATCCTCCTCCGACTTTATCTTCATGGGGTAAACTGGGCCGGAAGTTTCGACCCTCCCACCACAGCCCCCCTTTAACGTTGTCCGATTGGGCTGAAATTTAGAGGTTAAGCTTTCCTAGGACCCGGGAGCTTATCCTCGAAATTTCAGCTCAATCCGATCACTCCTTCCCTGTTTTCAAAAACCAAATATAGCCACTTAAACTTCATTTCTCTTTTTTTTGTTATCCACGCCTACAGGCCACAGTTGGAAACTGATCCGGGTGAATGAGGACTCATTCAAAGCAGAATTTGACCTGTTAGGGCCTTTTGATATTTTCAGACCGAAAAAATTATCCCCCGAATTTACATTTACGAAAAACCTCGTTTTCCAATAAGAGCCCATGTTAATTTTTCCCACCACAACCCCCCTTTAACGTTGTCTGATCGGGCTGAAATTTAGAGGATAAGCTTTCCTGGGGCCTGGGAGCTTATCCTCGAAATTTCAGCTCAATCTGATCACTCCTTCCCTGTTTTCCAAAAACCAAATATCAAGTTTTGTGGGAATTTGCTTGCGTCAAAAATAGATTCCATTTACTAAAAAACAATTACAATTGTGTCTCTTTAGTCCAGCGGTTGATACTCCAGACTGTCAGGCGGAAAACCCGGGTTCGATTCACCGTCAGAGCAAATTTTTTATATACTGAATTTAAACTTTAAAAAAGAAACTCAGTTTCTTTTTTAAATTATTTGAAAAAAATTACGCTTTCTAAAGAGTTAAAGAGGCTGAGTTACAAGGTCGACCCTTAAAACGTACAGGAATTAGGAGGTACAGTTGGGGGCTGTTAAAGAGGCTGAGTCACAAGTTCGAACCTTAAAACGTACAGGGATTAGGAGGCACCCTGTACGACGTGATTTGAGTATTCAGGAATTAAAAGCTTTAACACAAGAATGTTCAAGAGCGGGGGGTTTGGGGGGGCGGCAGCCCCCCAACTTTAACTCCTGACACGATCAGTTAACAGTTAGTCAAGCAATAATAAGTAATAAACTGTACAAAAACGTGCAGAAATTATTTGAAAAAAACTACGTTTTCTAAAGAGTTAAAGAGGCTGAGTTACAAGGTCGAACCTTAAAACGTACAGGGATTAGGAGGCACAGTTGGGGGGCTGTTAAAGAGGCTGAGTCACAAGTTCGAACCTTAAAACGTACAGGGATTAGGAGGCACCCTGTACGACGTGATTTGAGTATTCAGGAATTAAAAGCCTTAACATAAGAATGTTCAAGAGCGGGGGGTTTGGGGGGTGGCAGCCCCCCAACTTCAACTCCTGACACGATCAGTTAACAGTTAGTCAAGCAATAATAAGTAATAAACTGTACAAAAACGTGCAGAAATTATTTTAAAAAAACTACATTTTCTAAAGAGTTAAAGAGGCTGAGTTACAAGGTCGAACCTTAAAACGTACAGGGATTAGGAGGCACAGTTGGGGGGCTGCCGCCCCCAAACCCCCCGCTTTCGCAGCCTTTAAATAAAAAAAAAAGTTTTTAAACTGAAAGTAAGGAGCGACATTAAATCTTAAAACGAACAGAAATTATTCCGTATATGAAAGGGGCTGTGCCCTCCTCAACGGCTCGCTCTTTACGCTAATGTTTGACTTTCTCACAACTCTTTTTTTTAAGCAATAAAAACTTTAGCGTAAAGAGCGAGGCGTTGAGGAGGGCACAGCCCCTTTCATATACGGAATAATTTCTGTTCGTTTTAAGCTTTAATGTCACTCCTTTCTTTCAGTTTAAAATTTTTGTTGTTTTTTTTTATTTAAAGGCTGCGAAAGCGGGGGGTTTGGGGGGCGGCAGCCCCCCAACTGTGCCTCCTAATCCCTGTACGTTTTAAGGTTCGACCTTGTAACTCAGCCTCTTTAACTCTTTAGAAAACGTAGTTTTTTTCAAATAATTTACAGTTAAGAGCGCAGTATTCAAATTCTTGTTTGTAGTGAAACTATATTTGTCTTGAACAATTTCAGAAAGAACTAATAAATTAAACTGAATGTTTGATGTATAATGATATTAATTGCTGAAAGCTCATTAGTTCAAAATTTTACTAAAATTTTAATGTTTATTTTCAATATTAAGTACAAAAGAAAATATTCGTAATAAAATTGGTTTTCAGTAAAGTGCTGATGACGCAGTAGGTTTTAGACTTTTACAGTGAGAGAAGGAGGCAATACCCAAACTCTTGTTTGTAGTGATTTTTGTTTGTTTCAAGCTTGATTTGCATATTCAATTTAAGTTTCACTTGTTTTAAGATTTATTTATTCATTTATATTAATATCTATTGTATGTTTGTTTGCATTGATTGTTTATTTAATTTCTGTTAGTTTTAAGTTTCATTTATACTTCAATAGCAAAATATTTTTTTTGTTTTAAGCTTGATTTTCATATTCAATCTAAGCATTACTTGCTTTAAGATCTACCGTATTTATTCATTTATATTATTACTTGTTGTACTGGATGACGGATGGTCTTCTGACCTGTGTGAATAAGAAAAACCACCTTTGGGGAGAGTATAGGCGCTTTCCGAGCTTAGTACGGCTAGAGGAATATGAGCAATACAGGAAAGTCCTTCGGACTGTGTTATGAAGAGCAAAGCGTGGCTACCTGCAGCAAAAGCTGACGGAAAGCGGGAAGGATGGTCAAAAAGTTTGGCAAATTATCAACTCGGTACTACGGCCAACCACTAAGTCTTCCACATTACCAGCGAAATTGGTCGTGAATGATGAAGAAATTACCGAACCTACACAGGTTGCCGCATCGCTGAGTACATTTTTCTCAAATATCGGCGATACCACAGCAAATTCCGTCGGGATACCATCTAAATCATACAAAGAATACCTTGGCCCGAAGTGTATGAAATCAATGGCAGTGAGTCCTGTAACACCAGGTGAGCTCGAATTACTCGTAAAAAATTTGAAGGGCTCTTCTGCTTCAGGTTTCGACCTGGTCCACACAAAGGCACTGAAAGCAGTAGTGACGACCATTGCTGAGCCGCTAACTTACCTTGTAAATCTTTCATTAGATAAAGGGGTCTTTCCTGAAATGTTAAAAAAGGCAAAGATAATACCTCTTCACAAAGGTGGAAGTCATATAGACACAGAAAATTGTAGACCAATCTTAATCTTATCAGTTTTCTCGTAAGTCTTTAAAACGCCAATGAAAAACCAGCTTTACCGATATTTAGAGGCCAAAGGTTTTTTTAACAGCCGCCAATTCGGGTTTAGGGCTGGCCATTCAACCGAAGACGCCCTTACTTCACTAAGTTTATTCGTAAACAGAATCCTAGATTCGGGTGCTTTACCGGCAGCAGTGCTTCTAGATATTAAGGTAGCGTTTGATAGAAAGCACCACGAAATATTACTAGGAAAGCTGGATCATATTGGAGTTCGTGGCCAAGTCTTAGATTGGTTTAAGTCTTACCTGGAAAATCGTCGAATGTACACAGGAAATGACCATACAAATGATGTCATAGTTAACTGTGGGGTGCCACAGGGCTCTAAATTGGGACCGGTATTGTTTCTTGTTCACGTAAATGATCTTCAGCAAGTACTGACTCCTGCAAGTCGTAGCCCTTATTGCCCTTATATACGCCTACTGGCTTTAATTCGGTCTAAATAAGTTTTTATAAAGTTTACATATTGTTTTGAAAGATTACTAGTTTTGTGAGTGCACGGAAAAGGAAAATATTCTTAACAGATATAAAATCCAAAATCTCTAATAAAATTTACGAATATCAACTGGAATCTTCTTTTGTACAAGAGAACGTCTTCAAAAAATCTCTTTCGAACACAGCTGGATTCAATATATATTGTCTTTGCCATAAAAGCAAGCAAAACATCTGAACTAAATAAACAAATATTTTCAAAGGTGAATTCCTTTTAAACATGAATGCTGCCAGGATTTGAGCTAGTGAACATAATGTTCATCCTACAACTTTCTCATTGGTCTCCATAAAATTTTAATGGGCTTGCAGTTTTGTCTGTATGAAGATGGTGAAATCAAGATGATGGAAATGGCGAAGAGAAGAAAAATCGAGTTGAAGGTTGCGAAGAAAGTGTCAGTAACATTTATGAAATTTGATATACAGAAGTTCCGTGATAAGACTATTCGTCAAAAATATAATCTTGCGCTAGAAAATAGGTTCGCAGCTTTGAGCCTCGATGACTCGGATGAAACAAGTTCAGCTTGTCTTTGCAAATCACTATCGGAGTGCCTAAAAGGTGTTGCAGAGGAAGTTCTTGGATATAAGAAAAGAAAGAAATAACAGTGGATTAGTGAAGAACTTGGCAGCTGATTCAGGAAAGAACAAATCTGAAAGCTCTTGTTAATAAATCCTCACCTATTCATTCATCTAGTCTGCCTAGCGATAGGCAACACTGTGATAGTTTAAAAAAAGCAGTATAAATGTGCCCATAAACCAGTGAAAACGTCGTCCAGGAAGGACAAGAGAACATGTCACCCACAAGCGACGCCGGGGTCTATAGTAGAAGCCGAGGACGAACTAACGGCATTTGCGGATGATTCACTTATGGCAAGCTCAGAATGTAACATCAAGTCTATCAAAACGAAGCTACAAGACATTCTTGAAGAAACGTACCTGTGGATGGACACAACTCGTCTAGTCATCAACATTGACAAATCGAGTGTTTTATTTTTTCACGTATAGATTCGCTGGCTCCTGATGTGATTGGTATTGAAACCTCTCGTGGACTTATCAAGAGACCAGAAAAAGGACACGTTCGTTACGTAGGGGTTTTAATCGACAAAAACCTCTCGTTCAGACACCACATAGCAAGTGTCGAGACGAAGCTTTCCAGGAACCTTGGAATCTTGAGAAAACTCAGTCACCATTTCCCTACAAAAATACTGATCCTGATTTACAATGCAGTTATCAAGCCTCACATTCAATATTGTTCTAGAGTTTGGCAATCTAATTTCAAGACACATTTACAGAGACTAAACTCACTTCACAACAAAGCACTTCAAATTTTAGGTCCAGCACCAAACAGACTATCAATGGCATCACTTTACAGACTATCTTGCATCGTCTTTTGTTTTAAATATTTTTCAGGAACACTCCCATCACCATTTAAAGGCTTATTCACACTAGCATCACAAATCCATAGTTTAAATACACGATCTTCATCAAAGATTTATATACCCCCGACACCGACAGCTAGGTCGGAATTTTCTCCTAGAATTGCGTGTGCTAGAGAGTGGAATGCACTTCCGCAGGAGCTGAAGTCATATAGGTCTCTCGGCTCCTTTAAAAAGAATGTGAAAAAATATCTAAAAGATTAAAAATTTATTTACTAGATTTATTCTATTATTATTATGTTTAGAAGTTTTTGATATTATTATTATTTATTATATTTTAGTTTGATACTTCAAGGGGTGTGAGCGGAGAAGAAGTTGTGTTAAATTTATTGTTATTTGATGGTGGTTCAGGGTGGAAATTGGAGAGGACAGGAGGCCATGCTGTATTTAGAGTGTGCAATTATTACGGGCCCAAACGTGCATCAATGCACAAGGAACTGAGTTAAGTGTATTTCTATATTTTTTTTTTAATTAAAACCCATATTGAACTTGAACTTGAGCTTAAGTTTAAAATGGCTTTTACTTTTCTTTGAAAACTTATTTTTGGGAAGTTTTTTTTAATTAATTATCAAGTAAGAATTGTTTTCTTAACATGTCTCTTTATATGGTGGACTGTTCATACATCTATGCTGTGAAATTTTTGATAACTCATTAACAAGAGAGCTAAGCAAGGAAACATGTTAAGAAAACAATTCTTGGTATAAGGGTATACCCCCCCCCATGATAGCTTAGCTATCTTTTAACAAGAAAATTTTTGCAAAAAGAAACCAGTAATTTTTTGCAGAAATTCATGAATTTCTTAGAACCTATATATTGCCAGAGTATATACCCCCCCCCCTAATGTACAAATATATACCCAGAATTATATCCTGAATCTAAATATAGCATTTATTTGCATTGCAAATGAAATTCACCCCCACTCCTAAATGTACCCAAATCAGGGTAAATACTTGCACATCATGGGGGGGGGATACCCTTATACCAAGAATTGTTTTCTTAATATGTTTCCTTGCTTAGCTATCTTGTTAATGAGTTAATAAAAATTTCAGAGCATAGATGTATGAGTAGTCCACCACATAAAGAGACATGTTAAGAAAACAATACTTACTTCATAATATGCACAATAATCCTAGTTGTTGTTGTTGTTGATAGTGCTTCCGGGCTGTTGCCCACTGCACATGTGACATAAACGATGTTTTCACACACTCACAATCACTTAATCTTTCACAACTATATTGAAAGGTTGGCTTAATAGAGGGCAATCTTTGAAGATGACCCAGGCAGGTTCTTGGCTTAGGATTTGTAGGGAGACTGTCACTGTCCCATTCTTATCAGCAGATAAACTGAAAATCATTCAGCAATGTAAATACAGTTTGAATTCACACAAAAAAATCTATTATAAACTATTAAATGCAAAGGGTCAAATTATATTATTCAAATTAGTTATCTTTACAAAATTTCCCAGTAGTTGCACAGACTGTTTTCTGGCCCAACAAGGACCATCAGCAGATCCTAAAATACATCTTAGTGAAAATGCTTTAAAATATTTAATGCAAGCATCCTTCATAAATACACGTTGTCTCTCAAATTTTTTACAATACTTTAAAATGTGGCGTACATAATCATATACACCACAAACATCACAAAGTGTAGAATCTACATAACCCCATCTGAATAATACATTTCTAGAACGGGCATGGCCTGTTCGCAGCCTGAAAATTGTAGCAGCTATGCTACATATTGGGTGAATCAAATCCAAAGGTGGGGGTTTGAAATCATATAGATTTAAAATGGGGTTTTGGGACTGGTGGGTAATTTTATCACTATCCATTTTAGCTAAGCACTTTTTAAAAACATTTAGGTACTCTTCAACAGTATAGCAGCAATGAATCCTACAGCCAGAGGCTGCACCTGACTTGGCTAAGGTATCTGCTTGTTCATTCCCAGGTATGCCAACATGGGCTGGAATCCAAGTCATCATAATATTATAACCTAGCAACTCAAGCTCCTGCACAATAGTCTCTATGTACAAGGCACTTTTTCGGGTAGGGAAATGACCAGTACATAAATAATTTAACACTGAGAGAGAATCAGAACAGATTAGATAAGGACCTACAGGCAAAGCATTTCTGATATAATCAATGGCCTTCATTATTGCAGCTAACTCAATTGAAAAAATTGACAATTTTTCCCTTATTTTAAAACTACAAGCAACATTTAGTTTAGGTATTGTAAAAACACACCCTGAGTCAGTATCAGTCTTAGACCCATCAGTAAAAATTTTTGTATGTCCTGTCCATTGTTGGGCCCATCTAAACCAAAGGTTTCTGATTTCTAATCTACGCTCATTGAGTTTTTCACCTATTGGCAGCATAACCCTAATTAATCTACTTAAGCCCTTAGATCCCTGACTACTAATATCTTCAAAATTTCCCGCCTCTGGCAGGGGGAGGCCATATTGGGTTATGTTTTTTTTATCAGTAAAATGGAGGCACTGTTCCTGGGGTGAAACGGATGTCCAAATTATGAGAGTCAATGATTTCGTCTTTGATAAGATCCTGTGGTTTTATCATTTTCTTCAAAATATTGTTCTTCCAGCTTCATTTTCCTTGTTTCTGGGCAAGTTAATCCAAGTTCAAGGTATATTGCAGGGATAGGTATAGACTTCAGACAGCCAAGAATCCTCCTTAGTACATTGTGCAGGGCTGAATCCAATTTTGCAACAAAGGTCTTTTTGCCTCCCTGTAGACTGAAGAGTCATTGTCAAGTTTGCTTATGATAACTGCTTTCACCAGTTGACTAGCAATCTGAAAAGGAGCACTCCTTTTATTTATATATATTGCATTTATAAGGTTTGTCCTATTTTTGAGGGATCCAACAAAGTAATTTATATGGTGGTTCCAAGATAATTTCCTGTCCAGCACCAGGCCAAGGTAACAAAACCTCTCAACATAGGGTATAATTATTGAATAGATTGATACCCTAGGTGGGGCAATATCCTTCTTCCTACTAAAGAGCATTAGGGCAGATTTTGCTGGGTAGAAATCCCTGTTATTATCACTTGCCCACATTTTCAGGTGGTCAAGGCCTTTCTGGATACAGGATTTCAAGGTAATTAGATAACTTGAAGTTGAAGCAAGTGCACTGTCATCAGCATAAATATACAGCTTACATCATAATACATTATCAAAATTTATATCACTACAATAAACTAGGAACAGCAGGGGGCTAAGCACACAGCCTTGTGGGAGGCCTAACTTAGGTCTAGTCTGAACATCAGACTTAAGATTTCCTATATTAATTTCTATTTTCCTATGTATAAGGTAATCCCTAATCCAGCAAACAATATTTTTTGAGACAATATATTTAACTTAGCTAGCTTTGAAATCAGCTTACCAATATCAACTCTGTCAAAAGCTCCTTTCATGTCTAAAAAGTATACTAATGTGTCCTTACCATGTTTGAAACTCATTTTTTTTATGTTCCATCCTAAAAAGGGCATCCACTGTACTCCTTTGAGGTAAGAACCCAGAAGTTTCAGGTTGAAGATGACTGATGAGGTTTGGGAGGATCTTGGCCTTCAAAACATGTTCCATTAGCTTGCACAGGCAAGATGTAAGTGAGATAGGTCTATAGGATGTCCCATTTTTAGGGTCTTTCCCTGGTTTTAGAATTGGAATTATTGAAGCCCTTTTCCATTGATCAGGTGTTCTTCCAGTTTCAAGTGATTTATTGAATAATGCTGTTACATCAATCAGTAGTTTCTGAGACATATTTTTTAACATAAAATTGTGGATCCTGTCTGGACCTGCTGCCCCTGATTTTAGCGTTTTTATCTTTCTTTCTATTTCTTCAAGTGAAATAGTGCAAACATCATATGGTCCTTTGGTTCTTAGAGGCATATTCTGAGAATTTACATTAGGGAGGTGGCAATTTGGGTCATCTGGCAAAAGATGATTTAAGAATAGGTCCAATTTATCTTTGTTATTAGTCAAGAGACATCCATTACGAATCAGAATTGGAGGGATTGTCAAACCCTTCTTTCTCCCTGCATATATATAGAAATGTCTCCAAAGGTCTTTAGTGGAAGTACCTTTTTTGAATTTATCTTCCACAAGGGTGGCCCATCCTAATTTAGTCTCATTTTGGAGAGTTTTTCTAAAAAGTGTTTGTGTCTTATTCATTTCTATTCTGTTTGTCAGTGAAGGATTTCTCTGGAACCTGTTCCCAGATTTTTTTCTTTTCCATATGTGCCTTTTGGCATTTAGCATTCCATCCTGGGAGAGTTTTTATTATTTTTTTTCTGTTTCTTATATCCAAATATTTGTTCTCCACCACTTAGTATAATATCTTCAATAAGTGTTGCAAGTTGGTTAACATTCATACATGCAATGTGAACTGCATCATCTAGTGACCTACCTACCTCATTTCTCCAATTTGGCCATAGGTCCTCCTTAAAATTCCACCATTTTGTTGCTTGCTGCTGATTTTCTTGCCTTTGGAGGACATTGAGGGTTACTAGAATGGGGAAGTGGTCTGAAGAGAAAATATCTGGTATTTGCAGGTCAAATGATGTACATAGGTTTGGGGAAGCTAGGGTTAGGTCTATGGTTGAAGTATTTTCATTTCTACTGTTTAATCTAGTTCCTAGGTCCTTTGGGGTTAATAGGCATATAATGAAAGCAGGGTTGGTTATAATATTTGTTAGGTCATTTGATCTTGAATCTGAGGTAGATACTGAGTCCCACATTTTGGGTTAATAGGCATATAATGAAAGCAGGGCTGGTTATAATATTTGTTAGGTCATTTGATCTTGAATCTGAGGTAAATACTGAGTCAAAACGTTGGTTACATAGATTAAAATCTCCAGCAATAAAAACTTTACAAGTATCATTAACAAGGCACTTTTTAAATTGGGTTACATCAAACCCATCTGTTGCTTTATTATAATAGTTAATAAGATGCATCCAATCATTATCTGTAGTTTTAACCTTAATTGCCCCAACTTCATTTCTACCTTTAATCTCTGGTTCAATGACATAAGCAATGTTTTCTTTCATAAGTGTAATAAGCCCACCCCCATGGCCCTCCTGTCTGTCCCATTGTGCATCATTGTAGCCTTTAAATTTTGTACTTAACTTATCTGGGGTTAGGAAAGTTTCTTGCAGGGCTGCAATATCAGGGTTGGTCCTTGTAATTAAATGTCTAAGCTCAAGTACTTTTAAATATCCTAATCCTCTTGTATTTAGTTGTAGAATCTTCCTTTAGTTTCTGTTTTGTGTGATCTGTATCTTGTTTTTCCTTGGTCTAGGCACAAAATCTTCATGGTATGCCCTTGTTTTTCTGAAACTTCTTTTAGGTTCTTCTTGGTCAGCTTCTAATTCTGACTCTTCTTTCCCTCTTAGTTGTTGTATCATGTTTTTTAGTAAGTCTCTACTTTCAGGGTTGCTATGCTTCTTGTGCATAATTATTGAACATAAAGATGTGACCAGCTTTGTTAGCTTGTCGCCTGATTCAGATAATCTTTTTATTTCTGCTGCCTTTTGGTTGCATGAGTCAGTATGAGTTTGCCCCTCATACACAACAATGTTATTTGGAGCAGATTTCTCCACTATCCCACTGGCAGTCACTTGGCTATATGATAAAGTGATATTTGTGCATAACTTATTAGCATTTTCTTTGTAAAGGGTACATTCTTTGTTGTTTGCAGCATGTTCTTTTAGACAATTTGAGCATCTTTTCTTGGGAGCTGCCTTATTTCTTTCAGGGCAATTTTTAAAGTTATGTTTTTCTGAGCAAATCAGGCAGGTTTCTACTCCCCAGCAATTTGCAGCAACATGGCCAAATTTTTGGCATTTAAAACATTGCCTTGGGTTAGGGACATATTGTTTAACATAAATAAGGGCTCCCCAAACTGACATTTTTTCAGGGAAGCTAATCTCATTTTTAAAGTAAATAAAAATCATATACATCATATCAGAGTTTTTTTCATTGAGGACTTCAGCATCTTCAACATTTGGTTGGCTTTTTATCTCCTCTAGCATCTCAATTGTACTTGCAAGTGCTCTTGGAAGGTAGAATAGTCCTCTTCTATTTAAGAGGGAGCCTTGGGGATCTGACTTAGCTCTCTTTTCAAAAGCTAATTCCATACCATTTGCCTTTAATTCCTTCAGATCTATAATCTTTGCAGCTATTTTATCATCTTTTCGTATGATCTCAACTGCTCCACTATGGGTCAGAAGAGGTCTTATATAACCAAAATATCTACTTACATGTTGGCATATAAGTCTCCCTACAAAACCTATACAAGTCCTAGTGAGTGGGCCCCTATCTGAATTCATCAACTTGCACCATGCCAAAATTGAACATTCTGGAGATGCCATGTCAAAAATCAACCCAAATAAAAAACCCTTCCCAAATACAAAAGGAAAAATTTGCCAGGTCACTCTATAATGCAAACAAAATACACAAAGCAAGGCTAAATCAAATGGGAGCACTAATCACACTAGAAAATAAAGCAACAGATATCCACCAGAAAAAAAATTAAAAAAATAGACTAAACACCACAGAAGGCTATTACAAGCCTAAGGAAAATTTATGAGGACAAAGAGCTATATATAAGACCTAAATGGGCTATTAACCACAGTGGGTATCACAATAAGATCCTGGTCTAGGCCTACTAGGATTTCTGGTACAATAGGCACATCAACAATTTCAAATTATTTATCTCAAAACTAGTCTAGCCTACTAAAAGCATTAGACACACCTAGATGATAAAGCAGAAAAACAATCACTGTAAAGAATTTATGCCACAATCACCAAGCACTATTAAGGCTGTAATACAAGCCTAAAAGTAATTTAGTAGGAACTCACTGAGCCCTGGTGCAGTATGAAACACAAAGGGTATCACAGTAGAAACCTAGTTGGATCTGGGAGATTCCTGATGCTTTACATCAGCTATTTATTTGTTTTGCCTCTGTAGGTCTGATGGATAATAAATCTTTAATAATTAGCCCTTTGTTCAGTTATCTTCTTTCTTCTATAATCCTAATTAATATATCTTGCAGCAGGAGAAACTTTATCATCACTTTTTCCTTGTTTTTCCAGTTTTTCTTAGAAATTCCTGAATACCTTAGAACATGTGTGTTAACAGTGTATATACCCCCACCCCCCTAATGTGCAAATATATACTGATAATTGAATTCTGAATCAAAATATAACCTTAATTTGCACATTAGAGGAGTGGGGGGGGTATATAGCCTACTCTGTCAATATATAGGTTCTAAGAAATTCATAGAATTACATATATTTACTGGGATCATTTTGCATATTATGAAGCAATAATTGTTTTCTTAACATGTTTCCTTATATGGTTGACTGCTCATACATCTACACCAATTTCATTTATGAAAGAAATCTTTAATTAGGATACTGTGTGAAATCAGACATTGACTGAGCATTGGGAGCCCTACCCTAGGCTAGCTAAACAAGCTAGCCAAACAAGGAAAATCCTAATTTCACCAAGTAATTCTTTTTCAAAAGTAGTTTCCATGTAGCACCAACCTTTTTGTTTTCAGACCAGTACTCTCAAAGTACTATTTAGTAGCAACAAGGGTCAACCAGTAATTTGTTTCTTTTCATAGCCTAGTAGATCTGTGAATGGTTCACAGTTTCAGCCTATCATGAGGCCTGGATTTGGTAAAAAAATTTTATTCATATTATTGACTTATGAATAAAGTAAACATACCACTTGATGCCTTTTTTATGCTCTTTCCAAATATAATAATCATTTTTGTTAGAAATGAATTTTACCTCCAATCCCTATATATACCAATTCAGGGTATATATTTGCACATTAGGGGGTGGGGGTAAATTTTATTTCTTATGTAAATGAGGGGTAAGATTAAACTCCCCCCCCCCCCTTATGTGCAAATTTATACCCTGAATTGGTATATATAGGTGTGGGGGTAAAATCCATTTCTGACAAAAATGATCATTATATTTGGAAAGAGTATAAAAAAAGGCATTGAGTGGTATGTTTACTTTATTCATAAGTCAATAATAGATGGATAGATCATGTATTTCCAAAGCCAATATGAATAACAATAAAATTACCCTGAATTTTATACAATGTTGGGTAAAATTAGGCTATACTTTAGCTACTTTTGGTTATGTGCACTGGGTTGAGAATACTTTGTCCCAAGGGGAACAGGTTTGATCCCTGGCGTGGCCAGTTATTTGGGTTTGGGATGTGGGTCAGTGGTGTGACTCTGTAAGCTTAGCCAGAGGTGACCCAGCTCTAAATGGGTACCTGGAGAAATATGGGGAAGGTAAGCAGGAAGGGTGTGCAAAGCACAGGATGGCTGGCCCCCAGCTCCCTATTGCACTTCCTGGCTGAGGGCCATGAAATGGAGATCAGCACCACCAGTTTGGACCTTAAGGGTCTAGTGCTGTCATACTTACTGGTCAATATCTACCAAATCATATTATTGAGTTAGGAATAAAGTGAATACACCATTTGATGCCTTTTTTATGCTGATTACGAATATAATAAGCATTTCTATCGGAAATGAATTTCAGCCCCCCCCCCTTATATAGGCTATACCTAACCTAACCTAACCCTGAATTGGCATAGATAGGGGGGGGGGACTGAAATTCATTTCTGATAGAAATGCTTAACATATTTGTAATCAGCATAAAAAAAGGCATCAAATGGTGTATTCACTTTAGTCCTAACTCAATAATATGATTTGGTAGATATTGACCTACTTACTTACTTACTTTTGGTTATCTTGGAAAGGGGTTAAGTTTGGAAAATGAAACTTGCAGGGATGGGTCTACAGGCTAAAGTATGTCCTGGGAAGGTATTTTCAAGTGCATATCTCCATGCGTTCTCCCTTTAGAGGGTTCTGAAATTTGCCTACATGACAGTTTTCTTATCTTTAAAACCTTATAAATTGGGATTGGGCAAAGTTGTGGAGCTGAAAACAATTTTGTTGTAGGCCTACTTCATTTGTGGAAGACCTAATTTGCAAGGTTTCACTTTTATCACACAAAAATGTTTAAAGGTCAAGACCCTCTAGAGGGGGAAGGAGTGGAGGTACATACTTCAAGATACCTTCCCAGGACATACTTTAGCCTGTAGACACATCCCTGAAAGATTCATTTTCATAATCTAACCCGTTTCCAAGATAGCCAAAACTAGCTAAAGTATAATTTTACCCAATGTTGTAATAGATAATCAAACTTATACAAGAATTGAATTACCTGAATGAGATGGGAAATTTGTCTAACCTTCTATGTTTTTTGAACACCCTAGACCATTCAGAAATATGCATGAAATTTGAAAGTATGATTTACAAGTGCCATCTGCAGAATCAGTTTTTATAATCGCCGCTGCTTAACCCTTGTTTGCAACTATTTTAAGGTTCTGCAATTACTTTATGTTTGAATTTGCATGGTGATGCAGAACACCATCGTGGGAACATTCTCTATAGGAGGACAATTGCAGGAGAGCGTAAGATCCAGATCTATGGTTATAGCTATAAATTATAGCTTGTTGTTTAGTAAACAACATATTCGTTCAAGTCTGTACATTCGCAAGGGATTCTGATTAATGGATATTTCTTTTGTGCTTAGTCTGTTTTGGTGGGCGTTTTCAGGCTTATAAACCTTTTCTTCGCTAATTTATCTATTATGGGTTGCCTACCCGTAATAGCATAAAATTTGTAGGTATGTATAAATAATGAGTCAGGTGTTAAAACTTGAATTTGTCTGTGCAGAATTTTGACTCTTGTTGATAGAAGAGTATCACCAAGTGCTGAAAACCATGTTGTGAGCAAGATGGGCCCAGGATAGCACAAGGCCTCCATTTGTACTAGAGGTCCCAGGGACTCCTTGCTATCCAGTTATAGGCTGGGTTGAACACTTCGGTGAATAGTTGAGAAGACGTGTTGGTCTCCGTCGTGTGCTTGTATCCGGGACCATTGCTTTTCCTGAAGCCAAATAATTTTAATAATCTAAAGAACATGGAAAGTGGAACTCGGAATATTTCAAGGTTAAAATTAACTATCGTATTGAAATTTTGACAGACAAACTCAGACGATTCGAACTTCCACTGGAAGCTGAAATTTTGGAAGGGTAACTACCTCCCGGGAAGTTTTGATATTGGTAGACTCCAGGATGAGAATTTGAGAGAAACTTTCCAGGAACTGTTGAATACTAAAATGAAGAGTTTAAAATCTGACAATGAGGAAGATAAAAGGTAAAGAAGGTAAAGAATACCACATTGAACTTTACAGTCCCTACCGGCAATGCTGATTTCTGTTTCTAGGCCCTTCAGCCAGGAAGTGCAATTTGTTGTTGGGGGCCAACCATCCTGTGCTTTGGCACACCCTTCCTGTTCACCTTCCCCAGGTTTCTCCTGGTACCCATCTAGAGAAGGGTCAACTGTGGCTGAGCTTAGAAAATCACGCCACTGACCCCCGTCCCAAACCAAATAATTGGGTACACTAGGAATAGAACCCTCACCTGATCGGACAAAGGATCCTAAATCCAGAGCACCAATCCACTCGGCTAGGATGACCTGTGGAAGGTATATAGAATATTTGTAGAAAAACAATTTGTGAAGTTGCTGATGGTGTCTAAGGGAAGAAAGTTAGGACCACAGCTAGGGATATTAGTAAAAAGCTTTATATATAATAGACAGGAGAAGACAGGAGAATAAATGCAACTAGACGGCATAATAATAAAATATTGCCCTGGTGTGTTAATAAATTGAGCGGGATTACTCAATCTGGATCTGTCCCAGTTAAAGATAGGAACAGGCCAAAATTAGTGATAAAGAAAGAGTTAAAAAGAGACGGGAAGAAGATTTTGAGAATGTGCTAAACCGAGATTGAGTTGCCGGAAAAGATATAAAGAAAAATGAAAATGTTTGAGATACCTTGGATGGGAAGGAAGATTTGTTTTGTAAGGAAGAATTAGCGGCAGCACTAAAAGGATTAAAAATGATAAAGTTCCAGGTGCTGATATTGTGGTAAATGAATTTTTTAAATAGGACATCTCTGAGGTTAGAAATAAGCTACTGAAGATTATGAATATGATTTTTGAAAAATGGGAAGTACCTACAGATTTTAGGACAACCTTAATTAAACCACTGTATGAGAATGGTGATAAGAGTGAGTGTGGTAATCATCAAGGTATTAGTCTGGTCTCTGTAGGTAGCAAATTGCTTAGTAATATGATACTTTTTAGACTGAGAGACACTGTAGACAAAGTTTTAAGAGAAGAACAGTACAGTTTTCAAAAAGGTAGAGGATGCGTCGACCGAATTTGCACTTTTAGGCTAATAATTGAGAAGTACCTGAGTTATCAAAGACCTTTGGTCCTCAGTTTTATAGATTATAAGCAAGCGTTTGATTCTGCTGATAGCAGAAATTTAGCAAAGCATTTATCCTTGTATAAATCCTTTGGTAAGAAATGAGGCTAGCAGCTGGTTTCTTACTAAATCAGAAGTTATGTCGGGTTGTGTTCTCTCCTCCCTTATATCGATCATTTTGAAGGATTTTGTATTAAGAAGCACAGGAAAGACACTGGGAGACCTTGAAATCAAATGGAGAGGAAAAACTCTCCTGGACTTAGATTCTGCTGATGATTTAAGTATCCTAGATGAAAGTGTAAGCAAAATGAATGAACTTTTAGAGGCTTTGCGAGTTCAGAGGGCTAGAATAGGTTTGAAAATAAATATTCAGAATATCAAGTCTTTAAGGCTAGGAATAAGTGTAGATGAAAAGGTTACAATGGGTAACAAAAGATTGATCAGGTAGACAACTTCACTTACCTTGGTAATATTATTATTAAAGACGGTGGGATGCGTGGAGATGTTAAAACTAAAATAACCTAGGCTTTGGTTGTTTTTTTTTTGGCAGTTAATTTTTTTTTTAAAGAATAGAAAGATAAGTCTGGAAACCATGATTAGAATATTGGAAGCTACAGTGATGACAGTGGTCAAACAGGGCTCTGAAGCAGGGGCGCTCCGAAAAGCGAATCAAGATTTGCTAGATGTTTTCCAGAGAAATTTCGTACGGATTGTTTTGAGTACCCGGCTGACTGACCGTATCTCAAACAGTAGGCTGTACGATAAATGTGGTTCAATTTCGCTTTCGAGGGATAAGGCTAAGGAAAAGTGTGCTTCAATCCTGCTTTCTAGGGCTATAATGAGAGAAAAATTGAGATGGCTAGGGGTTGTTCTGTGGATGATAGATTGCCAAAGATACAACTTTTCAATTAACCCTCTAGGTTTTGAATAGGCTGGGATGGAGGAGGAGCACGTGTAGCTCTGTTGGCCTCAGACGGCTTGGTGCCGTGGTGAGTTTTTAGTAGTAGTAGCAGTCATAATAATGCTGAATAGTGAATACTTTTCTTAAGAACTTATGTTTGTGACTAAAATCCCGAGATCCTGTGAAGAAGGGAAAAAATTGCAGCCATAGCATATGAGAAAATGGGAAAAAACTAATTTATTCGATTAATCATACTTAGATTAAGGGTAAGAATGAAAAAAAAACAAAACAGACTACTCATTAATTAGTGCTTTTGGAACTACAATTATCAGAACATCTTGGTCCTTAAGCGTATTGACCCCTTGTGAGGCAATGGTTATCATCATAAAAAGTTGATTAAAGACATTTTAAGCACAACAGATATATAATTTTTTAAACCATTAAGGATTGTTTACCATTCAACCGACTTAGTATTTACTTCAAGACAATTGTTCGAGCCAATTTATAATGGAATAAATTATAATTTTCTTTACAATTATCACTTTAATTCAATGAAACTCGTACTGCTACTACCACTACTAAAAACTCACTGCGGCTCCGATCTGCCTGAGATCAACGCAGCTATAGACACTCCTCCTCCATCTCAATTTATTCAACACCTCTCTTTTTACATGCTCCCAGCAAGTTTCCATTTCCCTTTAAATTTCTTCTTACGACATCCACTCACCCCACTCAGGGACGATCTGCTTTTCATTTGGCCCTAGATAGATGGTTGACAGCCCTTTTACAAACCAGCAAACAACTTACAGTCAACCATTTTTTGCCTGAATATACCCCCCGCTAAAAATCACTCAGCGTCTACGTCTTACTCATACGTCTAGGCGTACCAGAAAACGTTATGATTTAGAAAGTTACAATACTGCATAGATTGTTGATCACATGGGACTAGAAAATAAAAAACAGAAAGGTACCAAAAGGACAAGAACGCAGTAAAAAATATTCGGTCTATTTCGATGAGTCCCAGCCTGCTAAAGGAAAGGGGTAGGGTGGCGTCCTTTATGTATTTAACCCTTTTATTTAATTCAACTTTGCCCTCAACACTATTAGATTAAGTAATAGTAGAAGTAACGACAGTAGCAGAAGTGGTAATAGTATCGTATATAACTTGCTAAACATGCACTATAACATGAATTGCAAGTTTCAGCTTAATGCTCTAAGGCGTTACTAAGATAATACTGTTATACCTTTTTGACAAAATACATAAACGCAGGGTAATTTCTGTTCTGATTTACCTTAGCTTCTCCCTCAATATTCCTCGAAATTTTATCCTTCAGACCTTTTGCCGAAATATTAACAGTGCCTGCAGCATTAGTATCAGCAGTAATAGCAGTAGCAGTACTAACAATAAAAGTAACAGCAGCAATAGGAATGTGCACGTATTGTATTTTGATCAATTGGTCAAAAGACCTTTATTATTCCATGGAAGTTCCTACTTGGTACCCAAAACAGTTTTTGAGATGGGTCGTTTTGACAAACTGCACGCATGCGCATAACATGTTTTGATTTAGTTTAACTCTCTCCTCAACATTTCTTGACACCTCCATCTTAATACCTCTAGCCTGTTTGTATAATAAGGAGCAATCTTGCCCGCCCCCTTTTCCAATAGCAAATTCTAAATGTAAGCAACGAGCGAATTGTGTAGCTTATAGCCCTTGTCCCAAAAACAAAGAAGGGGGGATTGTTGTCCCTAGTGGCATCATTATTTGAATTTCAATAATACTGAATAAATTGCATTTCTTCAACTCTTATCACTTATGGATTTATTTTGGGAGAATAAAGGACAAAGAAGGGCCTGGTTACCTTCCAATGCCTTTCAAATCTGGAAAAAAAAAAAGAATTTTTGATTTGTAATCAAATGTTTCCCCTGCGAAATGTATGACAACTCTTTCCATACAAAGTGTCTTGATGAAAAAGAATAATTATGCACAAGGCCCACTTTGATTTTTATTTATTAAATATATTTGCGCTGCCAATGATAGTGTCTCTATCGTTTTGTTTTTGGCCGGCATTTTTGATATAACTCTTTCATGGGGTCTTGGTAGTTTTCTTTTATCTACTCATCCATTTATGGATCTTATAGAGGCATTCAGGAGACTTATGACCGCTAATGAAAGATGGCCACTCGGCGAATGGCCGCTCATGACCACTAATGGAAGAGTTTTAACTGCTTTCTTTGACTTTTGGTTCTTTTCTTTCCTTTTTTTAAAACCAATGTGGTCAAAATTTAGGTTACTCTTGCTACTTTCCAAATTGTGGTGTTTTCAGGTGCACATATTAAGAGGTAGTAATTTGGAGAGCGGGATATATTGAACTAGAATATGAAGGATGGTAATTTATTTACCAATTTATTCCCTGTAATACCATGCGTTCGGTCTGATTCTAGCCCTCTGCCAAAGTAGGGAATACCCTTCCAATTGTTGCTCGGGGCTGTCATTCCTTTGGCACATTTAAACGATAGTAGTAGGTGTATTGTCTTTTTATTGGTTATAAAAAAAGACAATGGTTTTTACAAATGGCTGATGGCCAATTTTCTTTACATTCGTCTTGGTTTGTTTCTATTTCATCCTGACTAGTTTTAAGTTTGTGATTGGTTAGATTTGCATCCTTTTAAATTATAATTTTTTTTCGCGTGCACTTTGGAGTCTCGCACCGGCTGGCTTCAATTGTGGGTTATGTCAAATTTGAATGAATTCCCTTTTCTTTCTGTTTCTTCTTCTTTTATTTATACATTTTTATGAGTAGATGTTTTGCATAGGATGAGTTAAACTGATTATTAGTTGATACTTGAAAGTTTAATTTCTGCGATCTATCTATTATGTGGGCCATGGTAACTTCGTGTGGATTCATAATCGTGCTATTGAGCTTTGTTCTTTTTGGTTGCAAAATATATCTTATCTATCTTCTCTTTTATGTTGTTTCATTGGATTAGAGTTATATTCATGCCAAAATTGCAAAGCAACTATGGGCTAGAGTATGTCTTTTACTATAATATAAAAAATTTATTTTTTTGTAAAAAACTGATTGTACTTTATAAAATATTTTTGTTAATTACAAATTTACTTTAAACATATCTATTTCCTTTAAAAAGGGCCATTAAACAGCTCTCTTTGATGTTCCAGTGCCCCACTAGCTGCAGAGGAAAAAAAAAACACGGAAAAGGAAAAAAACTACCCTCGATGCAGTCAAGGGACGGTAATTTTTCTATATAGGGGCTTATGACAAGGCGGTTCTAATAGTTTCTTCTTTTTTTGATCTGACACTATTTTTAGGAGTAATGGGGTATTGTAGTATTTACTATGGGATGTGATCGTCTCTTAATAGGTTGCTGGATACCGCTGCAACCCGGATTACAAACAGAAAAAGTCTGTTATGATTTTTTTCTAAGTCAAAATTTAAGAGACGAATCTCAGAGGCTCAAGCAGGCAAGTAAGTCAAATATGATATCCCATACCAGATAGCAAATGATAAAAAACGCTTGTGTTATATGCCGCTACCGATGCAACCCCAACACTCCACAAAAGTGACTTTTCTGTAAGTGCTATATTAATTTTTAGTTACAATTTACCATGAATGTTTCTTTGCTAGGTTTCAGCTATTCTTATAAACATTATACTTGTGATATTTATATAATCCCTTTCAAGGAGGCACACTTGTGCCTCTATAAAGAGGCGACCCACCACAATGTTAAGCGATTTTAGGTCCTAGAGGTCGCAGAGAGACGGCGGTAATCGCATTTTGTAGCCCAAGCTAAAACTAAGAAACTTGCAAAAGTTCATCCTCCTCCGACTTTATCTTCATGAGGTAAACTGGGCCGGAAGTTTCGACCCTCCCACCACGGCCCCCCTTTAACGTTGTCCGATTGGGCTGAAATTTAGAGGTTAAGCTTTCCTAGGGCCCGGGAGCTTATGCTCGAGATTTCAGCTCAATCCGATCACTCCTTCCCTGTTTTCAAAAAACCAAATATAGCCACTTAAAATTCATCATCATTTCTTTTTTTTTCTTATCCACGCCTACAGGCCACAGTTGGCAACTGATCCGGGTCAATGAGGACTCATTCGAAGCAGAATTCGACCTGTTAGGGCCTTTTGATATTTTCAGACCGAAAAAATTATCTCCCGAATTTACATTTACGAAAAACCTCGTTTTCCTATAATAGCCCATGTTAATTTTTCCCACCACAACCCCCCTTTAACGTTGTCTGATCGGGCTGAAATTTAGAGGATAAGCTTTCCTGGGGCCTGGGAGATTATCCTCGAAATTTCAGCTGAATCTGATCACTCCTTCCCTGTTTTCCAAAAACCAAATATCAAGTTTTGTGGGAATTTGCTAGCGTCAAAAATAGATTCCATTTGCTAAAAAACAATTACAATTGTCTCTATTTAGTCCAGCGGTTGATACTCCAGACTGTCAGGCGGAAAACCCGGGTTAGGTTCACCGTCAGAGCAAATTTTTTATATACTGAATTTAAGCTTTAAAAAAGAAACTCAGTTTCTTTTTTAAATTATTTGAAAAAAATTACGTTTTCTAAAGAGTTAAAGAGGCTGAGTTACAAGGTCAACCCTTAAAACGTACAGGGATCAGGAGGCACAGTTGGGGGGCTGTTAAAGAGGCTGAGTCACAAGTTCGAACCTTAAAACGTACAGGGATTAGGAGGCACCCTGTATGACGTGATTTGAGTATTCAGGAATTAAAAGCCTTAACACAAGAATGTTCAAGAGCGGGGGGTTTGGGGGGTGGCAGCCCCCCAACTTTAACTCCTGACACGATCAGCTAACAGTTAGTCAAGCAATAATAAGTAATAAACTGTACAAAACGTGCAGAAATTATTTGAAAAAAACTACGTTTTCTAAAGAGTTAAAGAGGCTGAGTTACAAGGTCGAACCTTAAAACGTACAGGGATTAGGAGGCACAGTTGGGGGGCTGCCGCCCCCCAAATCCCCCGCTTTCGCAGCCTTTAAATAAAAAAAAAGTTTTTTAAACTGAAAGTAAGGAGCGACATTAAATCTTAAAACGAACAGAAATTATTCCGTATATGAAAGAGGCTGTGCCCTCCTCAACGCCTCGCTCTTTACGCTAAAGTTTGACTCTGTCTCACAACTTTTTTTTTTAAAACAATAAAAAACTTTAGCGTAAAGAGCGAGGCGTTGAGGAGGGCACAGCCTCTTTCATATACGGAATAATTTCTGTTCGTTTTAAGATTTAATGTCGCTCCTTACTTTCAGTTTAAAAAACTTTTTTTTTTTATTTAAAGACTGCGAAAGCGAAGGATTTGGGGGGCGGTAGCCCCCCAACTGTGCCTCCTAATCCCTGTACGTTGTAAGGTTCGACCTTGTAACTCAGCCTCTTTAACTCTTTAGAAAACGTAGTTTTTTTCAAATAATTTATAATGAATTACATCAATCCTTTATGTAAATTAATTTAAAAAAAAATCCACAAAAAAAGTTTTTCAAAGAAAAGTAATGAGCTCCATTAAGCCAGGAATGAGCAAAAATAAAGTCAAATTATCTTTCAGGTGTTAAACTATCACAAATCACTATCAATAAATAAATGAAACTCGAAACCAATAGAAATTACAATATATAGCCAAGTCAAACTAAAAAGAGCAAAAATTACCATGAGTAGGGCTGATAACCTCTAGGCCTTCTGAAGACCAAAACACAATGTGCGCTTTAGTGAAAAAAACAAAACAAAAAACAAACAGACAAATGATAGTGGATTGTCAGTTAAATTGACACATATGCCTACTGACATTTCTTCTTTAAGGTTTTGATAATTTTTTATTTATGAAAGTAAAAAATAAATAAAAAATCGTTTTGTTAGTTAATGTTTCGTTGGTGATAGACTTTTGGCGAGAGTGGATACTTTTCTTGAAGCTTTTGGTGAATTCGAGATTGGATAATTATTGATTGGATATTTATTTTTCGTGAACTGGGATGTCAGAAATCAGTGGTGAAGCTTAGCAGGTTCCACGGATCACTGGGCCAGCTTTCCATAGAGTTGATAGCCACTGCAGCCGTGGGCCTGCCCACGTAAAGATAAGTCTATTTCCTGCCTTTTTATTTTTATTTTTCCTGCCTTTTCTTCGAAGCCGTGATGCCCTTGTTTCAGGATGATGACCTTGCCCTGGCAAGCTTTGCGGGATATCCTTTATGGCCAGTCAGAATTCTCTATTCTGTCGCAGATAAATCTGGTCGATTTAAGTACCAAGTATTTTGCTATGGATCGCATGAAGTTGAAATGGTTTTGGAACAAAATTAAAAAAAAATCGAATCAAATAAAACCGAAGCTATGAAAAAGTTGTAAAGGGAGTTAAAGGTGATTTTTAGGAGCTTACTCTCAGCCCGCTTGTTTATAAAAATTCGGCCACAAGTTCAGATACTTCGGGGCTTATTTAGCGAACTCCTCAAGATGTAGCAGTAACAAAAGGAAATATGAAACAGGCTATTGGGCAGAAAGTTAATGAAGCACTCAAAATTCACCCCTCAACCGCACCATCCGCTGCTGAAATTGAAAAGATAATTGGCGTAGTTCACCAGGTAATAATATTAGAATTTACTCCGAGATTTGACAGGATTGAAAAAGACCTGAAAATATGTCAAAACCAACTAGAATTACTTGAAAATTGAGTTGCTAGAGTTGAAGCCGAGCTTGATGATGCTGACCAAGAGTGGAGACTGGATATGCTACTGTTCAATGGTGTCAAACAACCCCCCGGTGTTGACGTAAAAGATACAACAATGAATATTATACGCAATAAGATGGCTTTCTCAGGTCTTGCTGATAGCAATGTTATATATTTGCATAGTTTTCGGCTGAACTCTGATACTAGCTGCTCTGATAAAATTGCTCCAGTTTTAGTGAAGTTCGAAGACGGCGACACAGCTGTGAAATTTTTTGCTTGCAAAAAAAAAACTCGTGAACACGAAGATTTTTGTGGCAGAGAACTTAACAAAGAAAAAAAGAGAATCTTTGAATGCTGCAAGGGAAAAATACAGCAATAATTTCATGTGGTCCATAGTTTATATAATTAGGCAGTAAGTTTACCGCAGATGATTTCTGGCTCTTCATTCTCGGTGCGAACAAAAAGCTCCTCCCATTTATTTCTGCACTTATGGGTTAGTGTGTATGCGTTAATCAATGAGAAATGGTTACAAAGTGCATTATTCGTAATTGCGAAAGCAGAAAAAAACTTGGTGAGCCGGCCAAATGGTTTGCAAGTGTCCCATCTCACAGGTATGACTTAATTTATATACAACTTATGACTTAATCTATTATTTATATACAGTGGACTCAACTGATTTGCCTACGTAAGATTTTATAATAAAAAGGGGCGGGGGGTTGATGAAATTTGTGAAAATGAGGAATTTTTTTCTTCTAATGACTGGTGGAATAGGTGTGATGGTTTCAGGGGCGGATCCAGGATTTTTTTTTTTGGGGGGGGGGGGGCGCAAAATAGGTTGATCCGATAAACTTACGTTAGGAGCAAGTTTCATTAATGCAAACTTGGGTTAATTAGGTAAATTACACTATTTTAGACTACTTTAGGGGGGGCACCCCTCGCCCCCCCTCTGGATCCCCCACTGGATGGTTTATCATTTTTTTTTTCACGTCGTGATATTTATTTTCTAGATAAGACTAGTTTCGTTTTCAATCGATGTTTTCGTATGAAATGGGCAGACCTTTCCTGAACTTTAAACAATAAACACCTTTGTTTGAAAATCTTTGCCTTTTGTGAATTTAGATAGCTATAGCGATTTATATGCAGTGTTACAACCATACCAATTATTCTCCTTTCCTTTTTTATTCTTTAATAATAATTTCTGGTCGTTTTGAGTTTGAGTTATTGTAGGCTTCTATTTCTACTGATCTTAAGTTAAATATGGCCTTTACTTTTCTTTAAAAAAAACTTTCTTTTTCGTAAAGTTTCCGTAGTATATATATATATATATATATATATATATATATATATATATATATATATATATATATATATATATATATATATATATATATATATATATATATATATATATATATATACATATATATATATATATATATATATATATATATATATATATATATATATATATATATATATATATATATATATATATATATATATATTATATATATATATATATATATATATATATATATATATATATATATATATATATATTATAATATATATATATATATATATATATATATATATATATATATATATATATATATATATATATATATATATATATATCGGCGCGTACAAACAGCTCCTCTCATTTGATCTGCCATCAGCGGTCCAATTACCCTGGAACACGTATTTTGGCAGAAACTTTCTCAAAATGCCTTTGAAACCAACTTGAGACTTCGAAACCTATTTTTAATTCTTAAAAACATCTAACAATAACATTGCACTACTAATTACCGATTTTCATGTATGGATTGGAATAAATTAATTTAAAAATAGTTTCTTCAAAATTAGTGTTCCAACGTTGAAGCCAAGTTTCGCGTTCAATTGAGATATGACTTGTCTACCCGTGAAAAGATCTAATGTCGCTTATGTTTATACCGGTTTATACATTCTCTGGATAATGTATTATACAAATCAGGTAAAAAAAAAACCCATCAAAAGTATAATGGCTAAGCGAAGGTAGAAATCAACCGGAGACTCTCAGTTGTAGAAATTTGAAATAGTAGGTAGAAGCTATCGCGAGGAAATCCATATTAGGCATTATGTAACAGCCTGTTTCAAAATGTTCATTTAAAAGAAAGTGTTTCTCAAGAAGGCGCTTTGAATAGAAGAAAGTTCAATAGCTCGTAACATTTCGATGTCTTATTAATCAGTCTTTTCATTATTTGTGGCTCAATATCACAAGCAATTTTGGTAGCGGGCGAAATGTGAAGATTGTAAGCACGTAGAAGGACTACTTCAGCCACCCAACCAAAGCTAAGAAAATTCTTAGAATAAATAGGAACAATTTTTTTTATGTCAATGCCCGTTTAGCGTTACCTCGCAAAACCAAATATGAATCATAACAAATAAAATTAAATTATCATTGTTTTTCCATAAACTTCAGTTTCGGAATTTTTCTTCAAATTAAAACAAAAGATATATTTACCTAGATATTAGAATTTCGTTTCGTTTTTAAATTAGCTTTATGGTTTTAGTTGTTTCTTCTCTCCCTAATAAACTTGAATTTTCCTTCTCTCTATGTCTCCTTGGACAAAAATTATGTCTAAAGGACAGAAGAGAAGTTATAATTTAATTTTTATCTGATAACAAGATTTACGTAAATAACAAAGGACCTGTTTGATCCCAATAAACTTTCGTCTTGAGTTTAAATTGATATTTCAATAGCCTCAAGTCAAACTAAATGTAATCCTAAGGTAGATAGTCTATCCTACTTAAGATGTGAGAAATTCCAAAAAATGGCAGTTTTCACTCTTCTTACGGCTATGTTACTGTGCCTAAGATTCAATAGTTCTGTTCAATTTTTCATGCTGGTCCGTTGTCACCATGTGTGCATCAGGAAATGCGTTAAACCCCTAAACCAAAAACTCTCCATCCCTCGTTAAAAACTAAACGGCCCAGAGTTGATCTGAAAGTTTGAAATAAACAAACATGTTAACATTGCCCAGCACGAGCTTTAACTTAAGCGAGTTAGGGTGTTGATGTCAGAACTTCTCGGTTTCGTTTTGTTGTTACATTACACGAAGGTTAAAACTCCTCTTTATGCAGAATTTTTTTTCTTCCTGCCGCCAGACTTTGTTCTTCAAAACATAAAGTAACATTACTATAGCAAACCATGCCAACTGCTAAGTTGTTTAGCCATTGGAATATTGGCAATCATTGGTCCAACCCTTGATTTATCAATTTTGGCCAGTTGCTCATGAACAAACATTAGGTATTCGAAACATCCACAAGGAAAATTGTCTTTTATGCCTTTTAGTTGACTCAAATAATCTACAAACTGCTCATAGCCAAAATATAGAAATAAACTAGGCAAACCAATCTTGAAAAAAAAGACAATTTCACAGTTTTGTTTAATACTAAAAGTACAAGTAACTCAAAAGAATCTTGAGAAGCAACTTCAATGCTTACTAACAAAAGAAATGATTCACTGAGATAGTTTGTTAATGCGAATAGAGTCTAAGACACAGTGAACGAAGCACTAGTAATTAAAATATTTCAGAATTTAATTTTTTTTTTTATAGAGGTCTGTAAGTACAAACATTTATTTGAAACTTTACATTCACAGTACATCGAATATGTTCACGATAGACTAGTTAGCTATTAAAACAACTTCCACGTTGGTCAATACTTGAGTTGTGAAGATAGCCATTGAAGGATGCCCACAACGGTTCCTGACATAATAACAGGTATACTAACTGCTTTTAATATGTCCCATAAACTGAAAAAGAGATGGCATCAAAAGCAATTATTAGCAGTTCTTGTATTATTATAAAATCGTTTAAAGGTTAACAAAGTGCCTAAGAATAGTTTCTATGAATTCTATTAAATGATAACAAGTAACATATAATTGCTCTCCAGCTAGAAACCTTAGGAATGAACTTGATTCGTAATAGTCTATTCTCAATAAAATTGTCTGGTGTCTTTTAAATAAAACTGATACGACTGCTAATATTGACTGACCTATACGCCTACTGGCTTTAATTCGGTCTAAATAAGTTTTTATAAAGTTTACATATTGTTTTGAAAGATTACTAGTTTTGTGAGTGCACGGAAAAGGAAAATATTCTTAACAGATATAAAATCCAAAATCTCTAATAAAATTAACGAATATCAACTGGAATCTTCTTTTGTACAAGAGAACGTCTCCAAAAAATCTCTTTCGAACAGAGCTGGATTCAATATATATTGTCTTTGCCATAAAAGCAAGCAAAACATCTGAACTAAACAAACAAACATTTTCAAAGGTGAATTCCTTTTAAACATGAATGCTGCCAGGATTTGAGCTAGTGAACATAATGTTCATCCCACAACTTTCTCATTGGTCTCCATAAAATTTTAATGGGCTTGCAGTTTTGTCTGTATGAAGATGGTGAAATCAAGATGATGGAAATGGCGAAGAGAAGCAAAATCGAGTTGAAGGTTGCGAAGAAAGTGTCAGTTACATTTATGAAATTTGATATACAGAAGTTCCGTGATAAGACTATTCGTCAAAAATATAATCTTGCGCTAGAAAATAGGTTCGCAGCTTTGAGCCTCGATGACTCGGATGAAACAAGTTCAGCTTGTCTTTGCAAATCACTATCGGAGTGCCTAAAAGGTGTTGCAGAGGAAGTTCTTGGATATAAGAAAAGAAAGAAATAACAGTGGATTAGTGAAGAACTTGGCAGCTGATTCAGGAAAGAACAAATCTGAAAGCTCTTGTTAATAAATCCTCACCTATTCATTCATCTAGTCTGCCTAGCGATAGGCAACACTGTGATAGTTTAAAAAAGCAGTATAAATGTGCCCATAAACAAGTGAAAACGTCGTCCAGGAAGGACAAGAGAACATGTGGTGAGAACATAGCAGCTGTGGCAGAAAGAGCAGCCAGTCGGGTTGATAGTAAAATCACCTATATGCTAACTAAGAAGCTTTCTGGCGCGCAAACAACCCCTTGCCCCATAGAGGATAAGAGTGGTCAGCTGCTTACCAATCAGGTAGATGTCCAGAACCGTTGTAGTGAATATTTCTCGGATGTTCTGAACTAGCCGACAACCCATGAGCCACTGTTGGTCCCTTATATGTCTCAATTAATTTGGATATCTATTCGGCCCCATCCTCTGTCAAGAAGTTATAATAGCCCTGAAGTTGATAAAAAATGGGAAAGCAGCTGGATGTGATGGAGTCCCTCCAGAGCTGTTGAAATATGGGAAAAAAAAACTCTAGCTGGCCCACTATTTATGCTGCTTGGTAAGGTGCGGGACAACGAGGCTGTCCCTCTTGACTGGAATAAAGGCATTATCGTGAAATTCTTCAAGAAGGGTTAAAAGATATCATGCGATAACTGGGGAGATATCACACTCCAGACAATTGGAAGTAAAGTTCTATGTCAGATTATACTTAGTAGAATTCAGACTCAAGTGAACTTAATTTTAAGTGATGAGCAACATGGTTTCCGCCCAAATCGTTCTTGGTGTGACTTAGCTTACGTCTTCTACTGGATGAATCAAATAAATGACGAACTTCTTGAAATTAACGAACGTTGAATTAACGAACTTCTTGAAAGCATTTGACCCTGTGCAGCGAGAGGCAATTTGGAAAACTCTCCAAGCGTATGAAATGCCTCCAAAAATTTTGAATATGATTAAAGCCCTGTGTGCTGCACAGGTTTGTGCAGTCTAGACGGAGAATGGGCTGTCGGAGTGGCTCCCTTTTGGGTCTGGTGTACTTCAAGGATGTTTACTATCTTCAATATTATTCGCAATACTTATAGATTTTCTGCTTTGAGCTTGTCACTTTAGAGGAGGCATTACACTAAGCCCCGAGCGTCAAATACACGACTGCGACTTTGCTGATGAGATCGCTCTTGTGGCTCACTGCGAAGAGGATATTCAACATAACCTGAATGAGCTAACAGCAAAAGCTTTGCCTATGGGCCTGAAGATAATGTTGACAAAACGAAAAGTATGTCAAACGGAGTTGTGACAACCATTTCAGATGGTATTCGATACGAAGGCACTGATATAGAGGAGGTCAGAGAATTTAAGTACCTCGGTAGTACAAGTACCCAAGATGGGTATTGTGATAGAGAAGTCCTGCTACGCACAGCACATGCAGATGGAGCCTTTTCTCAGCGGAAGAATATTTGGAGATGCAGAAACTACTCTCAAAAGTTGAAATTGTGACTGTTTAGGAGTAATGTACTCTCTGTACTTCTATATCGATGCGAGTCCCGGAGCCTAGAAAAGACCTAACCTGAGAAAAGACTACTTGGCTTCGGGAATAATTGCCTGCATAGAATCCTTGCGGTACATTGGACCAATAGAATAACGAATGCCCAGATAAGGGCTGATACCGAACAATCACTGGTGGCCGATGAGATCAGAATGAGAAGATGGAAATACTGGGGTCAGGTGACCCGCATAAGCGAAGAACGCCACTGATACGATTTATGGTGTTGGACCCCACCCGGTACTCGAAGGAGTGGAAGACAACGCAGCACACTTAATTGATCCTTGGAGAAAGAGGCGACGAGTCTTCAAACCACTCTGAACGAAATTTGGTCTTTGGCACGAGATCTGTCAAGTTGAAGTTCAACTGTCACTGCCCTTTGCGCCCCCAGGCGTACAAGGATCTCTAAGTAAGTCTGTATGATTCAACTCATTGCAGCTGGCTATTAAAAACAATTTCTATTCGAACCAGTTTCATAAACTTTATTTAAAAACAGGAACTAGATGTCAATCATGTTATGAAACCAATCTACTTGGCATCCTTTTGATTCAGTTTTATTTAATTTTCTTAGACAAGAGTATAGCAGATATGAACAAAACATAAAAATTAATAAAAAAAAAAAAAATGCAATATGTTTTATTTCCTGTCCTATATACTGTATGTAGAAATGCCAGTTTACAAATGATATTGCAAATTATAACCCCAATGCAAAAAAGACTTAAAATTCAAAATTGCATTTTTCTCTGGAGACTAACACTCCTTAAGCTTTCTGATGACTTTTGAACTTCTTAATGACACAATTAAAAAATATACCACTAACTGCAAACCCATGTAACTGAGATTTGATAAGTGCAGAATTTTGAAGGATTTTGACAATTATTTTGAGACTCATACCTTTGCTAAATCTGAATTTATGAGGTTTTAAGGAATTCAGAAAATTCGCTTTTAATTTGAGAAAAAAACATCTTGATGTGGCTCAAAATCTTTATCAAATCCATATAATTGTAACTAACAGACCTAGAGTCAAAGAAAACTATAGACTACTCAAACTAAAGTTAAGGAGCTTTTATTTTATAGTTAAGGCAGATACTTGGAACTGTTTCTATATAATTTTAACGTGTTGAAACATAGAAAGAGTGCAGATTAGAGACCAGAAATACCTTCCCAGGACATAATTTAATCTTTGGAATCTTAAAAGTTTACTCTCCTTACTCAAATACTTACTAAGATAGTAAAATGCCAATCCTTAGAATCTTCCTAAATTATGTACTTAAGCAAATTAACAAACATTTCAGCCAACATAGGCTTCGGTAAACCTAGAAAATAGTGGGTCTTTAGAAGGAGATATGTTAGAACAAAATGAGAGAAATTTTTAGAATACTAATTCTATGCTCATTTTCATGATTTTGTTCACGTTTTGATAATATATATACATGCCACATATACTCTAGTTACCCACCACCAATAAATTAGGTTTTCTTCTTCATTTTTATGATGGATATTTAAAAATCTATAATCAAATAAATAAAAAGAAAGGGCATTAAAAAGAGTACTATTGCTTCTATCTGAATATACTCAGATAAAAAGGGCAAGTAATCATTTAAGATCGAGAACAAATCCATACTTATTGGGATCCGAGGCAACTTCGAAAGTATCTATCAATTTTTCACCATCTGACTTCTGAATAATTGCATTCTTTAGGGGGACCTCTTTGTAGTTTGTATCCAGCGATGCCAGTTTATCAAGGACCGAAAAACCATCTAGTACCTAAGTAAAATAAGGTATTGAAATTCCATATATTTATAGAAGGAAATAATAGGGTTGCTACCAAGCTGACAGCCTTTACATAGTTTTCGTTGCAATTTATACATTTTTAAACCACCAAATAGTTCATACTTGATCGATGATAATTTAATTATCTAATTTACAATCAGTTGAGTCTTTTTCAAAATCTGACAAAAACAGCAAAATGATCCTCCAATGCCATTGCTGGCACGCAAAGCGTCGGCTGGACGTTTTTGTTGCTGCATATTTTTTTACAGGGATAAGTAACAAGTCTGTTTATGACCCTTACTGCAGTGGTGATAGATCTCTGTGGCCCATATTGACAGAAAGAGCACCAATCTACTCTACTACCGCAGGGTCTAAACATGAAAGTTTAATTTTTATTTTACCTTCAATTCTGTCAGAAACTAAAAAGAGTAGCCTCTTTTTAGTTTCTATAATTATATAATAATGTATAATTGGTATGTAATTAGGAATCTTGGCCAAAAACACTGCTCTGAGAAATTCTTAATAGCCTTTCTTGTTGCAAAAACAGGAATAAAATAAAGTTGCTGCATAAATTGAGTTGAAAAAAAGGAGAAATTTTTCTTTCAAGGAATATAGAGTTAACTTGACTGCTGCTTTTAAACCACAAAAATACATACCCATGAAATACTTACTATAACCTTGATTGGTACCTAGAATTTCTAGCCTGAACCGCCATTAAATCTGATTTTATTAAGTAACTAAGGAACCAGGATACAACATTAAAAACATAACAAAAATCAAACATACTCAACAAGGATATTATAATTTAGAAAGATTAAGCTGTCACTTTGAACGAAGCTGTGGCGAAATGAGTTCATTTGATCGTAAGCAGTTTTAGAGGTTATTCACTAGGGAAAACTAAATGGGAAACTTTGTGCTGCAGGGTAAAAACAACAGTGTAGCTATAGTGTCCTAGAAATGACCTTTGAGTTAAAGCTGAAACCTCAATGCAATTTTAGAGGGGAGGGGCAAGTGAACTTCGAGTTTTGATTTGGGGGGAAGAGAGAGCAAAGGCATCTAGAGATTCGGTCTGCAATATCACTGAAATTTTTGGCACTACGAACATGTGTTAGACTAGAATCAATCCAAGTGAAGTATAGATACAGAACCAAGGAAATGATATGCGGCAAGGCTATCAAAATACCGTATTTGCATTACCTCATAAGCAGCTTTGGAGATTTAATTAATATTCTTAGGACGTGATGGGGGTCAAATAGACCTCAAATTTTGACTTGGAGGGAAGGACAGAAGAAAATTGAATATCTAGGTTATCAAAACTTGGATATGTCAGGAACAGCAGGTGGAGATTGGGCAGAAACTTTCGGCATTTTGGCATGGGAAGAGGCAAGAGGTCTACATATTTTGTGAATAGAGTGAGGAGATGTGGGAGGTAAAAAGAAATTTAAAAATCCAATCCTCCCAAAAAGTTTTTAACCCTATTGACCCTAGTGGAATTTTTAATGCATAATATCTCAGGAAAGACAAACGAGGATTCAGTTGAAGCTTCGAACCCAAAGCATAATAATCATTATGCTTGGGGAAGGATAAGAATAGAAATGTTTTTGTTTCCAAATTTCTCGTCTGAAAAAATACTGGAAATTTTCCTTGAAAGCTTGAAACGTTAGTCCACCAGCTATTTGGTCAAAGGTTCCTTTGTACACAGATAGGCTTGGAAAAAAAATGTTTCACCTGAAGATAGGACAAAAAACTTTCCTTATCCGATATTTCAGAAAAATATAGATCTTAATTACAAGGATTCGGGTTTTAGCTTTGGCAGTTGTCCTCTGGGGGAGTATTTTAAATTTAGGGCTGATGACTAAAAATTTATGAATTTTTCTGTTCCATTTGACATTTTTAAATCCACTTCAAGAATCTAGATACCTGTGGGAAAACACTTATAGCTAAAGTCACAAGAATATACATGGGATACATATACATTACTTTTATTTAGTCGGGCTTACATCTGTTTCTTAGCGACAAATGGGACAATAATGCAGTTAGGCGTAATTTCAAATCATTGCTCAGCGAAAGTTTTTACATGTTTTACAACATTTAATAGCAATAGCGTATTGAATAAGTAGAATCATTAGGCTCTATTGAACGCGGTTCGAGTATCAAAACACGTAGTTTCGATATCAAAACAGTTCGAAATCTCACAGAAAGAGAGGTAAAATGAAAATAAAAAGTCCTGCAAATCCATAAAACCTTTGGAATAAATCACAAATATTGCTGGCTTATACTAATAGTGTTTATTTTACCATTAAGTTTAATTTCATATGATAAAAGTATGGCCTAGCACTTTAAAGAGGCTTTTGAGATTTATAAATACCAAAATTTAGGTATAGGTTTAATAGAGACATGAGTGACATAAGAATAATCGACTCGTATTTTGGTTTTCTCAAACGAGAAGCTGATAGTTTATTCATCATTTAGGTAAATTTTGTACCATTTTTGTATTCACAAAATCACACATGCTCCCAACTCATTCAGATCCAAAGGAGCTATTGGAAAAGAAGCCGTAATTAAATTTAAACAATATCTGTCATGTTTTACCTCATTGTATTGCTCATTTAGAAGATCAGCTATATTTTGGGTGCCAATGACTTCTTCTCCGCCACTTGTTGTTAAATTGCAGAATTTCTTAGGGTTCAAATCACTCTGGTTGACGAGTCTTCTCTAAAAATTACGGAACAGTTGTTTGGTGAGATTCCTCAATTTATTTTGGCCTTTGACATATTTTTCATAATTGCCTGGCTTATCCTTTTTTATCAAATGGCATCTTTTTAAGTTTCTTTGTCCTCTTATGCTAGCTGTCATGTATGGTAAGGTCTCAGGTATGGGGGTAAAACTTTCTTTTGTGTTCTGCTGCCGAGTTTCCATGAGTAGAGCCCAGAATTTCTCCCACTACTCGTTGATCCCACCCTGGAGGGTCAACTCCCAGTTAATCTGCCTCGACGTGACCCTAATCGCCTCGTAGTCTGTAAATATTTTTATGTCTATTTCTAGCTTTGTGTTTATGTGTAACTAAAAATTAATTCCAGGTGAGCAGCGTTGAATTTTGCTAATCTTAGATATTGGTGAGTGACTCACTAGGCCTTAAAAATTTTTAACTTTGGATTTTACCTGTTTGCTATTTTTGTCGGTTCTATGTGATGTTTGGTTTACAGATTTCAAATTCATCAAATTCTGGTTCGTATTTTCTTTGGCTTTCCAACATAAAATTTGAGGCAAAATTTATGCCATATATGTGGCAAAATATATATATTTTTCGAACATATTAACAAGCTAATAGACTGTGGGGTAAACAATAAAGAAAAATCGGTACTTGTGCATTATATCCTACACAGCGCTATAGACAGTACAAGGAAATACAGTACTCTTGCATCATGTGGGCCTCTCGGGTTAACTACTATAGAGTAGGCAATGATAAAAACCTGTTTTTCACATCTTTACCGCTATGGACTAGGCAAAGATAGCGTGCTTTTCATTGCGTATACGATATTAAAATGTGTTTTTTTGTGGTTTAAGGGGGGAGCTACCTAGGTTAGGTTACGTATGTAATATATGCTATGCTTTACCCCCCATCCCCCTAATGCGCAAATATATAGCCCAAATTAGTTTCTCAACTATTATATACTCATCCTATTTTATTTTATTTCACCAGCATTAACCAAAGTTGACTTTTTAGAAAGGCCCGCATAATGCAAGAGAACCGGAAATACTACAGAAAACCAATCAAGCGGGTATTTGCAATGGATAAATGGCTTGCAAGCGTGATTTCTAAATGCGTTTACGATATTTAAACTGTTGTTTTTTTGGGGTTTAGGGGGGGGGAAGGGTACCTAGGCTAGGTATTTAATATACGCTATGCTTTACCCCCCACCTCCCCCATCCCCCTAATGTTCAAATATGTAGCCCAAATTTGTTTCTAAACTATTATATATTCATCCTATTATATTTTATGTCATTAGCGTTAATCAAACTTGACTTCTTTCGTGTTTAGGATGTAATGCACAAGTATCGAAAATTCATTAGCAAAGAAAAACATTCAGAAATTAAAAAACTAAAGAAGTATGGCGTACCTTTCCAAAAGCAACATGTTTATGATCTAGCCAAGGGGCTGCAGATGTAGTAATGAAAAACTGGCATCCATTTGTATTGGCTCCTCTACTCGCCATTGCAACGATTCCTGGCATTGTGAAATTTACCTTAAAGCTCTCATCAGGGAAAACAGTGCCAAATATGCTAGTACTCCCACGGCCATCTCCGTAAACCACATCACCTCCTTGAACTAGCGAGTTTTTTATCACCCGATGAAATTTTGAGCCTGTGTAACTTTTTCCTTCAAAGCCCTCGGTGGCTAATGTGAAAAAATTATTTACTGTTTGAGGGACTTCTTTGCCAAACAGACCAATTTCTAGATCTCCCAGGATTTCGCTGTTGATTGTTATTGTGAATATAACTCGATGGGTGACCTCAAAGTATTTGACTGCCTTAAAATAAAATTTTGAATTAAATACAAAATATCAAATAATAATTTTTTTTTTATTTCAATGTTGGTTAGGTTGAAATTAATAGCAACCTTACTGCGGTTTGGAGGGAAAAATTTGAGAGAAAGTCACAACAAACATTTGGAAAAAAGGACCAAAAGTGCAAAGCTCGCAAAAATTATCAAAAATTGCGATATTTTACGGATAAATACAGACTTTGAAAACTCTACAGGTTTTTCTTACAAATGTTGGTTATAAAATATGGAAATTTTTACGAAATATTGACCAAAGTTTTTATTCCATTGAATGCTCCTGACAGGCACTCTTTGGTGTGGGCAGTGTCATGCCATGGCTTAGGTATTGTCATGTGTAAGCCATTCAAATCTGCTAATTTAAGAAAGCAATTTCGACCTTTGGACTTTTGCTAAGATTGTGTAATTTTAGGAATCAATACCTACTAGGCTTCTTAAACTTGCACGGGAATGGCTTGCATATTTAGTCACTCGTATAACTGAAACTGATTGACAAACTTCTAAAAATATCTTTCGCTTCCGGTCAAGCACAAATGACACTAGCCGTTAGCAGTCTAAGCCGTTAGAAGTTTGTCAAACTGATTGACAAACTTCTAAAAATATATATTTTTTTTTCGGCCAAGCGCAAATGACACTAGACGTTAGCGGTCTCCTGCGTACGGTGAACTCACTCTTAATTATGATTAAATAAAAAAAAAACAAGTTTTTCCAATTGAAAGTAAGGAGCAACATTAAAATCCCCTAATATACTAATTTAAGAAAGAAGATTTGACCTTTGGACTTTAGCTAAGATTGTGTAAATTTGGGAATCAATGCATACTAGGCTTAAACTTGGACGAAAATGGCTTGCATATTCAGTCATTTATAGAACTGAAACTGATTGACAAACTTCTAAAAATATATTTTACCCCAGAATATTGAGAATACAAACAGGTAGCAGAGAATAAAAAAATCTTCCTGGATTGTTTTGGAGTGTTCTTATGGGTTTCCGTAGATAGTGCAGTAGCGTAGCCCAAGTAAAGACTGAAATAGTGTCCATGTACTATTTTTCCCCAGGCCACTTCTGGCCTGGGGAACTTCAATCTATAATCTAGTACCGTCACAAAACTTGTATCTTTCATACATATGCTGGTACTTAAAAATTTGAAACTCAAAAATATATGAAAAGCACAACAGTTTTTGAGCTCGATTTAAATTCAGTACGCTTTAAAGCGATGGAAGGCCTAGATAAAAACTTCATCAGACAAAACCGCAGGCTGAAACTCAGACTGCAGATTGAGACAATTTACTGTAGTGCAGTCTTATTTAGTCAAAATTATTGTTGCGTGGCATAAAATGGTACTTTGTCGTGCTTTAAGAAGGGCGCCACAGATTTTAATATCCGTTTAATAGCCCCTCTCCCCTTCTTTGTTACGCAATGAAGACGTTCAATACGATTCTCTGCATTCCCGTTGGGCTGAAGACCATTAACTGAGCCACGCTATTCTACTCAGCTAAAATAGTTATTGTGTTGCTTAATGTGGCACTTCATTGCGCATTAAAAAGCCATTACAGCTTTAAGTTTTTGCTTAAATGCACCCACCCATGATACACAACGACCCTAGAATTAATACAATCCTCCCTGGGGAAAAAAAGAAAAGAGAAGATAGAAGTAACACTACCCGTGTTAAAATATTTTTATTGTATTTGACGGTATTTTTGAAAGATCTTAGCCTCTTATCCGAAATTCACAGATATTTCTTTTCTTAATTAATTGTATTTTTTAGTTGAATGTGAATGAAAAGATACAATTTTGGAGATGGTGTGCCTGGGAAATATGTTTACTTAGACGGCTCCTTTAACGTCAGACGGCTCCTTGTTTTTCTAATTTAGGCTATCAAAGAGTTTAGTTCAATTTTTACTAAGTTGCAGCATAGCTGCAACCATGATTGCAATGAAAATAACTTACCTTATTTGTTCCCCTTAAATGCCCCGTTAATGTCCCTTAAATGTTCCCCTTAAATAACTTGCCTACTAATTAATTAATGAATTAATTTCTTTAGGTAAGAGTACTGCCTTCAAAAATACAACTTGAACAACTTACATTGGTATTTTGTAAATTCGAAAAACAAAATATTAGAACTATTAATAACAGTTGCATGACCAGTAGCTAATCTTTAATATCCCTTGAAATACTAAAAGCTCTTCAAAACACTGTAAAATTTTCTACCGTAAGACTTCAGTCACTTTTTTGGTTTCACAGTAGCGAAGGAAGGAAAGATTTGCGCCTTCATGCTGGAAGCTAAATGGAAAGATGAATAACTGGACTGAAATATGTGTTTATTAATGAGTGTATTTTAATACGTAGCACAAATTATACCAAGTATCCACCTCAACAGCCCCAAGAGGCTACCAAAGACGTAAATGTTGGGTGTAGTGAGAATTACAAATTACTTTTCAGCATAAAAAAAGGTTAACGTTCAAAATCAAAACGACAAAAAATAGAGAAAAAAAGGTGTGCAAGAAAAGAAATCTTAGGCAGTAGTGTATGCAAGACCTTACTCAGGGAAATTGTAAAGGAGTTTGAACCCTCCCTCCCCCAAATGATTGTGCGGCTCGTAGAAATGTAATAAACATGGATACAAACACATCAACTTTCAGCTATCAGCTATCAACTTTTTGGGACAGAGGCTCTATTTTTGTCCCAAAAGGGTGAAAATGCTATAGAACGAAAATTTTCAGATAGCTCATCGATTTGTCACAAAATCATCAACTGGAAAAGAGAGACTCCTATTAAAAAAAAAAAAACATGAAAATCTCTTTTCTTGAAGTATTAGCTCGTATCTCGTTTATTCCTAGTACTTTTTTATTGTTACGCATTATATTAACCTCATAGCTCAGCGTTTCTTCGGTACCAAGTCCTAAAACTAACTAACAACGAGAAATAGAAAAATACTTGAAAGCCTGTTTAATATTTTGGCGGTGCCGAGGTAGAGTCTGCCATTATTTGAAATTATATCTAGCGGAGTACATGTGGCAGGCGGCAGTGACAACAGAAGGCAGAGATCCCTTCAAAGAGATTCTTACTGACGTCTATGCGCTCTATGAGGCCTGTTTTCCATAATTCTCTTATGTAATTTCCATAATTTTGTTATTAAAGTATTATCTTTTCTTCATATTTGTTATATTTCAGTAGTATGCTATTAAGCACTCAGAGCGGGCCCATATCCCGAAACCGGTTTCCAAGAATTTCGAGAATTTCAAGAATGATGTGTTATCTGTTATTACGTAATCATTCATATTTTCATCTTTCCAAAAATGTGCAAACCGGTTTCCGAGATTTTCGCAAATTTCAAGAATGATGCGTTATCTGGTATTGCGTAATCATTCATGCTTTCGGTGAAACAACACAACGAATAAGGGCAGGCCCATATACTGACTTCAGAGAATTTTTTGGCATGTTTCCGAGAATTTCAAGAATGATGTGTTATCTGGTATTGCGTAAGTAGAATGGCCCCTATTGATACAGAACGAACACCCTGCTGCCACCTACAACTTTTTTACATAATTTATGCATGGATTATTGATCCACTAACGGGTCAATGATACCGAGGAGAACTAGATTTCTGAGAAATTGATTTACATAATCGAGGGGAATTATTGATTCGCAAAGGGGAATTAAGAAACAAACATGGCTTCTTTGTTGTTTGGCTAGTCTAACCTGAGAAATTGATTTACATAATCGGCGGGGGAATGTATTGATTCACGAAGGGGGAATTAAGAAACAAACATGGCTTCTTTGATCTTTAGGCGAACCTAACCTGAGAAATTGATTTACATAATCGGTGGGGGAGAATGTATTGATTTACGAAAGGGGGAATTAAGAAACAAACATGGCTTCTTTGATCTTTAGGCGAACCTAACCTGAGAAATTGATTTACATAATCGCTAGGGGAATGTATTGATTCACGAAAGGGGGAATTAAGAAACATTATGGCTTCTTTAATCTTAGGTCTGAGGGATAAACGTTCTTTAGGTCAGAGAGAAAAATTAATATTCTATTTTTAAATAGGGCTTCATTGATCTTTAGTGTCAGGAATTAGAAATGGCATCACTTGTTATCTTGGAATTATGCGGGAGTCTAAAGAGATAGAAGTTCTATTTTTAAATACGGCTTCATTGAGCTTTAAGTCGGAGAGATAAATTGATATTCTAACGAAACCTTAATAGTGTAGCTAGGAACATTTATGAGATGAAGAGATTAACGTAGGAAAGGGTTTCCTAGAAATTTGAAATGTGTCAGCGCAGAGATGCCAAAAACAAAAGGAACACGCTGAACTTACGTTTAGGGATTATTTGGGCGAAACCGTTTTAGACAGGTTATGGAATTATTTCGGCGAAACAGTTAGAGACATTTTAAAAGATGATTTAAAAGATGATTTTAGAAGAGGTTTTGAGTGTGGTCGTTATAATACACAAGATCCATTTGAATAGTGTTGTGAGGTCCCCTACCACAACCCCAAAGGGTTCCGATCCCCCCACTCCAACCCCGAAGGAACCCCCCGGTCCTCAAAGGTTCTCCGGATTCCCAAAGGGCCCCCGGCGTCCCAAAGGCTCCTGAGCCACCATTTTAATACTTTTTTAAGGCTTTATTATATCTTTTCAGAACAAATTATTATTTTAGGGAATTATTTCGGCGAAACAGTTAGAGACGTTTTAAAAGATGGTTTTTGAAGAGATTTTAGAAGAGGATTTGAGGATGAAACTCTGAGGTCGTTATAATACACAAGTTCCATTTGAACAGTGTCGTGAGGTCCTCTACCCCAACCCCAAAGGGTTCCGATCCCACCATCCCCAACCCCGAAGGAAGCGTCCGGTCCTCAAAGGTCCCCCCAAGCTCCCAAAGGACCACCCGGCCCTCAAGGGTCCCACAGACCCTCAAAGGCTCTCCCCGAGTCCCGTCTTTCGTTGATGTGTGTTGTCTGAAACTTATGATTTGGGATATGTAAATTACTATTTCGGACTTTTCTGAGCTAGATTTCTTAGTCTTTCGTTGGTGTGTGTTGTCTGAAACCTATGATTTGGGATGGATGGATTGCAATTTTTGACTTTTCTGAGCTAGGTTTCATAGCCTTTCATAGGTGTGTGCTGTCAGAAAATTATGATTTGGGATATGTAGTTTGAAAGTTGGACTTTTCAGAGCTATGATTCTTAGTCTCTCATAGGCGTTTGTTGTCTCAAACTTCTAGTTTGGGATGAATAGTTTGCTATTTCAGGCTTTTCTGAGCTAAGGTTTCCTAGTATTTCGTAGGTGAATGTTGTCTGAAACTTATGATTTGGGATATGTAAATTACTATTTCGGGCTTTTCTAAGCTAGATTTCTTAGTCTTTCGTTGGTGTGTGCTGTCTGAAACCTATGATTTGGGATGGGTGGATTGCTATTTTTGACTTTTCTGAGCTGGATTTCTTAGCCGTTCATAGGTGTGTGTTGTCTGAAACTTATGATTTGGGATGGTTAATTTGCTATTTTTGACTTTTCTGAGCTAGGTTTCTTAGCCTTTCATATGCGTGTGCTGTCAGAAAATTATGATTTGGGATTTGTAGTTTGCTTTTTGGACTTTTCAGAGCTAGGATTCTTAGTCTCTCATAGGTGTTTGTTGTCTAAAGCCTATAGTTTGGGATGAGTAGTTTGCTATTTCAGGCTTTTCATAGCCAGATTTCTTAGCATTTCGTAGGTGTGTGTTGTCTGAAACCTATGATTTGGATTGTGTGGGTTGCTATTTTTTGACTTTTCATAGCCAGATTTCTTAGTCTTTCGTAGGTGTGTGTTGTCTGAAACCCATGATTTGGATTATGTGGATTGCTATTTTTTGACTTTTCTGAGCTGGATTTCATAGCCTTTCATAGGGATGTGTTGACTGAAACCTACGATTTGGGATGAGTGGTTTGCTTTTTGGACTTTTCAGAGCTGGATTTCTTAGCCGTTCATAGGTGAGTGTTGTCTGAAACCTATGATTTGGGATGGTTAATTTGCTATTTTTGACTTTTCTGAGCTAGGTTTCATAGCCTTTCATGGGTGTGTGTTGTCAGAAAATTATGATTTGGGATGTGTAGTTTGCTATTTCAGGCTTTTCTGAGCTAAGGTTTCCTAGTATTTCGTAGGTGAATGTTGTCTGAAACCAATAGTTTGGGATGAGTAGTTTGCTCTTTCAGGCTTTTATGAGCTAGGTTTCTTAGCCTTTTGTAGGTGTGTGTTGACTGAAACTTATGATATGGAATATGTAATTTGCTATTTCCGACTTTTCATAACCAGATTTCTTAGTCTTTCGTAGGTGTGTGGTGTCTGAAACCTATGATTTGGGATGTGTGGGTTGCTATTTTTTTACTTTTCTGAGCTGGATTTCTTAGCCTTTCATAGGTGTGTGTTGACTGAAACCTATGATTTGGGATGGTTAATTTGCTATTTTTGACTTTTCTGAGCTAGATTTCTTAGCCTTTCATAGGTGTGTGCTTTCAGAAAATTATGATTTGGGAGGTGTAGTTTGCTTTTTGGACTTTTCAGAGCTAGGATTCTCAGTCACTCATAGGTGTTTGTTGTCTGAAACTTCGAGTTTGGGATGAGTAGTTGGCTATTTCAGACTTTTCTGAGCTAAGGTTTCTTAGTATTTCTTAGGTGAATGTTGTCTGAAACTTATGATTTGGGATATGTAAATTACTATTTCGGGGCTTTTCTGAGTTGGATTTCTTAGTCTTTCATAGGTGTGTGATGTCTGAAACCTATGATTTGGGATGAGTGGTTTGCTTTTTGGACTTTTCTGAGCTGGATTTCTGAGCCTTTCGTAGGTGTGTGTTGACTGAAACCTATGATTTGGGATGTGTAGTTTGCTATTTTTGACTTTTCTGAGCTAGATTTCTTAGCCTTTCATAGGTTTGTGTTGTCAGAAAATTATGATTTGGGATGTGTAGTTTGCTATTTCAGGCTTTTCTGAGCTAAGGTTTCCTAGTATTTCTTAGGTGAATGTTGTCTGAAACCAATAGTTTGGGATGAGTAGTTTGCTATTTTTGACTTTTCTGAGCTAGGTTTCTTAGTCTTTCGTTGGTGTGTGTTGACTGAAACCTATAATTTGGGATATGTAGTTTGCTATTTTTGACTTTTCTGAGTTGGATTTATTAGCCTTTCATAGGTGTGTGTTGACTGAAACCTATGATTGGGATGAGTGGTTTGCTATTTTTGTCTTTTCTGAACTAGATTTCTTAGCCTTTCATAGGTATGTGTTGTCAGAAAATTAAGATTTGGGATGTGTAGTTTGCTATTTGGACTTTTCAGAGCTATGATTCTTAGTCCATCATAGGCGTTTGTTGTCTGAAACTTCTAGTTTGGGATGAGTAGTTTGCTATTTCAGGCTTTTCTGAGCTAGGTTTCTTAGTCTTTCATAGGTGAGTGTTGTCTGAAACCTATGATTTGGGATATGTAAATTACTATTTCGGGCTTTTCTAAGCTAGATTTCTTAGTCTTTCGTTGGTGTGTGTTGTCTGAAACCTATGGTTTGGGATGGGTGGATTGCTACTTTTGACTTTTCTGAGCTGGATTTCTTAGCCTTTCATAGGTGTTTGTTGTCTGAAACCTATAGTTTGGGATGACTAGTTTGCTATTTTTGACTTTTCTGAGCTAGGTTTCTTAGCCGTTCATAGGTGAGTGTTGTCTGAAACCTATGATTTGGGAATATGTAAATTACTATTTCGGGCTTTTCTGAGTTGGATTTCTTAGTCTTTCATGGGTATGTGTTGTCTGAAACCTATGATTTGGGATGTGTGGGTTGCTATTTTTTGACTTTTCCGAGCTGGATTTTTTAGCCGTTCATAGGTGAGTTCTGTCTGAAACTTATGATTTGGGATGGTTAATTTGATATTTCCGGCTTTTATTAGCTAGGTTTCTTAGCCTTTCATAGGTGTGTGTTGTCAGAAAATTATGATTTGGGATGTGTAGTTTGCTATTTGGACTTTTCAGAGCTAGGATTCTTAGTCCATCATAGGTGTTTGTTGTCTGAAACCTATAGTTTGGGATGACTAGTTTGCTATTTTTGACTTTTCTGAGCTAGGTTTCTTAGCCGTTCATTGGTGTGTGCTTTCAGAAAATTATGATTTGGGATATGTAAATTACTATTTCGGACTTTTCTGAGTTGGACACTTCTAAATTTTTCCGTAGAAGATAGGAAAAGTTATGCTATGATTGTGATTATTTTCCATGAAGATAAAAAGTTTCACTTTAATTCTAAACTTTCTTAAATTCAATTCCGACCTTTCTCAAAGAGATGAAAAAAATTAAAGTTCTGTTCCAAATATTTTCCCGGAAGGAGAAAAGTTCAACTTCGATTCTGAATTTTCTCAATGAAAATGAAATAAGTTATTGATCAAATCTATTTTCCCAAAATAATATAAAAATTTCCACTTCAGTTCAGATTTTTTTCTCAAAGAGATGAAGAAATTTAAAGTTCTGTTCCAAATTTTTCATAGAAGATAGGAAAAGTTATACTTTGATTGTGAATATTCGAGTTCTATTCTGAATTTTACCAAAGAACACAATTCAATTCTAATTTCCCCAATAAAAAATTTAAAGTTCAATTCTAAATTTTTCGGTGGAAGATAGAAAAAGTAATACCATACGTGTGAATTTTTCCCGGAAGATAAAAAGTTCTAGTTCAATTTAAAATTTTCTCAACGAAGTGAAGAAGAATTCAAGTTCTCTTCTGAATTTTACCAAAGAACACAATTCAATTCTAATTTCACCAGAGAAAATAAAAATCTTCCACTTCAGTTCCTTATTTCACAAACACATAAAGAAATTTAAAGTTCAATTCTAAATTTTTCGGTGGAAGATAGAAAAAGTAATACCATACTTGTGAATATTTTCATGGAAGATAAAAAGTTCTAGTTCAATTTAAAATTTTCTCAACGAAGTGATGGAAAGTTCAAGTTCTCTTCTGAATTTTCTCAATGAAAAAGAAATTAGTCATTGATCATTTCTATTTTTCGAAATAATATAAACATTTTCCACTTTAGTTCAGATCTGGCTCGAAGAGATGAAAAATTTAAAATACTGTTCCAAATTTTTCACTGAAGATAAAAAAGTTCAAGTTCTTTCGGAATTCTACCAAAGAACACAATTCAATTCTAATTTCTCCAGAGAAAATAAAAATCTTCCACTTCAGTTCTTTATTTCACAAAGACATAAAGAAATTTAAAGTTCAATTCTAAATTTTTCGATGGAAGATAGAAAAAGTAATACCATACTTGTGAATATTTTCCCGGAAGATAAAAAGTTCTAGTTCAATTTAAAATTTTCTCAACGAAGTCAAGGAAAGTTCAAGTTCTCTTCCTAACTTTACCAAAGAACACACTTCAATTCTAATTTCTCCAGAGAAAACAAAAATCTTCCACTTCAGTTCTTTATTTCACAAAGACATATAGAAATTTAAAGTTCAATTCTAATTTTTCGGTGGAAGATAGAAAAAGTAATACCATACTTGTGAATATTTTCACGGAAGATAAAAAGTTCTAGTTCAATTTAAAATTTTCTCAACGAAGTCAAGGAAAGTTCAAGTTCTCTTCTGAACTTTACCAAAGAACACACTTCAATTCTAATTTCTCCAGAGAAAACAAAAATCTTCCACTTCAGTTCTTTATTTCACAAAGACCTAAAGAAATTTAAAGTTCAATTCTAAATTTTTCGGTGGGAGATAGAAAAATTAATATCATACTTGTGATTATTTTCACGGAAGATAAAAAGTTCTAGTTCAATTTAAAATTTTCTCAATGAAGTGAAGAAAAGTTCAAGTTCTCTACTGAATTTTACCAAAGAACACACTTCAATTCTAATTTCTACAGAGAAAATAAAAATCTTCCACTTCAGTTATTTATTTCACAAAAGACATAAAGAAATTTAAAGTTCAATTCTAAATTTTTCGGTGGAAGATAGAAAAAGTAATACCATACTTGTGAATATTTTCCCGGAAGATAAAAAGTTCTAGTTCAATTTAAAATTTTCTCAACGAAGTCAAGGAAAGTTCAAGTTCTCTTCTGAACTTTACCAAAGAACACACTTCAATTCTAATTTCTCCAGAGAAAATAAAAATCTTCCACTTCAGTTTTAAGTTCCCCAAAGAAATAAAGAAATTTAAAGTTCTATTCTAAATTTTTAGATGGAAGATAGAAAAAGTAATACTATGACTGCGATTGTTTTCCATGAAGATCAAAAGTTTCACTTTATTTATAATTTTTCTTAAATTCAGTTCTGATTTTTCTCAAAGAGATGAAAAATTTAGAGTTCTGTTCCAAATTTTTCATAGAAGATAGAAAAAGTTATACATTGATTGTGAATATTCAACATGAAGATAAGGAACTCCACTTTAATTCTGAGTTTTCTCGAAGAAGTGCAAATTGTTCAAGTTCTCTTCTGAATTTTCTTAAAGAAGTGAAAAAAGTTAGCTCAATTCTGAATTTTACCAATGAAAATGAAAAAAGCTTCCACTTCAGTTCTTAATTTCTCAAAGACATAAAAAATTTAAAGTTCAGGTCTAAATTTTTCTGTAGAAGATAGGATAAGTTATACTGTGATTGTGATTATTTTTCAGTGAAGATAAAAAGTTTCACTTTAATTCTAATTTTCTTAAGTTCATTACCATTTTTTTGCAAAGAGATGAAAAATTTAAAGTTCTGTTCCAAATTTTTCATAGAAGATAGAAAAAGTTATACATTGATTGTGAATATTCAACATGAAGATAAGGAACTCCACTTTAATTCTGAGTTTTCTCGAAGAAGTGCAAAATGTTCAAGTTCACTTCTGAATTTTCTTAAAGAAGTGAAAAAAGTTAGCTCAATTCTGAATTTTACCAATGAAAATGAAAAAAGCTTCCACTTCAGTTCTTAATTCCTCAAAGACATAAAAAATTCAAAGTTCTCTTCTAATTTTTCCAAGAAAATAAAAAGGCTCCACTTCAGTTCTGTTTTTTTTTCTCAAAGAGATGAAAAATTTAAAGTTCTTTTCTAATTTTAATTAAATTTTAGCTCCTTTGTCTTATGGATTTACCCATCAAATTTTTAAATTAGAAAATGAGTGACTCGTTCTATTATTAAAGACAATCGTTCTAACTCGTTCATCTAACCTTCAAAACAATAGGTTAGGTTAGGTATAAATAAATATTAATAAATAAATAGAAACATTTCTACATGTTTAAGTTAGGTTAGGTTAACTTATCATGAGTGCTCATGATAAGTTAACCTAACCTTTTCCGGCGAGTATGGTTAGGTTTAGGTTAGACTAGATTAAGTTAGGTTAGATTAGGTTAGGTTAGGTTAGCCTAGGTACGCTTCACTTAGGTTAGCTTAGGTTAGGTGAGAGACATGCAAAAAGTTAGATGTATGATTAGGTTAGGTTAGGTTAGATTAAGTTAGGTTAGGTTAAGTTAGGTTAGGCTAGGTTAGCCTACGTACGCGCGCGTACGTAGGCTAACCTAGCCTAACCTAACTTAACCTAACCTAACTTAATCTAACCTAACCTAACCTAATCATACATCTAACTTTTTGCATGTCTCTCACCTAACCTAAGCTAACCTAAGTGAAGCGTACGTAGGCTAACCTAACCTAACCTAACCTAATCTAATCTAACTTAACTTAATCTAGTCTAACCTAACCTAACCATACTCGCCGGAAAAGGTTAGGTTAACTTATCATGAACACTCATGATAAGTTAACCTAACCTAACCTAACTTAAACATGTAGAAATGTTTCTATTTATTTATTAATATTTATTTATACCTAACCTAACCTATTTTTTTGAAGGTTAGATGAACGAGTTTGAATGATTGTCTTTAATAATAGAACGAGTCACTCATTTTCTAATTTAAAAATTTGATGGGTAAATCCATAAGACAAAGGAGCTAAAATTTAATTTAAAATTAGAAAAGAACTTTAAATTTTTCATCTCTTTGAGAAAAAAAAAACAGAACTGAAGTGGAGCCTTTTTATTTTCTTGGAAAAATTAGAAGAGAACTTTGAATTTTTTATGTCTTTGAGGAATTAAGAACTGAAGTGGAAGTTTTTTTCATTTTCATTGGTAAAATTCAGAATTGAGCTAACTTTTTTCACTTCTTTAAGAAAATTCAGAAGTGAACTTGAACATTTTGCACTTCTTCGAGAAAACTCAGAATTAAAGTGGTGCTCCTTATCTTCATGTCGAATATTCAAATCAATGTATAACTTTTTCTATCTTCTATGAAAAATTTTGAACAGAACTGTAAATTTTTCATCTCTTTGCAAAAAATCGGTAGTGAACTTAAGAAAATTAGAATTAAAGTGAAACTTTTTATTATCACTGGAAAATAATCACAATCACAGTATAACTTATCCTATCTTCTACAGAAAAATTTAGAACTGAACTTTAAATTTTTTATGTCTTTGAGAAATTAAGAACTGAAGTGGAAGGTTTTTTCATTTTCATTGGTAAAATTCAGAATTGAGTTAATTTTTTTCTCTTCTTTAAGAAAATTCAGAAGTGAACTTGAACATTTTGCACTTCTTCGAGAAAACTCAGAATTAAAGTGGTGCTCCTTATCTTCATGTCGAATATTCACAATCAATGTATAACTTTTTCTATCTTCTATGAAAAATTTGGAACAGAGCTTTAAATTTTTCATCTCTTTGAGAAAAATCAGAACTGAATTTAAGAAAAATTATAAATAAAGTGAAACTTTTGATCTTCAGGGAAAACAATCGCAGTCAAAGTATTATTTTTTCTATCTTCCATCTAAAAATTTAGAATAGAACTTTAAATTTCTTTATTTCTTTGGGGAACTTAAAACTGTTGTGGAAGATTTTTATTTTCTCTGGAGAAATTAGAATTGAAGTGTGTTCTTTGGTAAAGTTCAGAAGAGAACTTGAACTTTTCTTCACTTCGTTGAGAAAATTTTAAATTGAACTACAACTTTTTATCTTCCGGGAAAATATTCACAAGTATGGTATTACTTTTTCTATCTCCCACCGAAAAATTTAGAATTGAACTTTAAATTTCTTTATGTCTTTTGTGAAATAAATAATTGAAGTGGAAGATTTTTATTTTCTCTGTAGAAATTAGAATTGAAGTGTGTTCTTTGGTAAAATTCAGTAGAGAACTTGAACTTTTCTTCACTTCATTGAGAAAATTTTAAATTGAACTAGAACTTTTTATCTTCCGTGAAAATAATCACAAGTATGATATTAATTTTTCTATCTCCCACCGAAAAATTTAGAATTGAACTTTAAATTTCTTTATGTCTTTGTGAAATAAAGAACTGAAGTGGAAGATTTTTGTTTTCTCTGGAGAAATTAGAATTGAAGTGTGTTCTTTGGTAAAGTTCAGAAGAGAACTTGAACTTTCCTTGACTTCGTTGAGAAAATTTTAAATTGAACTAGAACTTTTTATCTTCCGTGAAAATATTCACAAGTATGGTATTACTTTTTCTATCTTCCACCGAAAAATTAGAATTGAACTTTAAATTTCTTTATGTCTTTGTGAAATAAAGAACTGAAGTGGAAGATTTTTGTTTTCTCTGGAGAAATTAGAATTGAAGTGTGTTCTTTGGTAAAGTTCAGAAGAGAACTTGAACTTTTCTTCACTTCTTTGAGAAAATTTTAAATTGAACTAGAAATTTTTATCTTCCGGGAAAATATTCACAAGTATGGTATTACTTTTTCTATCTTCCATCGAAAAATTTAGAATTGAACTTTAAATTTCTTTATGTCTTTGTGAAATAAAGAACTGAAGTGGAAGATTTTTATTTTCTCTGGAGAAATTAGAATTGAATTGTGCTCTTTGGTAGAATTCCGAAGAGAACTTGAACTTTTTTATCTTCAGTGAAAAATTTGGAACAGTATTTTAAATTTTTCATCTCTTCGAGCCAGATCTGAACTAAAGTGGAAAATTTTTATATTATTTGGAAAAATAGAAATGATCAATGACTAATTTCTTTTTCATTGAGAAAATTCAGAAAAGAACTTGAACTTTCCATCACTTCGTTGAAAAAATTTTAAATTGAACTAGAACTTTTTATCTTCCATGAAAATATTCACAAGTATGGTATTACTTGTTCTATCTTCCACCGAAAAAATTTAGAATTGAACTTTAAATTTCTTTATGTCTTTGAGAAATAAGGAACTGAAGTGGATGATTTTTATTTTCTCTGGTGAAATTAGAATTGAATTGTGTTCTTTGGTAAAATTCAGAAGAGAACTTGAATTCTTCTTCACTTCGTTGAGAAAATTTTAAATTGAACTAAAACTTTTTATCTTCCGGGAAAATATTCACACGTATGGTATTACTTTTTCTATCTTCCACCGAAAAATTTAGAATTGAACTTTAAATTTTTTATTGGGGAAATTAGAATTGAATTGTGTTCTTTGGTAAAATTCAGAATAGAACTCGAATATTCACAATCAAAGTATAACTTTTCCTATCTTCTTTGAAAAATTTGGAACAGAACTTTAAATTTCTTCATCTCTTTGATAAAAAAATCTGAACTGAAGTGGAAATTTTTATATTATTTTGGGAAAATAGATTTGATCAATAACTTATTTCATTTTCATTGAGAAAATTCAGAATCGAAGTTGAACCTTTCTTCTTCCGGGGAAAATATTTGGAACAGAACTTTAATTTTTTTCATCTCTTTGAGAAAGGTCGGAATTGAATTTAAGAAAATTTAGAATTAAAGTGAAACTTTTTATCTTCATGGAAAATAATCACAATCATAGTATAACTTTTCCTATCTTCTACGGAAAAATTTAGAAGTGTCCAACTCAGAAAAGTCCGAAATAGTAATTTACATATCCCAAATCATAATTTTCTGAAAGCACACACCAATGAAAGGCTGAGAAATCTAGCTCAGAAAAGCCTGAAATAGCAAACTACTCATCCCAAACTATTGGTTTCAGACAACAAACACCTATGATGGACTAAGAATCCTAGCTCTGAAAAGTCCAAATAGCAAACTACACATCCCAAATCATAATTTTCTGACAACACACACCTATGAAAGGCTAAGAAACCTAGCTAATAAAAGCCGGAAATAGCAAATTAACCATCCCAAATCATAAGTTTCAGACAGCACTCACCTATGAACGGCTAAGAAATCCAGCTCGGAAATGTCAAAAAATAGCAACCCACACATCCCAAATCATAGGTTTCAGACAACACTCACCTGTGAACGGCTAAGAAACCTAGCTCAGAAAGGTCAAAAATATCAAACTAGTCATCCCAAACTATAGGTTTCAGACAACAAACACCTATGAAAGGCTAAGAAATCCAGCTCAGAAAAGTCAAAAGTAGCAATCCACCCATCCCAAACCATAGGTTTCAGACAACACACACCAACGAAAGACTAAGAAATCTAGCTTAGAAAAGCCCGAAATAGTAATTTACATATCCCAAATCATAGGTTTCAGACAACATTCACCTATGAAAGACTAAGAAACCTTAGCTCAGAAAAGCCTGAAATAGCAAACTACTCATCCCAAACTAGAAGTTTCAGACAACAAACGCCTATGATGGACTAAGAATCATAGCTCTGAAAAGTCCAAATAGCAACCTACACATCCCAAATCTTAATTTTCTGACAACACATACCTATGAAAGGCTAAGAAACCTAGTTCAGAAAAGACAAAAATAGCAAACCACTCATCCCAATCATAGGTTTCAGTCAACACACACCTATGAAAGGCTAATAAATCCAGCTCAGAAAAGTCAAAAATAGCAAACTACATATCCCAAATTATAGGTTTCAGTCAACACACACCAACGAAAGACTAAGAAACCTAGCTCAGAAAAGCCAAAAATAGCAAACTACTCATCCCCAACTATTGGTTTCAGACAACATTCACCTACGAAATACTAGGAAACCTTAGCTCAGAAAAGCCTGAAATAGCAAACTACACATCCCAAATCATAATTTTCTGACAACACATACCTATGAAAGGCTAAGAAATCTAGCTCAGAAAAGTAAAAAATAGCAAACTACACATCCCAAATCATAGGTTTCAGTCAACACACACCTACGAAAGGCTCAGAAATCCAGCTCAGAAAAGTCCAAAAAGCAAACCACTCATCCCAAATCATAGGTTTCAGACACCACACACCTATGAAACACTAAGATATCCAACTCAGAAAAGCCCGAAATAGTAATTTACATATCCCAAATCATAAGTTTCAGACAACATTCACCTACGAAATACTAAGAAACCTTAGCTCAGAAAAGTCTGAAATAGCCAAATACTCATCCCAAACTCGAAGTTTCAGAAAACAAACACCTATGAGTGACTAAGAATCCTAGCTCTGAAAAGTCCAAAAAGCAAACTACACCTCCCAAATCATAATTTTCTGAAAGCACACACCTATGAAACGCTAAGAAATCTAGCTCAGAAAAGTCAAAAAATAGCTACCCACACATCCCAAATCATAGGTTTCAGACACCACACACCTATGAAAGGCTAAGAAATCCAGCTCAGAAAAGTCAAAAAATAGATACCCACACATCCCAAATCATAGGTTTCAGACACCACACACCTACGAAAGACTAAGAAATCTGGTTATGAAAAGTCGGAAATAGCAAATTAAATATTCCATATCATAAGTTTCAGTCAACAAACACCTACAAAAGGCTAAGAAACCTAGCTCATAAAAGCCTGAAATAGCAAACTACTCATCCCAAACTATTGGTTTCAGACAACATTCACCTACGAAATACTAGGAAACCTTAGCTCAGAAAAGCCTGAAATAGCAAACTACACATCCCAAATCCTAATTTTCTGACAACACACACCTATGAAAGGCTATGAAACCTAGCTCAGAAAAGTCAAAAATAGCAAATTAACCATCCCAAATCATAGGTTTCAGACAACACTCACCTATGAACGGCTAAGAAATCCAGCTCTGAAAAGTCCAAAAAGCAAACCACTCATCCCAAATCGTAGGTTTCAGTCAACACATCCCTATGAAAGGCTATGAAATCCAGCTCAGAAAAGTCAAAAAATAGCAATCCACATAATCCAAATCATAGGTTTCAGACAACACACACCTACGAAAGACTACGAAATCTGGCTATGAAAAGTCAAAAAATAGCAACCCACACAATCCAAATCATAGGTTTCAGACAACACACACCTACGAAATACTAAGAAATCTGGCTATGAAAAGCCTGAAATAGCAAACTACTCATCCCAAACTATAGGCTTCAGACAAGAAACACCTATGAGAGACTAAGAATCCTAGCTGTGAAAAGTCCAAAAAGCAAACTACAAATCCCAAATCATAATTTTCTGACAGCACACACATATGAAAGACTAAGAAACCTAGCTCAGAAAAGTCAAAAATAGCAAATTAACCATCCCAAATCATAAGTTTCAGACAACACACACCTATGAACGGCTAAGAAATCCAGCTCAGAAAAGTCAAAAATAGCAATCCACCCATCCCAAATCATAGGTTTCAGACAACACACACCAACGAAAGACTAAGAAATCTAGCTTAGAAAAGCCCGAAATAGTAATTTACATATCCCAAATCATAAGTTTCAGACAACATTCACCTACGAAATACTAGGAAACCTTAGCTCAGAAACGCCTGAAATAGCAAACTATTCATTCCAAACTAGAAGTTTAAGACAACAAACGCCTATGAGAGACTAAGAATCATAGCTCTGAAAAGTCCAACTTTCAAACTACATATCCCGAATCATAATTTTCTGACAGCACACACCTATGAAAGGCTATGAAACCTAGCTCAGAAAAGTCAAAAATTGCAATCCATCCATCCCAAATCATAGGTTTCAGACAACACACACCAACGAAAGACTAAGAAATCTAGCTCAGAAAAGTCCGAAATAGTAATTTACATATCCCAAATCATAAGTTTCAGACAACACACATCAACGAAAGACGGGGCTCGGGGAGAGCCTTTGAGGGTCTGTGGGACCCTTGAGGGCCGGATGATCCTTTGGGAGCTTGGGGGGACCTTTGAGGACCGGGCGCTTCCTTCGGGGTTGGGGATGGTGGGATCGGAACCCTTTGGGGTTGGGGTAGAGGACCTCACGACACTGTTCAAATGGAACTTGTGTATTATAACGACCTCAGAGTTTCATCCTCAAATCCTCTTCTAAAATCTCTTCAAAAATCATCTTTTAAAACGTCTCTAACTGTTTCGCCGAAATAATTCCCTAAAATAATAATTTGTTCTGAAAAGATATAATAAAGCCTTAAAAAAGTATTAAAATGGTGGCTCAGTAGCCTTTGGGACGCCGGGGGCCCTTTGGGAATCCGGAGAACCTTTGAGGACCGGGGGGTTCCTTCGGTGTTGGGGTGGGGGGATCGGAACCCTTTGGGGTTGTGGTAGGGAACCTCACAACACTGTTCAAATGGATCTTGTGTATTATAACGACCACACTCAAAACCTCTTCTAAAATCATCTTTTAAATCATCTTTTAAAATGTCTCTAACTGTTTTGCCGAAATAATTCCATAACCTGTCTAAAACGGTTTCGCCCAAATAATCCCTAAACGTAAGTTCAGCGTGTTCCTTTTGTTTTTGGCATCTCTGCGCTGACACATTTCAAATTTCTAGGAAACCCTTTCCTACGTTAATCTCTTCATCTCATAAATGTTCCTAGCTACACTATTAAGGTTTCGTTAGAATATCAATTTATCTCTCCGACTTAAAGCTCAGTGAAGCCGTATTTAAAAATAGAACTTCTATCTCTTTAGACTCCCGCATAATTCCAAGATAACAAGTGATGTCATTTCTAATTCCTGACACTAAAGATCAATGAAGCCCTATTTAAAAATAGAATATTAATTTTTCTCTCTGACCTAAAGAACGTTTATCCCTCAGACCTAAGATTAAAGAAGCCATAATGTTTCTTAATTCCCCCTTTCGTGAATCAATACATTCCCCTAGCGATTCTGTAAATCAATTTCTCAGGTTAGGTTCGCCTAAAGATCAAAGAAGCCATGTTTGTTTCTTAATTCCCCCTTTCGTAAATCAATACATTCTCCCCCACCGATTATGTAAATCAATTTCTCAGGTTAGGTTCGCCTAAAGATCAAAGAAGCCATGTTTTTTTCTTAATTCCCCCTTCGTGAATCAATACATTCCCCCGCCGATTATGTAAATCAATTTCTCAGGTTAGACTAGCCAAACAACAAAGAAGCCATGTTTGTTTCTTAATTCCCCTTCGCGAATCAATAATTCCCCTCGATTATGTAAATCAATTTCTCAGAAATCTAGTTCCCCTCGGTATCATTGGCCCGTTAGTGGATCAATAATCCATGCATAAATTATGTAAAAAAGTTGTAGGTGGCAGCAGGGTGTTCGTTCTGTATCAATAGGGGCCATTCTACTTGCGTAATCATTCATTTTGTCGTTGAAACAATACAATACATGTGTGACAGCCCTCACATCTGGTGCTTTTAGATACCAACTGAGCCAGCAACACTTTTAGCTTGTAAGCAGTAGTTTTCCATTGAAAACTTCCATCTAATGTATGGTAAACGCAATCATTGATTTGTTTCCGGGCACCTTTTTTGCATCATTCCGGGAATATGCATGCCACGGTGATTTGAGATGCTTGCTGTACAGATGTAGGCTATTCTTTTGATGGTCAATAATGCTTGTTTCGATCTACAAAAATTGTAATGACTACAACCGGGCAAGTATCAATTCTGTAATGTAATGGTCCTGTGCACATCAGTTTTCCATTATCGAGGTTTGCGCATGAGTTAGGGTCCCCACATTCCCATTCAGGACCCTATTTTCCCCTCCAAGACCCTATGTCCCCCTTCCAGGTATCCATCTTCCCTCCAGGTTCTAAATGCCCCCTCCCCTAAATTTTTTAAACTTTGATTTTTGTCATTTTCTTTTTTATTTAGAATTTGTTTTAATTTTCTTAGGCTTGACATTTTTTACCCACAGGAACACACAGGGCACACAAAAAGCACACTAAACCTGGTTACTGTGCCCAACAAAAAAGATTCCAACTCTTGCAAGTTCTCTGGTATCAAAGAAATCCTTTGACAACCTTCCATTAGGCGTCTGTATTTCAACATCCTCTTGATAAAGAGCACTACCTTTTTCTTGTGACAGTAAAGGCTGAGAGGTATACCTAGGTGGTTGCATAAAAAAATAATATAGTTTTGACTATAGCTTCTTGATCCCATTTATTGCTCATAAATCTCACAGCCTCCGGTTAAAACAGGAGGTTTCACTGAAATCTTTCCCACATCAACTCATAGAACAAACGGATATGTTTCAAAGTGTCTTCTTTGTTGATCTATAAGAAAATCGCAATCTTACCAGTTTCCAAACATACTTCCACAAAAATCCCACTGAACCTAGTCACTGTGGCCAATAAAAAAAAATCCTACTAATGCGAGTTCTTTGATTTCGATGTAATTCTTTGACCACATTGAATGTCCTTAGTCTAACAACCCATTGAATGTCCTTAGTCTAACAACCTTTCGTTTAAGAGCACTGCATTTTTCCTGGGTAAGATTTTTAGGATGATGCAGTTCACAACTTATTTGTCATGATATCTGCATATCATGAGAGCACTGCATATCATGATTCCTAGCCATTGAAAATGGTTTCTTATATTACTCCAGTGTATAATTAATATTGGTCGAAAGCATACAATAAACCAACTACTATCAATTGCCAAGCACAGGGTACCAATAAGACGCTCACATAAAAAAATAACATCCTCTTAGACACAGATAGAGAGAGAGAGAGAGAGAGAGAGAGAAGAGAGAGAGAGAGAGAGAGAGAGAGAGAGAGAGAGGAGAGAGGAGAGAGAGAGAGAGAGAGAGAAGAGAGAGAGAGAGATTAGAAATCAGCCGCTCAGTCACAAAGACAAAGAAAAAGAGAGACAGAGACAAAATCACCAACAAACAAACAAAGACAGGTACAAAGACATGCACACGGACGCTCAGTAACACAGACACGATTGGAGAAATAGAAAAAACGCACACAAAAACCCAAAGTCAGACACACTTACACAAAAATACAGGCACAGAGACATGCAAACACACGCTCAGTCACAAGAAAAAAACAAATTCAGACACATAAAGACAGGCACAGAGACAAGCAAACATACGCTTAATCACGCAGGAATGGTGGGAGAGAGACAAGAAACACCCAAAAAACCCAAAGTCAGAAACATAAATAAACAAAAACAAGTACAGAAACATGGAAACTGACGCTCAGTCACATAAGCAGGGTGGGAGTGAGACAAAAAACAACAAAAACACAAAAACAGACACGCAAATACACAAAGATAGGCAGAGAGACATGCAAACATGTGCTCAGTCACACAGGCACGGTGGGGGAGAGAGACAAAAAACACACACAAAAACACAATTTCAGACGTAAAACACACAAAGACAGCCATAGAAACAACCAATAAGATGCTCAGTCATAGAGGCAGGTTGAGAGAGAGACAAAAAATACACACAAAACAAAAAGTCAGACACACAAACACAAAAAGACAAGCACAGAGACATGAAAACAGACGTTCACTCACACAGGCACAATGGAAGAGAGACAAAAACACAAACAAAACACATATTCAGACACACAAGGACAGATACAGAGACATGCAAACAGACGTAGAGTCACACAGGCACGGTGGGACAGAGACCAAAAACCACAAACAAAACAGAAAGTCAGACACACAAACACAAAAAGACGGGGACAATAACATACAAACAGACACTCAGTCACATGGGCAAGGTGGGAGAGAGACAAAAAAAGAAATGCCAAGTCAGACACACAACAACAGACACAAAGACATGGAAACAGATGCTCAGTCACACAGGCACGGTGAGAAAGACGCACAAAGACAGGACAAGAGATATGCAAAAAGTCGCTCAGGATAACAAACACGATGGGAGAGAGACAAAAACACAAACAAAAACACAAAGTCAAACACCCAAAAACACAAAGACAGTCCCAAAGATATGTAAACAGACGCTCAGTCACACAAGCACGGTGAGAAACAGACAAAAATACACACAAATCAAAAAGTCAGAGAGCACAAACACAGGCACAGAGACATGCAAACAGACGCTCAGTCAAACAAGCACAATGGGAGAGAGACAAAAACACACACACAAAGTCAGACACACAAACACACAAAGACAGGCACAGAGACATGAAAATAGAAACTCAGTCAAACAGGCACGGTGGGAGAGAGTAAAAAAACACACATAAAAACACATAGTCAAACACAAAAAAAAGACAGGCACAGAGACATGCAAACAGACACTCAGTGACACAAGCAAGGGTGGGAGAGAGACAAAGCACATACACAAAACCACACTTTCAGACAAATAAACACACAAAGGCAGGCACAGAGACATGCGAACAGAAACTCAGTCACACAGGCACGTTGGGAGAGAGACAAAAAAACACACGCAACAGACAAAGTCATACACACAAAAACAGACCCAGAGACAAACAAACATACGCTCAATCACAAAGGCATGTACTTACTTGTACTTGTATTTGTTACGGGAAAAGACGCGAACGCCCCACCCGGCATCTATAAGACTACGTATAATGAACTCCCATTTATTGCGATCTTGTGCCAGCTCTTCAGCAAACCGGAGCCAGCAGCTCTCCCACTATCTGTCAAACTTTCGAAATCCACCAATGGGTGTGAAGGTCGTTTTTGGCAGTTGTCCACCAATTCTTAAATTGACCGCCAGGTCGCCTGTGCCAATCTGGCGACGGGGTGGCTATAAGCACTTGCTTTATGATGCAGCCATTGGCTCTTCTAAGGACATGACCAAGCCAACGCAGTCTTCTCTGTTTGACAATCATGGTGGTGGGTTCGATGTTACAGCAGCGGTGGCGCACATCAACATTTGAGATTCTGTCGAAGTATCGAATCCTCAGAAGTTTTTTACAGACAGCGATGGTCAAAGACTTCCAAATCATGGAGATGAAGCACCTTCAGTGGCCAAGTTTCAACTGCATAGAAGAGAATACATCTAACGGCCACTTTATAGACAAAAAATTTTTGTCTTCACGATGATCTCCCGCCAGATCCACAAATGGCGGTGAAGTTGTGAGAAGATGGCTTGGGCTTTGTTGATCCTGTTCTGTACGTCAAGGTCATAGCCTACAAAAGGGTCTATTATTGAGCCAAGATAGGTGAAGCTGTCGACTTTTTCCACTTCTTGCGCGTAAAGCACAAGCTGATAATCCGACTGTATGTTTAGGTCCATGACTTTAGTTTTGGCCGTGATGATTTTCATACCCAGTAGCTGAGCTCTCTCTCTCTCTCTCTCTCTCTCTCTCTCTCTCTCTCTCTCTCTCTCCTCTCTCTCTCTCCTCTCTCTCTCTCTCTCTCTCTCTCTCTCTCTCTCTCTCTCTCTCTCTTCTCTCTCTCTCTCTCTCTCTCTCTCTCTCTCTCTCTCTCTCTCTCTCTCTCTCTCTCTCTCTCTCTCTCTCTCTCTCTCTCTTCTCTCTCTCTCTCTCTCTCTCTCTCTCTCTCTCTCTCTCTCTCTCTCTCTCTCTCTCTCTCTCTCTCTCTCTCTCTCTCTCTCTCCTCTCTCTCTCTCTCTCTCTCTCTCTCTCTCTCTCTCTCTCTCTCTCTCCTCTCTCTCTCTCTCTCTCTCTCTCTCTCTCTCTCTCCTCTCTCTCTCTCTCTCTCTCTCTCTCTCTCTCTCTCTCTCTCTCTCTCTCTCTCTCTCTCTCTCTCTCTCTCTCTCTCTCTCTCTCTCTCTCTCTCTCTCTCTCTTCTCTCTCTCTCTCTCTCTCTCTCTCTCCTCTCTCTCGTCTCTCTCTCTCTCTCTCTCTCTCTCTCCTCTCTCTCTCTCTCTCTCTCTCTCTCTCTCTCTCTCCTCTCTCTCTCTCTCTCTCTCTCTCTCTCTCTCTCTCTCTCTCTCTCTCTCTCTCTCTCTCTCTCTCTCTCTCTCTCTCTCTCTCTCTCTCTCTCTCTCTCTCTCTCTCTCTCTCTCTCTCTCTCTCTCTCTCTCTCTCTCTCTCTCTCTCTCTCTCCTCTCTCTCTCTCTCTCTCTCTCTCTCTCTCTCTCTCTCTCTCTCTCTCTCTCTCTCTCTCTCTCTCTCTCTTCTCTCTCTCTCTCTCTCTCTCTCTCTCTCTCTCTCTCTCTCTCTCTCTCTCTCTCTCTCTCTCTCTCTCTCTCTCTCTCCTCTCTCTCTCTCTCTCTCTCTCTCCTCTCTCTCTCTCTCTCTCTCTCTCTCTCTCTCTTCTCTCTCTCTCTCTCTCTCTCTCTCTCTCTCTCTCTCTCTCTCTCTCTCTCTCTCTCTCTCTCTCTCTCTCTCTCTCTCTCTCTCTCTCTCTCTCTCTCTCTCTTCTCTCTCTCTCTCCTCTCTCTCTCTCTCTCTCTCTCTCTCTCTCTCTCTCTCTCTCTCTCTCTCTCTTTATGTGTGTCTGAGCGGATTTTTGCTTTTTTTGTGTGTGCGACCGTCTCATTGGCACCCTGTGCTTGGTCATTGATGGTAATTGGTCGATCAATATTAACTCTGCACTGGAATAATATAAGAAACCATTTTAAGTAACTAGGTATCATATAGTCTCAGATCTCATGACAAACAACTTGTAAACTGTATCATCCTAAAATTCTTTACCAGAAAAAAATACAGTGCTCTTAAACGAGAGGGTGTTAGACTAAAGACATTTAATGTAATGTGGTCAAAGAATTTCCTCGATACCAAAGAACTCCAAATACAGGATTCTTTCTTGTTGGCAACTGTGATCAGGTTCATCATTCCTGTTGTGCAGGTGTGGTTGGAAACTGAATAAAGGGCTATGTGCTAATAGGTAAACATAGAAAACACTTTGAAACGTCTTTTGGTTTTAGGAGTTAGTTTGGAATACATTACAAGTAAAACCTCTTGTTTTGACTAGAGACTATGACATTTGTGAGTGATACATGGGATCAAGAAGCTATAGTCAAAACTATATTAATTTTTCTTTGCTACTACGATGGTATACCTCCCGACTTTTACTGTCACAAAATAAGTAGTGCTCTTAAATGAGAAGATGTTAGACTACCGACGCTTAATGGAAAATGGTCAAAGGATTTCATTGTTACCAGAGAATTTGCAAAAGCTGGATTCTTTTTTATTGGGCACAGTGACCAGGCTCAGTGTGCTTTTTGTATATCCTTTGTGTTTCTGCGTGTCAAAAAAAAACTAAGTCTAAAAATTAAAACAGAATCTAAGTCCAAAAAAATCGAATTGGGGCTCTGGAGCAGCACCCAGGGCCCTGTAAGGGAACTTTTGACCCTGAAGTAGGACTTAGGATCCTGGATGGGAATGTGGGGACCCAAACTCAAGTGCAATTCCCAGTAATGGAAAAACGATTTGGACAAGACCATTACATGACAAAAATGATAACTGCCCGGCCGTAGTCATTACAATTTTTGGGTATCGAAACGAGTTTCATTAACCATCAAAGGAATACGTCTGTCCAGCAAGCTTTTCGAATTACTGTAGTTTACATATTCTCAGAATGATGCCAAAAACGGCGCCCGGAAACAAATCACTGGTTACATTTACCATATATCCAATTGAGAAATCGATTGCGCTAAGATTTTGATGCGATATAGTGACACTTAACACTAGTTGGCCAGCGTCCCAGAAACAATACATTGATTGCCTAGGATGTAATTCTAAGACCATAATTTCGTCCATGACTTGTTAGCTTGGTCGAGTAACGTGTTGTTATTTTAGGATAGAAATTAATGGGTCTTCCTTTCGATTCATGAGTTAGACCTATATTTCATAAAATCAATGGACAACTGCTTAGAAGCTAAAAATGTTGCTGGCTCAGTTGGTATATCAAAGAAGCAGATATGAGGGCTGTCACAAAACATATTGTATTGTTCACCGACAACATGAATGATTACTCAATACCAAATAACGCAAAATTCTTGAAATTCTCAGAAACATGCCAAGAAATTCTCAGAAACTAGGATATTAGCCCACCTGTATTCATTTTATTGTTTCGCCGAGATTATAAACGATCACGCAATACCAGATAAAGCATAATTCTTGAAATTCGGGATATTTTCGGAAACCGGTTAGCACATTCTTGGAATGATGACAATATGAATGATTACGCAATACCAGATAACGCTTCATTCTTGAAATTCTCCAAAACCGGTATTGGGATATGGGCCTGCGCGGAGTGCATACTAGCCTACTACTTATTTCATTAGGATTAACTTAACTGCATATCTTGGGCGGTGTTGATATTATACGTAAATACCACAAATTTAGTCAAGGCTAGCAGGCTACTGTAAAATCAAAGAAACACTTTTAATGGCTCATTTTCTACCTGCCTCTTATAAACTCGTCGTAAAGTGCCTCGTCGTAAAGTTCGTCGTAAGTTCCTCTCCATCGTAATGTGTCATAAGGAACCTCCTTGAGTAGAAAGGCTGGAAAGCAGAATAAGGGTGACATTTAATTATTCGTGGTGTAAAATCCATGACAGGAGCTTTACAATCCCCCCTCCCCTTTCTCCAGTTTGCCAAACCCCCTTCCATGCCCTTTTAGTTTCCCTCCGTCCAAACAAGTTTGATCAAAATTTTTAAATAGCTATCTTGTTCAAATAGTCTAGAGGCCAAATAATTATCCTTACGGGGATAACATAGTAATCCCTGTAGCTTTTGAGAGGAATGCCGAACATTATCAGACACACAGTGTATGTGCTGGTTGTCAAAAAGTCGTATTAGCAATATATAGGGAACGGTTGAGGGTATTAAGTTGAAACGTTCAGGAGAAGTTGAAGAGCTACTGATGGACAACTAGGTACCTTGTGCCTTTTTAGATGCGCGCCTTCCTCTCCCTCGTCAATATTCTTAAAAGGTAATTTTGATCAAAACAATAAAAAGGCCTTTGAAAGTTTCAAGCTATAAGCTATTACAGGGATATAGCTGTTAAGCCCTTCAACCAAGGGCAAAGCTAAGGTTTGGAGTTTGGAAGGGTAAGGGCACTGCAATGGTTTTGAATTTGAAGGGGCAAATAAAGGATATTCTGAAAAAATTGTCAAGCGTGCCGACAAATGGGGATACATAAGTTAATTTAATCATATGTAAATGTTACTAGATTTAACTTGATTTGTTAGAGAATTCTAAAACACAAAAACCAACTGATTACAAAAGAACAAATCTTAAAGATGCATACACCTTTGTTTCACTTTCCACTGGTTACTCCAACTCAGCAGCTTTGTCTTTCTAGGTGTAGAGGAGCATAAGTGAGTCAAGTCTATCATCATTCATAGTTGACCTCAATCTGTTTTTAACCATTTTCGTCTTACTGAAGATCGGCTCACCAGCTGAAGTCAAGGGCACGGTTCTTATAAAAAACGAAAGCTCTATTGACATGAAGAAAAGGAATCTTATGCTCTTTCGCAATAGAGAAGAGCTGTCCCAAATTCTATTTATTAGTCTGAGTTGGCTTTAAACGTTCCTAGAAGATTTCTATTTCTGACTTTTGTGCTTCTGGTTGTATCGGCATAAGAGGCAAATCTACCGCTAACTTATTACATTTCGAAGTGTTTAGCTTTGCTGCACATTTGAAGATGGGCAAAAGAAGCTGCTGAAATCCGGCACGCGATTCCTGCAGCTCTTTACTTAATAAAGCTATTGTCATTTTGAATTTTGTAGTATAATAGCCGATCATGCCTTCATTCTTGGTTGCTTCTGTTCTCGCTCCTTCATCAGGAAATCTACTTGGAGTGCGAAAAACAACTTTTTTTTTCGTCAGACGAATAACTGCCGACTTCGTCAGAATGCCCAAAAGGATCAGTGAGAGAAAACAGTGCTGTTGCAATCGGTATAGAAGCTTCAACTTGACTAACACGCTCTCTGTTGCTGGTACAGAGCGGATCTTCAAATAAATAAGTCGCTTTCATGTAATGCCATGTTGATAAAATATCCAAGACAATCGACTGAAGATCTCTTATTAGGGTGCTGGTCTGGTGCATGATGTTCCTCATGACCATTAACTCAGTGATGAAATCTAGCCACATAATTTTTGATTGAAGTGACTTCAATTTCACTTCTGTTTCACTTTCGACATTTGTTGAGTCTCTTTTGTCATACAAGAGACCAGCTATTTCAGGAAGTGTGCTCCAAACTGCTTTAAGTGATTCGTGTCTTACCGACCAACTCGTCTCTGACAGTCGTTTGAGACTAAGCTACCCTTCTTTTAACGTAACAGCCTCTTGATACAGGTTGATCCGCTTAGTACCACTTGTGTAGAAAACATACAGTTTTTTCAACACGTCAAACATATTTTTGGTCAAAATGCATTCCTTGCAACAATTTTCGACAATAATGTTGTCACGATGAGCAAGGCAATGAATATATGGTATTTCTTGCCTAACCAGACGTGAAATATTGGCCTGAAATTCTTTAAACCTCCCCAACATATGGCTTGGAAAGTCATATGACTGGAATGCTAACTTTTCTAGATCTACTTCAAACTTCTTGAAAATTTTAAAGATTTTTTTTAGCTATGTCAGCTCCTTTTTGGGAGGGGCAATTGACAAAGAAAAGGAACAGTACCCTTACAGTTCCATTTGAATTAAAATTCCTCTTGGCTCACAGCTAGTGTAGTATCAGCAAAGATACCATAGAGTTTCGATCGCTTTACTTCATCAATAACCTTCGTTAGATCTTTTTGCCTGATATGCCTTTAAAATAATTTTATGAGAAGCAGCTAAGGTTAGGAATTATATGCGTAGCTTTCCTTTTTGACACTTTAGCCTTCGTGCCATCTCCGCCTTATGATATCCCAGTAACTTGACAAGCTCAATAAAGTTGCCCCGTCGTGACCTTTTCCTTGAAATGGGAGTCTTTGTTTACCGAGTGTGATAGTGACCTCGATCACCATTCTTACGATTTTTCGATTTCTTTCTATTTCTCTCTCTTCTTGATTACTGTATCTTTGCTCCGCTTTTCTTTTTTGAATAAATATGGGAGCCAAGCCTAACGGCAGGTAAAAGCAACGAGATCTGGGAATGAAGCTTTAGGTTTTTTTTTTCACTCAATGTGGAATTGAAGTAAACTTGGCTTTTCGTCTTTAATGCGCATCTTGTGGCATTAATGCATGCCTTCACAAAATACCATCTTTCTCTCTTATCTACCCCTTCCTGTTGGAAACAAAGCACAGGCAAAGCAGCAAGCCTGTTCTTTCTCAATGCTGTACTCAAGGTGAGGGTATTCGCTGTACCTGGTCTTGATAAAACGGTTTTGGTGTTTAGGTGTTAATTTTTCGTCTAGTTGTTGTAGACCGCTTTCTCCTCAAGCTCGCTTTATTGAAAACCAGGGAATGCTCACTTTGGTCTACGAACTTGAAAAAAAAACTGACGGAAATAATTCCCCAGATCCAAGGCCTGAGTCGCAAAGATGACCTCTTCAACAAAGGCCGCTTTTTTTGATTGTCTCTTAAAGATCCCTTGCTTCTTTACCTTTGTTGACGAAGAGTCAAATTGCTTACAACAGTTCAAAAGCCTTAAAAAAAACCCAAAACTTTGATGAATTATATCATTCTCCCACAAACTTATGACAGATATAATTGAAATCAAGTATTTTGCAGGCATCAAGACATTGCTAAATGTAGAAAAAGCCAAGACAGATAGTCCGAGTGATTGAGAGGCAAATCTGGGATAGGCTCTTTTTAGGATTGTATAAAAATGATGTCATTCCAGATATAATTCATCAAACTTTTGATTTTCTATTTTAAGGCTTTTGAATTGTTTTAATCCCTTGTTAAGATATATATAAATATTTTTACAATTACCTGTTTTTTCTATCTTTCCGCAATTTAATGTCTTTTCTTATTGCGGTCTATTCAAAATATTTGAATACGAAGTCCAATTTCTACCAAGATTTCTACAAAGCTTCAAACTTTTAGTTTTCTTTTTTAAGGTTTTAGAATTGCTATAATGTCCTGTAAAAATATATACAAATATTTCTGCAATTACCAGTTTTTCGTCCCTTAGGCAATTTAATGTCTTTTCATTCTGCAATCTATTCAAAATATTTGATTATTACAGCAAGTCTGATTTCTAACAACGATTTCTACAAGGCATCACACTTTTTTTTTTTAAGTTTTGGATTTGCTGTAATCCCTTGTCAAAATATGTACAAATTTTTCTGCAATTACCAGTTTTTTGCTTTTTAAGCAATTTAATGTATTATTGCTCTTTAAGCAGTTTAATGTATGTACATAAAAATGACGTCACTCACATAAATAGATTTTTTTCCAGAATTAAAACTCTTAATTAATTTTCTCAAACTTTTGACCCATCTAAATTGTTTTTAGACCAGAATATACCAGGCTGCCAAATTTCCCGAAAAAATAGTTCGAGAAAATAGTTTTCGAGAAAACATGCATACATAAACAAATAAATATACAATTTTTTCTCTTTTATAAATATATATATAAAAATATATATATATATATATATATATATATATATATATATATATATATATATATATATATAATATATATATATATATATATATATAATATATATATATATATATATATATATATAGATATATATATATATATATATATATATATATATATATATATATATAGATATATATATATATATATATATATATATATATATATATATATATATATATATATATATATATATATATATATATATATATATATATATATATATATATATATATATATATATATGTATATATATATATATATATATATATATATATATATATATATATATATATATATATATATATATATAATATATATATATATATCTGTATATATATATATCTGTATATATATATATATATATATATATATATATATATATATATATATATATATATATATATATATATATATATATATATATATATATATATATATATATATATATATATATATATATATATATATATATATATATATATATAATATATATATATATATATATTACAGGGCGCGTCCAAAAAGTAATGACACTTACTGTATAAAGAGGAATTTATTTATCCAGCATCTCAAAACACTTCAAAATAGTTCGCTTTGGCGTCGATGCATCGCTACCTGCGGGATTTCCATGATTCAGAGGCTCCCTCGAAGTCAGCTTCCAAAATGCCTTTCGAAGAGTTGGTTATGGCTTTCTGGATGGCGGAAACGTTACAATGTTGTGTCATCGACTTCCACATGTTAAGTTATTCCGCTATGAATTACAGACTCAACCGACGATTGGAGTCCAAGAGTCCTTTAAATTTTGACACGTTCTCTTCCGTTGAACTCGCCGAAGGGCGTCAAGATCGACCTTTGTCTTGAATTCTGTCCCCCCTTCTTTGAAGTCCTTGCGCCAACAAAAACTTGGGCTTTCGACGTGGCATGGTCTCGGTAAGCCTCCTCAATCGAGGTAAGAGTCTCTGAAGCAGTATTGCGCAAGAGAAAGCAGAATCCCAAGAGATCGCTGCTCTGTCGTCCGCTTCATTCTTTACTTTTTATCCTGGGACCAAAATTAAAAAATCCACTTTGCGAAACTATCGATCCCCCCTCTCGTACTGTCCAGAAGTGACTATCGCGGGGTGCGATGCTTTGGAAAAACCCCAATCACTGATACCACCTATTGAGAGCTTGTATATGTATATATATATATATATATATATATATATATAATATATATATATATATATATATATATATATATATATATATATATATATATATATATATATATATATATATATATATATATATATACTTTATTCCAGAATTATTCCCTGAATTGAATTCTATTGTCTTGAGAATATTTTCCCTATTGTTTCTAAGTGTGTTTGTTTAATACGCAGTAAACTCCACCCGACATGACCTGTCAAGTGAGTTTTAAACCGGATCGCATTAATTTGGCGTGTTCTAACTTGCACAGATTAATTTGGAGAAGGAATTAGATCGGGAAAATTGAAAATCCCTTACGCTTAAATTAAAATTACAGCTTGCCAAAAGGAGGCCGACGTCTCGTCGGCTCCGGATTGCCTTGGAGATCGTTGACAAAAAGAGACCGTCGAAGCAAAGTGTTGACACTGAATACCGAAGGTTTGACGCTTAGAGAGAGACCCAATTTTAGCTGAGCCCCTGCTTTTAAATGGATAAGGACTGTCTTGAGTAATTGAATCAATTTAAATCTTATACTAACTAAAAACAGCCATATCTCTATATATGCTAGGGTTTCATAATTCAAAAATCAATTGGTGCAAGTTGGAAATGACATCGGCTGACTATTTCCAAGCAGCGCTTTCAGGGTAATTGACCAACACAAAAATAAGCAACGTATGAAAACAAGTGAACAAGAGAAGATAAAACAAAATAAACATATTTCGTTCACTTAGAAAAACAAAACTTTTACTCTTTGTCAAACTAAAGAGAAATTTGAAATATCTCATGCGAGTTTTCTGTAGAGTTCAACACGCGCTAAAACAATCAATTTCAATTGAATGGCCTCCCTAGTGTCGAGTCAAATCTGAATCCTTTGTGTTAAAACGAAGCTCTGCAATAAATCCCAGGAGTATTTGTAGAAGAAACTGTTCTATTCCTTACATCAGCTAAAGTTTAAAAATGGCAGAGAATGGTGAAAACCTTTCAAAAAAGTGAGGTTTATTTCATTTTAAAGTAATTTATTGATCAATCCATCTATTTCAAGGCTAAGGCTTGCTGTTATATTTACCTTGATCCTGTGGAACAGACAGTTACTAGCTTAAAAAATCTTATGTTTTTATTTGATGCAAGCTCTTGCTTGTCTTGTCTGCTTCAAAAATGCTTAACTTTTTGGCCGCTTCTTTATTTTGTCACTCAAGAAACAAGATTCTTAAGGTATTTGAATCTGTGAAAGTGTTGAATCAGTTTGGAACAAATTCATGTTCTACTTTACTGTTGCCTACAAAAGTCTGGGCGTCTACCAGAGAACCTTTGTGCTCTATTCATAAACTTTCCCAAAGAAACTTCCACATTGCAGCTATTGGATATTCTAAGAAAAAATGGAAAAGGTGTGAGCTGATTTTGTTAAATCATTTAAGTTTAAATTCCTACAAATTAGGGTGTTTTTAAAGTTAGTCTACTAGCATATAGGCCCTAGAACCTTGTCTAGGGTAATACAGAGGGTAAATATTTTGCTATTAATATTTTTGACTTACAAATAAAGTGAACATACCACTAGATGCAATTTTTATGCTCTTCCTGAACATAATAGTTGCTTTTCTAGTAAATTCAATCTTAGTCCCTTTTAGCCTAGGACCCTTGAAAATAATATTATCATTCCATATTTGGTAAATTATTTGCAGTTCATATTATTGACTTACAAATAAAGTAAACATATCAATCAATACTTTTTTTTTATGCTCTTTCCAAATATAGGCTAATAATTGTGTGATTTAACAGGATCGAAAGTCCTTATTTCACTCCAAGCTGTGATTTAAGGTAATTTAAGGTAATAATTTTTATTGGAAATGAATTTTGGTAAATTTTTACCAAATCGTAGACTTACAAATAAAGTGAATATACCACTTGATGCCTTTTTTATGCTCTTTATACATATAATCATTTTTGTCAGGAATGAATTTTAGCCCCCACCCCTAGGCCTATATATACCAATTCATGGTATATATTTGGGTAAATTTCTACTAAATCATATTATTGAGTTAGGAATAAAGTGAATACACCCTTTGATGCTTTTTTTTATGCTGATTATGAATATAATAATCATTTCTATTGGAAATGAATTTGAGCCTCCCCCCCCTATATATGCCAATTCAGGGTTAGGTTAGGTTGTAGAAATATATACCCTGAATTGGCATATATAGGGGGAGGGGCTGAAATTCATTTCTGATAGAAATGATTACTATATTTGTAATCAGCATTAAAAAAGGCATCAAGTGGTATATTCACTTTATGCATAAGTCAATAATATGATTTGGTAGAAATTACGTACATTTGCACATTAGGGGGGTGAGGGAAAGTTTAATCTTACCTTGCATTTACATCAGAAATAAAATTTACACCCACCCCCCTAATGTACAAATATATACCCTTAATTGATATAAATAGGGGTGGGGCTAAAATTCATTTCCAACAAAAATGATTATTATATTATTATATTTAGAAAGAGCATAAAAAAGGCATTGAGTGGTATGTTTACTTTATTTGTAAGTCAATAATATGATTTGGTAAAAATTTACCTGAATTTTACCCCCCACCCCTATATATACCAATTCAAGGTCTTGCAAAAAAAAATTACCAGTTCATATTATTGACTTACTAATAAAGTGAACATACCACTCAATTCCTTTTTTATGCTCTTTACAAATATAATAATTGCTTCTATTGTAAATTCAAATTCACCCACCCCCCTAATTTGCAAATATATACCCTGAATTGTAACCACACAAAGAAGTTATCAACACTAGTTAAGTTAGGCCCCTATTGAAAGGTGGTTAAAAACAAATCACTGGTTTATAAATAAGTTGTTCAAGAGTAACATATTTCAAAAATACTTATTTATAACAATTCAAACCTCATTTATTAGGCAACTCAAATATAAAATGTTTTCCTACCATTTCAAGTTTTTCAAACACTTTGCTGTCAACAACTCTTGGTATATTCCAACTCAGGGTATATGTTTGCACATGAGGGGTTTAGAGGTGGGTAAATTAGAATTTGCAATAGAAGCAATTATTATATTCATAAAGAGCATAAAAAAAGGATCAAGTGGTATGTTCATTTTATTTGTAAGTCAATAATAGGAACTGCAAAATATTCACCCTATATTTTTTGGATATGAAAATGGGGTATAAAAATTTGTTTTAATTTTACTATTTCATTGCAAATCTATTTTGTAAAATTTGTATAATCAGGGGTTGGCTACAGTCACTTAAATCACTTTTTGTCACTTTTATTATAGCTTAAGATGTTCTGTCACTTTTCCTTTGAAATTGTTGCTAAAGTCACTTTTTTTGCTGTGTTAAAATTTGTTTTAGTCAGTGCTTATTTCATTAAGCTAGAAAGGTAATATAAAACATATTAGACAACAGGCTGTTAGCTGTTGGAAATTAGTAATGGCAAAATGACACATGAGTATAAAAAAAGCAATATTTTTAAATGTAATTCCCTAAGTAACATCTTTAAATGTTTACAGATTAACTTTGCTAAGTTGTGCATTTATTTCTTATTACAAGCTTCTGATTGTGCCCTTAAACCTTATCAGTTGGACTGGTGGATCCAGGGGGGGGGGGCAGGGATTTTTGTTACTTTCTTATTTTCTTCTTATTATGAATGATAAGAAGAAAAAAAAACAACAAATGAATAAAAAATTAGTATATTAACCTCTTCATCCACAGCCAAACTGGAGGTCAAATATAAGAACAAAGTAGTGATTAGAACCTATGCAAACCCTGTGCCTCTTAATAGTTAATTTTTGTCACTTTTTATGAATGGATAAGGCACTAAAGTCACTTTTCTTGCACAAATTGTTGTGGCCAACCACTGTATTATTCAGCAATATAGTTTTGTCAAGATTAAGTTGAATAAAAAAAATTCAAAGCAGATCCACCATGTTTTCTTCTTATTCTGTTATGCTGCTTAAAAACTGTCATTTCACCTATATGTTGAAAAATATCAAAGCCAACAGAAGAAACATGACAGATAGAAAAACAGAGAAATTGTTTTGAATTTTTTATCCAATTTAATCATGATAAATCAATGCTTATGGCTTATTTAACTTAAAAAAATGGATGTATAATCAAATAGTAAGTTTGAAACCAACATATTACGCCTTTTTTATAGACAAAAACAAGAAATTTTTTGGTTATTTTCAAGGGTTCAAAAAGGGCTTAAATTTGAATTTGCAAGAGAAGCAATTATTATATTCTTAAAGAGCATAAAAAGTGCATCATATGGTATGTTCATTTTCTTTGTAAGTCAATTAAATGAACAGCAAATGTGGTAACCTGTTCAATTAAGCAGAAATAATTTAATATGAAATAAAATATTCAGGACACAGAATAAAATCATGGGTTTTGGAAATACCACTTTACTAAGATAAAAAGTGAAATCAAACTATTAAAAATACCACATATCTTAGAAAACAATCCACATTCAAGGATATCAAGAAATAACCACTTCCTTGCTATGTACATCTGTGGGCTGGATTGATGTGGTTGACCTGTGGTATAAAAGATACATTTTAGGGGATTGAGTAACTATTATGGATCTATATTGATTGCCAGGCCAACCTCTGTTCCATTTATTTAGAAATACCTTGGAATGTTGCAAGTGTCTTAATGTTTTGTAGTTTGTAATGGTATTATATTATTGTATTTGTTTATTCTGTGTGGCAAATGGTCCCAGTGGCATATTTATAGCCAGACCTTGTACTTTTGTGTGTTGTGTTAATAAAAGTATTATAGTGCACCAACCCTCTATATATAATATTTAAGCTTCTTGTAAATTTCCTGTAGGTACACTTCAGATAATTAATCAGGCTGTCCATAAGGAAATGCTACCCAAGTTTTAATTACCTTAGGACCATAACGATACCCCCTCCAAGGTCAAGGTTAACAACCCCTTATAAAAAATTTACCTTCACTTGCACTTTGGAGCAAAATAAGGTCCAATGTTGGATCTGTTTGGCTCTGTTGTTGAGAAGGCAGTTAAAAAACAATTTACACAAAAATATAAAAAGAACAGGGTTGTGATTGTGTTTACAGCCCAGTGACACGCCTTCCAACTAAGAGTGTGCTAGGGTAGATGCAATTTAAGCCGACTTGGTAACAGTGACCACAGTTAGGTATATTACCAAAAACTTACTTTACTACACAAAATTATGCCTTATCCACTAATTTAGCTAGGTTAGGGAAAAAGTTGATATATTAGTTGAAACCTTTTCTGTGTTATTTTTAAATCTAATAATTGTTTCCAAGGGAAATTCCTTATTTATCTCTTGAAGTGGCCTGAAAGAGTAACTTGTCATTTTAGCCTAGTTTTAAGACTTGGATATAAGGTTAAAAAACTAGTTGGAAGCTCAAAATTCAATTATTTCTATGACACTTTAGTAATATATTCCAAGGGTATTGAATTATTCCAAATGCATAAAATCTAAGTGAATAAAATTTTGAACTTGCAGTTAGTTATTTCAAATCTCAAATGTTTTTCTGGCATCTGTATTTAAGGGAACTTTTTCTGTTCAATAAACTTTGCTGTAACAGAACCATAGCAAACAAAAAAAATAGATATCAGGAAAAAATATGGCATTTTAGAATATTATGAGTTTTAATTTTTACAGAATTATATTGTTATAAATCAGTGCCTTTGGGATTTTTTACTTTTGAATAACTTTTAAGCCCTTGTCTTGTGATAGTCACTTTTATATGTAATGCATGTCCAGCAAAACAAGGGAACACCCTGTACAGTTGCTAGTCAGTGGTGGTGTGGAGCCATTAACTCAATTGCATCCCACTCTGTCATCCATGGTTTAATAGACCAACTCTTAGAGCAATCTTAAAGGCATCAACAGAGGGAGCAATGACAGCATTATCAAGAAGATTGTTGCTATGGAAAATTACTCTATTGGAGAAGTAGTGATTGCAGACTCTGGCTGGTACCCTCTTCCAGGACAACTTTTTATTATATTTAGAAAGAGCAAAAAAGGCATCAAATGATTTATTCAATTTCTTCCTAGTTAAATTATAGAAAAAGGCAAAAATTTACCAAAATATCTGCAGCGGGCCCAGGCTTCTAATCTTGGTTAAGATGTTGGTTTCAGATATTTGGGACTGGTTAATCGTTTAGACTAGGCTAGTTAACATCAACTAAGTGCAATCTAGGATAACATTTAAGCATAAAGAAAAGTTCCCATTACATCCTAACCTGTACAATTATACCAGTTCACAACACTTGCCTTAGATTGAATATATCTATGATAAAGTCTGTTTGATTTGGATACTCTGAATAAATATCTAATGAATGACCACATCCAAAGGAAATAGGCTAATAAAATGAAAATGCTAAATTTCCTGTTGAGAGGTTTCTCACTATTTTAAGAAGCAGTTTAGTTGGGTAAATGAAACTTTCAGGAATGAATCAAGAACCTAAAAAATACTTTGGGAAGACATTATACTTTGGGATTGCATAAGTAACTGGTGTATACATATCTAAAGTTTAGCAGAAAAAGTTTTCACCTTTGTTTTATGTTTTATGCTCTTGCTCTAGCTTTTGGAAATACAGTTCCTTTTATTTTAATAGGATTTTAAGACACAACAAGACAATTCCTTAAATTTAAAAAGTAGATTTACACATTTTTAAAACCTGTTAAATCTAGATTAAATAAGGTATAAGACTCAAAAACCCTTTGTTGTGGCTCATTTGAGCAGTAAATCTATTTCTTAAGTTTTCACTTTTGTAAAAAAATTTTTTTTAAAGGTCATCAAAGGCCAATGCCCTTTGGAGTAGGGAAAGAGTAGAGGTAGGTATTTCAAATATCTTACTATGGGATAAGTAAGGCCCTGAATCAATTTCTGATTTTTATTTACCTTGCTCAACCTCTTTCTAAGATGAAGAAAAGCCCCTAATGTAGAATTTATTAATGAAAATAGTCTCAGCCAATTCCTCATATATGTTTTTTCCAAAATATCATGACCTCTTTACTGACAATCCCCCCCCCCCCCCCTGATGGCCCCTGATATAACCTTAAATGGTATATTTCTTATTATCTTTCATCTCATGATGTACCATGTCTCCTTTGTTAAAATGGGTTCCTTGCATTATTGATGTGTGAAAACCATTCTACCCAAGTGATTGCAATGGAATGGTTAGATAAAATATTAACTAAAATGATTTAGAAATGTCAAGAAGGGTGGAAGGACACACAATAATGTGACCAATATAAACATCCTCAATATTATAAAGCAAGAATTCCATTCCTTAAATTGCAGCTTGGAGCAATCTAAGGATTTCTCCTTGTAGAGCTGCAGAGTTGATGATTTGGAGTTGAATTCAGGATTCTTTCTTTTCTTCTTCTATTTCACAGCAGGCGGGCTTTTCAGTAGTTACTATTTAGCCTTTTTCCTATTGCTTCACTCTGTGGTCTACAGAGCTACTGGCTTGGTTGCCTCTTATTTATTAGATATTCTCAGATATCTTTCAGTAGCTCTTTCGACTCAAGGAGTTCAAATATAAGATGATAGATGTAAATAATTTCTTAGACCACACTGCTTTTCCATTTACAAAAAATTAAACAAGAAAAACGGGTTTTAATTTCTATAAAGCAGTGAATACAAAACACTTAATTAAACAAAAATACTCTGAACATTTTGGCCCCACATCCGGGAGCCTTTCTCAATGAAAAAAAAAAAAACAAAAAAAATTCTTACATCAACATAAAAAACATACTAAACAAACAAAAGAAAAAATATAAATAAATAGGAAAAGAAAACTCACATATTAAATAAACAATTCCCTTCACTGGCGTATAAACAAAATCGAATGCTTATATTGATTGGAACACGCCTTCTCACAGAATATAAATGGAAATCTATAGATTTCCATTTATAGGAAATCTTTGTTTATTTAATATGTGAGTTTTCTTTTCCTATTTATTATATTTTTTCTTTTGTTTATTTAGTATGTTTTTTATGTTGATTTCTTTTTTGTTTTTTTCTTCCATTGAGAAAGGCTCCTGGATGTGGGTCCGAAATATTCGGAGTATTTTTGTTTAATTAAGTGTTTTGTATTCACTGCTTTATAGAAATTAAAACCCGTTTTTCTTGTTTAATTTTTTTAAGATGATAGATGTCGATTTCTATGCTGTGTGTGCAGGTATAGTTGGCTAGGCTCTTGGCTGATAGTGAAGTTTTGTGGTGTTTGAAGCATTTTAACAGTTTACAAAGCAAGGTATGTTGTGCAGACATCAGCATATCGCATTCAAACAGGCAGTGGTCAATTGTTTCATCATTCATATTACAATACCTGTAAAGAGGGGACAGGGGAACTGAACCACTTGAATTAAGAAACTGGTATGAGAATGCAAGAAAATTTAGTCCATTTGTTCCAGAGCAAATTCTGTGATAAATTTTAGAAAAATACTTATTGGGAAAGGGGGAAAGAATAGGATTATTCTTATTAAACATAATATCTGATAGTCTCCATTGGTAAATATCTCTAATGGGGATTGGTCTCCCACTTGGCTGGTCAATATTTATAGCAGTTTTTGCTATTTCATCAACCTGATGATTACCACTTATACCAGAGTGGCTAGGAATATACTGAAGATAAGTTCTTGTGTCACTTGAAGCAAGATTATCAATAATACTAAGACAATGATAAGTGTCAATATCCAACTTATACTGAGGAGCTGAAGACAGCAAGTCAAGGCTTGATAAAGAGTCAGAATAAACTATAATATTATTTGAATTAGCAATCAAAGGTTGGTTTTCCTTAAGGCGTTCTAATGCCATGATTATGGCATTTAACTCTGCAGATATTATAGGTACATTATTATGCAATCTCTCACCCATTGCAATTTTCAGGTGAGGAAGGAAAGCACCACTTGCTACCTTCTCATTCATTTTGGACCCATCAACAAAGATTTGGAAATGGTTTTTATAAGTAATTGTATTAAGTTCAGCAAATTTTTTCTGGACAAAAGCAATGGGGGTTAAATCTTTATTCCACTTTGAGAAATCGGTATTTATTATGGGGATTGACCAATTCCATGGAGGAGATTGGGGGAAAGTAGGTGCAATAGACTTTGTGGGTACAGGGAACTTCTTCTGAATATTGGCATACTCATCTGCAATGCCTTGATACATGGCTGGATTTCTTAAACAATTATGTAGGGTGTGTGAGCTATTTGATTCAATTTTTGTAAGATTGTTTATCAAGAGAAAGCTACATCTCTCCCTTATTGTGGTTAATCCACTCTCCATAAGCAGAAACTTGGTGCTTGTGGGTTTCCTAAGACCAAATATGAGACGTATTATATCATTTTGTATTGTTTCAATTTTTTGCATCTGGGTCTTTGCGCATGCACCATAGATGATGAGCCCATAGTCAATATGGGGTCCTATATGTGATTTATAAAACTGGAGTAAGGTTTTCTCCTTACAGCCCCAGGGTGTGGAAAGAAGTCTTTTTAGTATATTTGCTTTTCTATAGCATTTTTTTATTGTGTTTGAAATGTGGAGGTGGAAATTAAGTTTTTGGTCAAGCATGAGACCTAGGTAATTAATATGATTACCTTCTGGAATAGTTGTTCCATTTAGAGTTAGTCTTGCATTAACATGATTTCGCTTTTGGTGAAATTGGATTATTTTTGACTTGGTAGCTGCAATGGGTAAATCTGAATGTTCAGAGAATTTTTCAAATTGGAAAAGTGACTTTTGCAGCTTTGACTGTGCAATCTCAAAGGTGTTGCCAGATGACCATAGTACCAGATCATCAGTATATTGTAGATTCGTGTGGGGGAGGTTCATGTCCCAGAGATATAGGGCAAAGAGGAGGCAGCTGAGGACTGCTCACTGAGGAAGGCCTTTGGTTATTGTTTTTTGGGGTGAAGAGGCTGAACCTACACAAACACTGAAACTTCGCAATTCTATGAAAGATTTTATAAAAGATACTAGCTTGGGGGGTAGTCCAAGGTTTGCAAGTTTATTTAAAAGGATTTGGTGGTTCACATTGTCATATGCCCCTTCAAAATCTAGGAAAGCTGCAACTAGGACATTATTTTTTGGGAATGATTCATTTATTGCATTTGTTAACAATATGAAAGCATTTGTTGAGGAATGGTGTTTCCTGAAACCAGTTTGAGTGTGAGGGATCATATTATTTTTTTCAAAAAACCAGAGGATTCAGTAATAGATCATTTTCTCCATTATTTTCCCCATCACAGGAGTAATCATTATGGGCCTATAAGACTCAGGGTTATTTTTAGGTTTATTTTTCTTTAGGATTGGTAGGAGGGACAAACATTTCCAGATATTGGGGAACATCAATGAAGCACAAATATGATTATAACAATTTAGAAGTTCCTGTTTTTAGGAAGGAGTGAGATTCTTTATCCATGTAGGGTGTATATTGTCATAGCTGCCGCTAGTCTTGGTCCTAATATGATGTATTGCATTATTCATTTCCTGGATTGAAAATAGGCTGGTTATATACTCGGATCCTGGGTGAGGATGGTAACTTGGGTTCATAGGAATTGGGGACATTTTGCTGCAATTATTTGATGTTAGCTTATTAACAAAAAGAGTGGCAAATAGCTTAGCTTTTTCATTATCATTGTCATAATGGGTATTATTATGTATAAGCTCATACAGGAGTGGGTTGGGGGAAGTCTTTTTCCCACAGATTTGGCTTATGACTTTATGTATAATTGGCTCATGTGTTTCTCTGGAGAGATTATTTGCAAAATTATTCCAGCAGTTATATTTAGCATTTATTATAGTCCTTTTTAGATTAGATTCTGCTTGTTATTTTTTTAAATATGTAGTAGGTGATGTTCTTTTTTAAGAATGTTTCCTAGCTGCCTTTTTTGTTCTCCATTTATTTTGGCACTCCTTTGTCCACCATGCTTTGGGAATGTGTTTAGGGAAGGTTTTCCTGGGTGTTGTCCTGGGGATAGCATGATTAGCTGTATTTATTAGTAAAGATACCAAAGCTTCAGGTCAGGTCAGCTGTTGCGTTTGAAATGCATGAATTTTGGGTGAAACTTGTAATTTCATCATTTAGCTTATTTTGGAGCATAGGTCAATTTGCTTTAGTGTTGATATATTTGGAGGTATGTGATAGGGTTTCAGCAGGTTCGTTTAGGGAGCAAACTATGGCAAAGTGGTCAGTACATAGACTATCAATTTTGTTTATATAAATTTTATTCAAAATATTTAATGACACAATTTGTAGGTCAATTGTAAAGAAACTGCCACTTTTGGGGTTGAAATATGTATTCAGGTTTGGAGGGGTAGCAACAGCTAATTCAATATTATTTGAAGTCATATGCTCAATGAACTTACCAGCTTTATTTGCTGGTTTGTTCCCCCACACAAGGCTGTGGGTATTAAAGTCTCCACAAATAATGATATTTTTCAACATATTAGAATTATCTTTATAGCTGAAGAAATCTATGGCATCTGTAGTTTGGCCATTAGGGTTATAAAAGCTTATTATGTAAGTTTTTGTATTATTCAGCCAAACACTGATACCAATTGCATCAACATCATTTACAAAATCTGGAAAGTTGATGCCACAGAATTTTAGATTATTTTTAACTATTAAAGCTACTCCACCTCCTTTTCTCTCTGATGATCTATCCTTTCTCAGGATAGTATATCCCAGAGACTTAATTTGTAGATTTTGGGTTAAATGAGTTTCCTGGAGGCAAGCAATATTGATGGATTTATTATTCATAAAAGGTATTAGTTCATTTAACTTATTTTCTGTGAGTGATCTTATGTTCCACTGGAGTATTGATATGTGTTGTGTTGTGTATTTATTTTTTATATGACTGTGTATCAATGTTCAGCTTTGTTAATAGTAAAGCAAGATATTTTTTTGCTTGAATGAGCATATGATCAGGGATGTAGATTTTTGCCAATTCTGCAAGATTTTTGTTTTCTGTAGTTGATGTATATTCATGGCCTGAACTGCATTACAGTGTAGAATGAATAAGCATATATTTGGGGATTGCATGTTTAGTTGTGCATCCTGTTTGTCAGTTAAGGGATTAATTCCTGTTAGTGTTTCTGGTTTGTTTCTTCTTCGGAGGGGGGGGGGCAGGCTGACCTCATCTCACTGGACAAGGAGGCTTGTTGACTTGGTGATTCTTTCTGATAAGGATGTGAGCTAGGGGGCTTAGAGGATGGTGTTTTATAAGGGGTACTTGATGCATTGGGAGTGTTTGACTTGGGAGTTTTGGTTGGTTTCATTATGGGCTTTATTTGGTATGGTTGGGCAGCATTTGCTTCCATAGCTGCAAAGGGGTATGGAATGGCCTTTTCTGTTGCTATTTGGAGTGTTAGTGCTCTTTTCTTATATGCAGGGCATAGTGATTTATTGGTAGATTCATGTGGGCCTTTACAATTGATTATTTGAAAAAAACTACGTTTTCTAAAGAGTTAAAGAGGCTGAGTTACAAGGTCGAACCTTAAAACGTACAGGGATTAGGAGGCACAGTTGGGGGCTGCCGCCCCCCAAACCCCCCGCTTTCGCAGCCTTTAAATAAAAAAAAAGTTTTTTAAACTGAAAGTAAGGAGCGACATTAAATCTTAAAACGAACAGAAATTATTCCGTATATGAAAGAGGCTGTGCCCTCCTCAACGCCTCGCTCTTTACGCTAAAGTTTTTATTGTTTAAAAAAAGAGTTGTGAGAAAGTCAAACTTTAGCGTAAAGAGCGAGGCGTTGAGGAGGGCACAGCCTCTTTCATATACGGAATAATTTCTGTTCGTTTTAAGATTTAATGTCGCTCCTTACTTTCAGTTTAAAAAACTTTTTTTTTATTTAAAGGCTGCGAAAGCGGGGGGTTTGGGGGGCGGCAGCCCCCCAACTGTGCCTCCTAATCCCTGTACGTTTTAAGGTTCGACCTTGTAACTCAGCCTCTTTAACTCTTTAGAAAACGTAGTTTTTTTCAAATAATTTCTGCACGTTTTTGTACAGTTTATTACTTATTATTGCTCCTTGTAACTCAGCCTCTTTAACTCTTTAGAAAACGTAATTTTTTTCAAATAATTTAAAAAAGAAACTGGGTTTCTTTTAAAGTTTGAATTCAGTATTAAAAAAATTGCTCTGATGGTGAATCGAACCCGGGTTTTCCGCCTGTAAGTCTGGAGTGTAACCGCTAGACTATACAGACACAACAGTAATTGTTTTTTAGTATATGGAAGCTATTTTCGACGCAAGCAAATTCCCAAAAAACTTGATATTTGGTTTTTGGAAAACAGGGAAGGAGTGATCAGATTGAGCTGAAATTTCGAGGATAAGCTTCCAGGCCCTAGGAAAGATTATCCTCCAAATTTCAGCCCGATCAGACAACGTTAAAGGGGGGTTGTGGTCGGAAAAATTAACATGGGCTAATATAGGAAAACAAAGTTTTTCGTAAATGTAAATTCGGGGGATAATTTTTTCGGTCTGAAAATATCAAAAGGCCCTAACAGGTCGAATTCTGCTTCGAATGAGTCCTCATTCAACCGGATCCGTTGCCAACTGTGGCCTGTAGGAAAAAAAAAACTGTGGCTAAGAAAAAAAAAAGAAATGAATTTTAAGTGGCTATATTTGGTTTTTTGAAAACAGGGAAGGAGTGATCGGATTGAGCTGAAATTTCGAGGATAAGCTCCCGGGCCCTAGGAAAGCTTAACTTCTAAATTTCAGCCCAATCGGACAACGTTAAAGGGGGGCTGTGGTGGGAGGGTCCAAACTTCCGGCCCAGTTTACCCATGAAGATAAAGTCGGAGGAGGATGAAATTTTGCAAGTTTCTTAGTTTGAGCTTGGGCTACAAAATGCGATTACCGCCGTCTCTCTGCGACCTCTAGGACCTGAAATCGCTTAACATTGTGGTGGGTCGCCTCTTTATAGAGGCACAACTGTGCCTCCTTGATACATGTAGGCTGAGTGTTGTTGCAAGTTGTCAACTCTTTAGGATGGGATGCTTTACAATTACTACAGGCTAGGAGAATTTCATTGCATTTGTTTGTTGTGTGTCCCAGTTTGAGACACTTCCGACACTGGATAGGCTTTGGTTTGTATTCCTTGTCTGGTTTGATTTGCCCAAATAGGAATAACTTTTCTGGGATATTAATTTTTCCCTTCAGTGTAAATAAGAAAGATCTACTTGTTTCTAGGCCATTAGAGTTAGGTTTACCAAGTTGGGAAACATCTTCAACAGGGATTGTGTTGCCAGCCCTATCTGAGAGCCCTTCTTTTAACTCCTGAATGGATATTTCTGGGGGAACATTATATTCTAATATTTTTTGGGGGGATTGTGTTGGGTTCCATTTAGATGCATTAATTGGGATATTCAGAAGAGATTTTAGATTAACTATTGTATTTGCTGATTTCTGATCTTGGACAGCTATTAGCAAAGATCCATCACAGTGAATGTTAAGAGAGAACATTGATTTTAACAATTTGAAAAGTGCAACTCTTATTGCAATAATCTTTTTTATTTCAAAGGGGGTATTAGGAGAAATTTTGAGGTAAATTCCTGAGTTTTGGGAGGGAGAATCTTGGGCAGGGGGAGGGGAAATACTTTTGATTGGGGAGATTTTTTTTCTTTTTTGGAGCTTCTAGAAAGGACCTCTTGAAACCCATTATCATCATTTATAATGACATTAGCCCCTACACTGATCATTGTCCTATTCTCAGAATTAGAGCTATCATGTGAGCTTTGTGATAGTGGGCTTAACCAGCGAAGATGGGGATCAATTTCACTAGTATTTGGGGAAGGATCTGGGGGGGCTTTTTTTTTAGGGGGAGTTCTATGCATTGCCTATTGGAATAAGCTTGAATCTAAACAAGAAAGGATATTACTATGATAACAGACCCTCTGCACTCTACTGTGGGGAAAAACTTCACCATCCACAAAAGAAACACCACAGTATGGCCCTGAGGAGGATTTTGATGACGATTGGTTCAGTACAACTACTGATAAATCGAGATAATAATTCACAGGAAATTTATTTGTAAAAATCTTTATTTGTAAACTAATTTATTCGTAAACTTCTGTAAATTTCTAAAGTGTTCTTTAGTGACCAGGTGCACTGTGCTGATCCATAGCTTCCCAGTTGAGTTTACACTCTCTGGAGGACCACTCAACATCCAGTCTTTGTTTAAAGATGTCCAGAGATTTAGTAGTAACAGTTTTTCAGAGAGTTTATTCCAAATGTTGATGATTCTTGAAGAAAAGAATTGAGTGCAGACTCTGGATAGGGTAGGCTGCTTAACAAGTTTCAACTGAGACCTCTAGTTCTTGAGTTAGGACCAACAGTGGGAAATAATGCTGGGAGTGTATTAGCTGTCATGAACTCATAGGTTAAAATGGCATCACCTCAATTTCTCATGTATACAAGAGTTGGTAGTCTCAACTTTGCTAGTTTTTCATTTTTGTATATATGCTAGGCTATATTAGCACTTTATCTAGGACCATCAGAGGGAGGAGGGTGCATTTTTAGAAAGCAATTATGATATTTATAAAAACATGAAATAACGAAAGTGTTGCATGCAGTAAAAATATAATTGCTTACTAATTATTCAATACTTACTAATTGCTTGCTTATTAAGAAAATTTAGACAAATCTAGTGGTGAAGCAATTCACTTTTTTTTATATTGACTTAACAGTTGAATTCATTATTAGCTGTCCAACTTCTAGCTATCATACCGTAGCCCTAGATTCACACAGCTACAATTTTAAGCACAAACAGTTATTTTTTAGCTTTGGTCTTATTTCATCTGAAGTTAATGCACCATCCAACAACTTTTAAAACTGTTTCAACTGATAAATTAAAAAAATAATTAAAAAAAAAATGATGGTTTCCTCATTGTAACCACAAGGGGTAATAGTTGTGGTAGAGACTTTTCTAATAAGTCTTTGATGTCTTTGTTCTAAATTCTTACATCTTGTTCAAGTTTACTAATTAGATAAAGCTAAATGACCTTCAAGCAGTTTGGCAATTGAGTTGTCATTCGGCACTGGTCTTGTTGCCAGAAACTCTACAGACAAGTCAATGGGACATCTTTACAGTCATTTTCAACGTCAAGCAATATGTACCACCAGAAGTAGGTCTCTATGTGAAATAAAGCACAAACTATTCTAAAAAGTTATAAAAGCAATAAAGTTATAGTTATACTCTACTGTTGTTAATGTGGATAATAGTCTTTCTTTTCATTACATATCTAAATATTTTTTCCCTTGGATGAGCTTTGGTTTGAAGGACTAGAAGGTCATAAACATAATGATGCTACTTTATAATTCTTTCATAATTCATACCAGAACTGGTTAGTTCTCAGCAAATAGAAGTGGTTGCACATTGTCAGTCATAGTAGTACAATGTTACCCATTTCGGAAATTCAGTCACATTTCTTGTGGTAGTCAGTGTTCACAAAAGGACAATCAACAATCTTGAATTTCTTCTGTAAAAATCTTTCTAAGAATGCAGCACAAATATTTGGAGATACTTGGAAAATGACAAGTACAGTATGAAGTAATTGTATTTGAAAAGAACCAGGCTACCAACTTATGTGATTTTTTTCTTCAATTTCTTAGCTGTAGTTTTTTTTTGTAAAGATATTAATGATAGAATCTCGCCAATTTAAAATGAGCAGCAAATAAAGTTTTTGCACTTGGCACTATCTTTATGAAATTTTGTAAGACATGGCCAGTTTTGCATGTGATTAGAATTGTTCTCTGTTTTCCCTTACTTTTATTGTAGTCAACTAGAAAATACAGACCTTATTACTTTTAAATGCTTTACTTAACCAAATGCTAGGAGAGAAACTGCAATCACATTGCAGTTTCAACGCCTCCTCACAGTATATAAATGGAAATATATTAAATAAACACTTCCATTCACTGGCGTATAAATTGAGGAGGCGTATTTGAATCAATATAGACATTCGATTTTGTTTATACGCCAGTGAATGGAAGTGTTTATTTAATATGTGAGTTTTGTTTCCTATTTATTTATATTTTTTCTTTTGTTGTTTTTTCTCTCTTTATGTGTTTAGTATGTTTTTATTTTGATGTAAGTTAAGGTTTTTAAAAAGAACATTTTTTGTTTCATTTTTTTTTCGTTGAGGAAGGCTCCCGGACGTGGGGCCGAAATATTCGGAGTATTTTTGTTTAATTAAGTGTTTATTTTATTGTATTCACTGCTTTATAAAAATTAAGACCGGTTTTTCTTGCTTAATTTTTTGTAAACAAACAAACAAACAAAAAGCTGGTACTTGTATGATATACCCACTACCGCTAAAATAGTTCATGCATTGACGTACTGTAAACTGGTTTCTTTGCTAGTTTCTTTCACCTTTGCATGAGAAAAGACAAAGAGAAGTGACAAAATAGATGATTAGAATATTATTTTAAGTTTGGGCTATATATTCGCACATTACGGGGGTGGGGGTAAAGTATTTGGACAGTGTGAAGTCAGAAAACAATTCTTACTTCATAATATGCAGAATAATCGTAGCTAACACATTTTGCATGTAGACCCGTTGAACTTTACCCTCACCCCCCTAATGTGCAAATAAATAGCCCAAATTTGTTTCTAAAATATTGTATTTTTGTCATTCTGAGGTGTGTTTTATTAGGATTAACCTAACTTCATTTCTTGAGTGGTAGTGGGTATATAATACAAGTACCAAAAAACTCTATTGTAGTGTCAATGCTTAAGATGTAGTTTCTGTAATTTCTCAATAAACAGGCAAACCAAGTATTGCCTTTTGAGCTTGCATTTGCATGACGCATGTCCTGATGTTTGAAGATGGTGGGGATAGTGCGGGATATAGGGGTTGATCTTGTACTTCTTAAAGGAGCAGTTTATGTCAAAATCCAGCCAAAGCTGGTTGCCTGGTTTTTCCATTGTAATTTGGCTCTGAAAATACAAAAGGCGTTATGTGACATATAAGTCAAAAATGAGCTATATATCAATTCTCCTAAAATCAAGCAAACTCAACTGATGGGTTTGAGCAGAATACACATATCCTCTTTTGTTCTTGAGATATTCTCAATTATGTAATTCACTAAAAATGTGTAATAACCAAGTTTTGACCAGTTTTGTAGTGCAAAAAGCATAAAGTGCAGACTTCCACTGCCACAAAGAAACAGTTTTTGCTTCTCATGAACATTTGAAAAATGTCTCTAGACCCCTTTTGTATTTCCGCAACCAATCAGAGTTTCTAGTTATAAATCACTATAAGGACAAAATTAAAGCTTCCAACTCTTTTTCTCATATTTGTTTTTATTTTAGTGAATTGAAAAGGCGACAGAAAGCAGAAAAGAAACTTGCAGAAAAATTAGCCAGAGAAGAACAAGCTGCTGAGAATGGACCAGTAGTGAAGGGCGTCAATGAAGAAGAAATAACCCCCAATGTAAGCACTTTGAAGTTATTGCTATTAATTATTTGTATGATAATAATCTAAAGAGCTTAATATTCAAAAGTCATCCAACTGGCTCTGGAAATGCACCAAATCAATGCTAAGAAGAAAACTATCTAAACACTATTTGAAATTAGAGCATTTTTTTTTACTTTAGCTACTTTTAGAGCAGTGGTTCCCAACCGATTTTGGGCCTTCCCCCACCTAGGTATTTCTAAAATTCTGAGCCCCCCCCCCTTGTGCTCTTCATAGTTCGTTATTCAAAATTTTAAGTGTGTTCACCTGAAGGAAGTTCAAAAAGCCATTAAATTGGTAGCTTTTTATGGGTTGCCCTCTAGGCATATTTTGTCCTAATGAAAAATATTGTCTGAATACAACTCTTTTTTGTATAATGTATGACATCATTCCAGTACTATCGTATACAGGGTTGCCACCGTCCGGGATTTTTTTTAAAGAAAAATCGGGATTTTATTTTTGAGCTGGTGGCAACCCTGATTGTATATCTTTTTTTTTCTTTAAATGCCTATGAATGTGAAGCCATTTAAATGAACAATATTTTTCTTTTGAAACACAGGCTCTAAAGTATAGTTATCTGAAGGGTACAGGTCCTGTCCATGATATACCAAAATATTCCCAGGCCCAACTGATGGGACCTGCATCCAATGTTGGGAATAACGGTTTTAGAGGAAGGATTTTCAATTATCTTGGGTTTCAGGATTGTATTTAAGAATAGAAGTTGATAAACAATGGCAAAGAATTAAGCTATTTCTTAGTTGTACATTTTTTTTTGTGACATTCATAGCAAATAAGCTTTAGTTTGTATAGAAAAAAAAGGTAATTATCTATTATTATTAAAGACACTTGAGAAGTGAAGTTTGGTGAATGCTAATGAGATAAAACAAAATATGATGAATATAGAGTGGTTTAGTAACAAAACTATGAAATCTACCACAAAGAATTGGGGAAGGGGGCCGCCCAGAGCGCGTAGTTCCTAACCTAACCAAAATAACAACTAAATATTTAATTAAAAAATGCTATAATATGGTTTCTTAACGAGCCGAAGGCTATTGTCTGGTATAGACAGCGTAAAAACCGGGTATTCGCAATACAAGTTCTCGAGTGTGTTTTATATTTTAGACAAGTACCAACACAAAACCTGGAGATGTTTGAATATAATATAGTGCACGTTTTTAAACGGGATAGAAGGGGAAATAATATATGCATCGGTAATAAAACATCCCAATCTGATTCGAGATAAGTTGTTTCATTTTTTGCTCTTGTGAATGTAAAATAAATGTGAATATAAACATAAGCAGAAATGAATCTGATGTATGATTAAGTTTGTTGCTAAGTTTGAATTTTATCTTGGACTTGCTTCCTTAGTTGCTTTGAAGCATCAGAACTTGTTATTTCCCATAATCTTGCAATTTGTCAAATTTAGTGATAAATCAAAACCCCAAGAGACAGCAATTCAGGTTAAAGATTATTTGCTATCCCAACCCAAAAATACAAATAAAGCCCACTCCCCCACCAGTCTTGTATAATTTATATATAAAAATTTCCAAAGAAAAAATATTAACTTGGTGTCTTATTCATTGGTGGAAAGACGAATTTCCAATCACATACAAGCCCACTGCTGGAAACAAGAAAGGGACCCACTTTCTAGAAGAGAATTTGTTCCTTCTTAAAGAATTGATGGAATATGTGACTTTTTAAAACACCTCCAACTGTTAAAAACTTTTCAAAACTAGTATTTTCAAGCATGAGATAAGCAATAGTTTGACTAGCATTTCGAAACTAGGTGGCATGGTTAGAGTAACACCCATTGAGGAACCTTGGCAATTAATTATGGATCCTCATAGAATAGAGACTCAGTCTACTATGCATTGCCTCCTCTTGGGTATTGAAATCATGGTAATTAGAAAGATTTTATTTTGCAATATATAATTTTTAAGGAAGAGGGGGGGGGCTAGAAGATGGTTTTCTAGTTGTCTAGCTATGACCGCTTAAGTGGACAAGGATTCCAATGAAACAAAAGTATTATTGTAACCGGATTTTTGGTGGCAGAACCCAGGCTGTGTTTTGCTTGGTTTGAGAGTGAAGTAAAACATTTGCATTGTTGAAACTAAAAAAATTGACTATAGTTCTTCCTAAAAAGTGTATGCCAACTGTCATGGCTAATTTTCCTTACTTATATTGCCTTGCCTTGAATAAAAGGGCGTATCATGCGTTTTGATAATAATAATATAGGAGAGAAAAAAACATTTTAAACTGTATGTATTAGGTTTGGTTAAGTGATGGATGTTGATAAGGGATGTGGCTTCAATTGGGTAAACAAAAGGGGATTGCTGTCACCTGAGGCAACTACACTTATTGAAGTGGAAATTGACCCAACAAAGAAGCTGTTCTCTCTTTTATACATATTTCTTAAAACAGTCTTGAGGTATGCCCTTTTGTTCTTTTGTTCTGAAATATATGCTTTATTAGCATTTATAACCTAATGGAAACTTAAATTTGCAAGGAATCTCACAAGCTATCCTGAATCAATTTTCTTAATCCAAAATTATTTTGAATATTTTCTTATTGTTAGCCTTAGCTCAAATTGTGGCTCTAAAATAAGTTGGTTTGGTATCTAAAGGAAAAGATTTTTGTAAAAAAAAGAGATGTCATAGGTCACATTTTATCATAAAGGTTTCAGATTTTGGGTTTCTTTGTTAAAAGTTCAAAATGCACCCAAGGTAATAATTATTCAGTCATGTAAATCGAAAAACTCCTTCACAATGTTGTTTTCAACTTCCGAATTTTTATTCTTACTGTCTGCTTTTACTGTTGCTCATGGGCGCCCATAAGCTGAATTTTAGGGGGGGGGGGCAGTAGCGGATCCAGGGGGAGGGTGAAGGGGCGCGCGCCCCCTAACATCTTCTAAAGTAGTGTAATTTACTTAATTAACGTAAGTTTGCGATAATTAAACTTGCTCCTAACGCATGTTTATCTGATCAACCTATTCCCCCCCCCCTAAAAAAGTATATTTTCCCTCTGAAACTAGTAATTTTTCGACAACTCTGCAGCTGTAACTTGCACTAAAAGGACAATATACTTGTATTTTTAGTTCCACTAGTCCCAGATCTATCCATTCGCCAAGCAAAAATTAATAAATTACTTTGATATTTTCTAACAGGAGGTCCTAAACTAGCTTAGAAAATAGGAACATTAAATTTTTCCTACAATTTTTAACTATTTTTAAAATTAAAAAAAAACCTGTACACCAAATTTTAGAAATTTAATTCAGTAAATGGACAGAATTTTTCATCTTTAATTGATATATTAAAGAGCTAGGAGAGCAGAAATAACATACTGAAGCTTGTACAGGGAACGTTCATTAATAGTGCATTTACACATTGCGGAAATCCTTCTGGATTTAGCAGCCCGTGCGGAGATTCTGTCCGTTTTCGTGCTTGAACTCTAGGTTTCCGCAACGATTTGGTTTTTAAATGAATAAAGCCATGGCTGTGGGTAATCAAAAACTTCATAATCTTATAACATTGCTTCAAGGCTACTCCAGCTTGTATGATACTGCTCAACGAGGCTATAAGAAAATAAAAAAAAAATGGTGTAATTTGGCTCTATTGCTCAACAGCTTTCACAGGAGAGTCACGCTAATGTAAAGCCATGACTAAGGATCATCAAAAACTTCATGATCTTATAACATTGCTCCAAGGCTACCCTAGCTTGTATGATACTACTCACCCAGGCTATAAGAAAACCAAGAAAAATGGTGTCATTTGGCTCTCTATTGCTCAACAGCTTTCACAGGAGAGTCACGCTGATGTAAAGCCATGACTAAGGATCATCAAAAACTTCATGATCTTATAACATTGCTCCAAGGCTACCCTAGCTTGTATGATACTACTCACCAAGGCTGTAAGAAAACCAAGAAAAATGTAAGGATCATCAAAAACTTCATGATCTTATAAGATTGCTTCAAGGCTACCCTAGCTTGTATGATACTACTCACCAAGGCTATAAGAAAACCAAGAAAAATGGTGTCATTTGGCTCTATTGCTCAACAGCTTTCACAGGAGAGTCACGCTGATGTATTTATTTGAAAACTTTGCCTTAACGTAGCGTTTTCTGTGCCATCGTTCGAAAAGACACGGACGGATTTCCGTATGGATTTCCGCAATGTGTAAATGAACCATAAGCCTTCAAGCTGAGTAGTGCAGTTGGATTTGTGTAATCAAGCCTTAATAGTTGTTTTGCGTTTGTTTGCTGTCCATTATACCTATATCTATTTACGCTTATTTACGAGTAACTATTATTGCCAAATAATAACTATTACATCTAAACAATATTCCAAAATATTATATTTGGAAACAATGCTCAAAAACTTAATGATCTTATCACATTGGAGTTAAGTCCTCTCCCACTTTACCTAGCCCCTTTCAACGTTGCTCCGTTTTAGATGTTATAGCCTATAGCTCCGAAATTTGTATTTTTTAGGAATACTTGCGATTACGAAGTGCTGCTATTCAAGGCTTTAAAAGTGCTGGCACGTTTCAGCCCTACCCTCACAAATTTGACGTCACCACATCATTAACAGAATTTATTGAGAAGTACAACCAGTTAGATGTTGGACAGTCCTCAGAAGAGAAAGTGTCAGTTGCTGGTAACGAAATGCTTTTTTTTTATTTGCTCATTAGACTTTAGTAGGGGAGAGGATTATCTAGGTAACCATTACATACATCATGGTCAATATAGCCATGTAAAAGCTGGATACTCAGTGTGGTTAGGAAATGTTTGTTGCAGCTATTATAACGAGTTTTAATTTTGCATTCTGTTCCTTAGATTTAACTAGTTGAGAATACGGGTTTATATATACAATACATAAATTACAGTCATTAGTCATTCAGGGACTGGGCGCTAAACGCCCAGTGACTAGTAACCAGTATACAATACATAAATTACAGTCATTAGTCATTCAGGGACTGGGCGCTAAACGCCCAGTGACTAGTAACCAGTATACAATACGTAAATTACAGTCATTAGTCATTCAGGGACTGGACGCTAAACGCCCAGTGACTAGTAACCAGTATACAATACATAAATTACAGTTATTAGTCATTCAGGGATTGGGCGCTAAACGCCCAGTGACTAGTAACCAGTATACAATACATAAATTACAGTCATTAGTCATTCAGGTACTGGGCGCTAAACGCCCAGTGACTAGTAACCAGTATACAATACATAAATTAGAGTCATTAGTCATTCAGGGACTGGACGCTAAACGCCCAGTGACTAGTAACCAGTATACAATACATAAATTAGAGTCATTAGGTCATTCAGGGACTGGACGCTAAACGCCCAGTGACTAGTAACCAGTATACAATACATAAATTAGAGTCATTAGTCATTCAGGGACTGGGCGCTAAACGCCCAGTGACTAGTAACCAGTATACAATACATAAATTACAGTGATTAGTTATTCAGGGACTGGGCGCTAAACGCCCAGTGACTAGTAACCAGTGAGAATCACTAGATGAGAAAATTTAAGTTCGAGCTTATCAAAGGAGTTTAGATTTTTATTGTGTGCTCATTAAAATGTTGTAAGAAAGAATGTGGATTGTTATAATCATTTAGTCAATTGTCCATTGTAGGAATAATTTATTTATCACCAAATTCAATTTGGCTGTTTGTTATGTATATTTGTTAACAATTATTGTTGTAAACAATTATTTATTATGTAATATTTTTATCGGTGGCACGGGAGGGGGGTGTTCCCAACAAGTTCTGAGGAGAGGAAGGCCCCTCCCACCCGTCTGCAGGTATGGCAACAACTAAGATTTCTTACTTTTCTTGTTTTTTTCTACATTTGTTCCTGTATAAACATTTACTCCTGTATTCACTAAAACATCATATTACACAACTCCGGGCGTCAGTAACATCATATCAGGAAAGTCCAAATATGTTCTATTTTGCGTGAACAGAAAGTACGAAATTTTCGATACGACGTTAGTTTTGGCAAGTATTATTTCATGTAATTATTACAGACATTGAGTGTGTTCTAGACCAAACTCTTAGCAATCCCAGAATATTTATGTCTACCTCTTATGAGAGCATTAACAATTGCTATCTTTATAGCATGTTGGCATGAGCGATCTTTCGCTCTTGCGTTTCTCCAACGATGTTTCTCCAACGATCTTTCTTTGGATGTAGAAGCTTGTAAAAATTTTCTTCTTTATTATATATGAAAACTCTGTCACATGAAAAACGTTATCATTGTTACGCGAAACGGACGGACCAAGAACCCTCTACTCCATTATTAGTAAACCTTTTGGAAAGTTAATCTTCGAATAAATCGCCACAAGATGGGACCATGGAGACAACCAGTTCGGAATCGACAAACCTTTGGGTATACAAAATGGATGGGTAACTGTTTGGACGATTTAAAAGCGCCGTCGGATATTTTGGAAAGGCATTTGGCATTTGATGTCAAATCCTGTGACATTTGATGTCAAATCCAGTGCTCATCCTCTTCGGATGAGCATTGACATTTCCAAAAGAGTTCGATTTCATAATAGATTGGCCGGCTATCCTTTCTCTATTGAGAAGCGGGATGAACCATTTTATTTTTGATTTCTTGTGGAATTGGTACGACAATGAGTCAATGCAGGTACAGCTAGGTAGTCAGTTAAACAATATATCGCTTCAGAAAGGCAAGGCTCTGTCATCAGCATGCTCTTTTCAATAATACCATCCGAATAATAAAAATAATATAAAAATATACAAAATAATGCTCCATGTTCGATTCAGCCCAATCCTGATACTAGTAATTTATGTTATAATCACGATGTTCCTCTAATATCAGACGACCTCCAAGCTCTATAAAATATAGTGGATATAGTTTTTTCTGACCTTACTGAGATCAGTCTCAAAGTAGCCACATCGAAAACCGAGTTTCTTGTTTACGTTTTGACTCAGCAACCTCCCGTAAGTATCAACGTTTACCCAGCAACCATTTCTGCATCGTAATCTCCTAAATAGTTAGCCATCTGAATCTAGTGTTAAGGCTTCTAAAGAACTTGCTATCTCAGCATTGAAAGAAAAGCTGAGAAAATCGTACGGGCTGCTTGCTCGAGTTGAAGGCCAGTTTTATGAGATGATACTGGTCAGAGTTTACAACCCTTTTTTCGTCTCACCAAGTCTTCTTTCTGATCTCACTTGCGGATTCTACTCACATAATTTGGTGGTATCATAATTCACATAATTCAATTTAAGTTTCACTCGTTTTAAGATTTATTTATTCATTGACATTAGTATCTATTGTATGTTTGTTTGCATTAATTCTTTATTAAATTTCTGTTCGTTTTGGGTTTCATTTATGCTTCAATAATAATTTTTTTTTTCGTTTTAAGATTGATTTGCATATTCAATTTGTGCATTCTTCACTTTAAGATTTATTTATTCACTTATATTATTACTTGTTGTATGTTTTTTTGCTATGATTGCTTATTTAATTTCTGTTCGTTTTGGGTTTCATTTATTCTTTAATAGTAATTTCTGGTTGTTTTGAGTTTGAATTTTAACAGGTATTTGTATCTGCTGATCTTAAGTCTAAAATGACCTTTACTTTTCTTTGAAAAACTTCTTTTTCGGAATTTTTTTTTTAATTAATAAGAAAGAAATAACATCTTATAAGAAGATGGGGTAGTGGCTATCATAGAACCTCTTGTTATGTTCAATTTGTTCATGCTTAATGTGTATTAAATATTTGAATTTGTACAAGCTTCTTGTGAAGTAAAGATGTAGAAGGTTTTTCTTGTATTTTATTTATATTTAGCTTGATTTTGATTCCATTTTTTTTGCTCTCAAGGACGGATCCATGCTGTTCGAGAGTCCGGATCGAAGCTAATATTCTATGATCTTCGTGGTGAGATGACTAAACTGCAAGTAATGGCCGACGCTAGAAGCTACCAATCACCAGATTTGTTTGCTGAGGATGTTGCAAGGATAAAAAGAGGTGATATTATTGGATGCGTCGGTTATCCTTGTAAAACCAAGAAGGGTGAGCTCTCAATCCGTCCAGAAAAGATGGAATTACTATCACCGTGTCTTCACATGCTACCCCATCTACACTTTGGCCTTAAAGACAAGGTTGGCTTTTTCTATGACAAGTGTTTATCCTCTTTTTCTTGCTTCGCTATAGTACTTTTCCTGTTTTTCTATTTGACGGCTGATCATGATCTTGAAAATCTTAACACCTTTGCTGCTGAACATTTCGATACACTGGAATGAAACTATCCAATTGAAACTATCCTATGTCCTAAACCGTTACTTTTCAGGAGTCGTTAAAGGTTTTTTTTTTAAGTTTTTTTTGAAGTTTTTAAGGTTTTTTTTTCCAGTACTTAAAAAATAGGGGAAGAAGCGAAGTTTAGAATTTCTTAAAGTATGTCAAAATATACTGTTTGAAAGTCCAAATAAGGATTTGGAATAGTTCCAGGGTGTGATAAAAGCAACTTTGCAAACCTAACTTTTCAACATAGGATAAGAAAAAAAATTGGAATACATCCAGCGGCATGGTGCTGCAAATTTGGATTCAGCGCAAAATTTTCGACAAGATGGACTACTAACTAATTTTTTCCATTTTTGAACGTGGAATAATTTCATCTGAGCTGATTTTGAGGTAAGATAGTTTCATAAAAGTGTAGCGATTTACTGTTAAAATATATTATAACTCAGGTCAGAAAACAATCGCATGTGCTACACAACCGGCGTTTCTTAATGCAGGCGAATATTTCCAATTGTAAAGTCAGTAGGTTTCTTGGTAAGTAGAAGGTAAGTCAGTGGGTAAGCAGGAGTTTCCTCTCAAGTACACTACGATTTTGAAAAAAGGAAATTAGGAATTCCAGCCACTGGCAATTTTTTCAAGGTTGGAGTTCACTCCCCACGCTTTTATATCTATAGAAGTTTTATCTATCCCTTCGTGGAATATTGTTGACCAATTCATTTCTTCAAACCAAAGTAAAGAGTCACATTAAACCATTGGGTAAATATGGGGGAGTTTAAATTACTGACTTAGCTAAGAAATAGGCATACCTCTAAAGTCAGAATTGCATTCTGAATCCAAATATAACATTCATTGATGGGTTCAGAATTCTCCTTACGTCACTTTATTCTCTTATTAAATTAATACTTTTTCTAAACAAAAGAAAACTCGTGGCATATATACAATTCAGGGTATATATTTGCACATTAGTGGGGCGGGGGTAAAAATAATTGGATCCTGATATATACTTTGCCCAAACAAAAGAAAACTCGTGGCATATATGTAATTCAGGGTATATATTTGCACATTAAGGGGATGGGGGTAAATTAATGAATGTTATATTTGAATTCAGGATGCAGTTCTGACCAAAGGTGTGTCTATTCTTTAGCTAGGTTATTAATTTAAACGCCTCCTTATTTACAGTAAATTGTTCTCTATATGAGGGAGGCTGCTCCTCTCTTCAGCTCCCGCTCTTTATGCTATAGTTTATTTACTGCTTTACTGAAAGTATTTGTAGGCACAATAAATATAGTTAGTAGGAAATTGCACTTTTTTTTTACCGATTGGCTTCCAAGCATTTGGCACTCCAGTCTGACATTTTTGGAGCTTAACTCGCTTATTTGATTCAGATTACAGTGTTTGTGATTTCATTGTCTAAGTCTCCTTATGTGAGTGGTTTGAGGATGTATAAGTACCAAGGACACTAAAAATGAAATTGATTAATTCTTTAAATTGATTAATAGGAAACTTACGCAAACATATACGTCTCTACAAATTAGGAATACCCGAGAACCCAAAAATAAAATAGGTCGTCACGGAACTGTAGAAACTGTAACTTTCCTGATTGCTCTAGCAAAACAGAAACACTAACAAAAATCTAAGAAATATATTAATGTGGATATTAGTAAAAATCATTCAAAACTAAATATTTCAAGTTATTAGTTGTTTGTCTTACCTACCAACACGTCTTTTTAGAAATTAATTTAAAAAACTTTTTCCACAAAACATGTTTTTCAAAGAAAAGTATCGAGCTCCATTAAGCCAAAATTGAGCAGAAATAAAGTCAAATAATCTTCCAAGCGTAAAGCTACCCCAAACCATAATTAATAAATCAATGAAACTCAAAGCGAAAAGAAATTACAATAAATGACCAAGTCAAACTCAATTTGCATTAACTGAAAAAAAAAAAATACCGTAAATTGTCAGTTTAATATAAACATATACAGACATTTATTCATTAAAGTTTTAATAATTTTTCATTTATTAAAGCAAAAGAGTGGAAACATTTAAACGGTATTTCGTTTTCAGCAAAGTACAAATTATGTCCTGGTGTTGGGAAGGTTCGGGGTTTATCAGCCCTACTCGTGTTAATTTTTTGCTCGTTTTAAGTTTGACTCGGTCATTTATTGTAATTTCTGTTCTTTTTGAGTTTCTATTGTGTATTAATAGCAATTTGGGGTAGTTTTACACTTGGACCTTTATTTGACTATATTTCTGCTCATTTTTGGCTTAATGGAGCTCTTTACTTCAAGCTATTATTGGATACAAATTACATGTCTCTATCTGAATTAGGAGCTGAGCTATTCTTATTTAAATATAGTTACATTCCGCGTTTTTTTTTCAAATTGTATCATTTGCAACTAAAAAAAATACACGTAAAAATTGGAAACTTCGCAAATAAACTAACTTTAGAGCCTATAATAAGTATACAGAATTTCTTGTTATTCCAGTAAGGTTGGGTCGACGGCTGTGATATCTGATAGGAATTCACTCAGTATCTTTTAAAATATCCTTAGTTTAAAGTTAAATTGGATAAAAATAAAAATTAAACGAACAAAATAAAAAATAAAATAAATGAAAAAAAAATGGAATAAAATAAATTGAAAATGTGTATAAAAAATAATTATCTAATCTTTTATTATTATGTTTAATAAAATTTCTTTGATTTTTTTATCTTATGGTATTATTTACCGTGCGATGTATATTCCGTAATACTTATTATTTCAAGTTTGAAGTATCAGTTTTGGAAGGAAAAGTCACAAAAAGTGTTTTAAGTACTTTTAACTCTAATTTTCATTCATAGGTATTTCATTTTAGGAAACACGCTACAGACAGCGGTATCTCGACTTAATTATCAACAATGAAGTCCGTCAGAAGTTCCACATTCGATCTCAGATTATTTCGTACATCCGTCGCTATTTGGATAGATTGGGATTTTTGGAAGTAGAAACACCAATGATGAACACCGTTGCGGGGGGTGCCACTGCCAAACCGTTTATTACTCATCACAATGAACTGAACTTGCAAATGTTTATGAGGATTGCTCCCGAATTGTACTTAAAAATGCTAGTCGTTGGCGGTATTGACAGAGTTTACGAAATTGGGAAACAGTTCAGGAATGAGGGTATAGATTTGACGCATAATCCCGAGTTCACAACTTGCGAATTTTATATGGCCTATGCTGATTACAATGATTTAATGAAGATAACTGAAGATATGCTGTCTGGTAAGCCGAGATCTTCCTTGAGTTTTCTTACCTTGAATTCCTTAATAGTATTTTTACTTTAGAATCTTGGGTGGACGAAGGGGCGTATTATTTTTGATGTGGATGGAAATTTCGTCTTACTTCTGATCTTCTACGTGCCTGAAGCCATCACAATCTGCATAATAGGATTCTCTGACCTTTAATACTTTGAAATAGTTTAGCCTATATAATTAGAACAAGAGAAATATCATCATTCAAAATTTCCTAGTAGCATTTGACGTATAATCCCGAGTTCACCACTTGTGAGTTTTATATGGCCTATGCTGATTACAATCATTTAATGAAGATAACTGAAGATATGCTGTCTGGTAAGCCGAAACCTTCCTTGACTTTTCACTATTTTTTTTGAATTCTCAAAATCGTAGTTGTGTAATGTGCTTCAATTTAGTAAAGAGTGAGTTCTAGCTCAAAGAGTATGGTTAATTTACAAGAGTGAAAACTAGCGCTTGTTGACAAGAAACCTTCAAACCCATCTAGCGTTTGGTGGTACTTGCATTTTTTTTTTATTGTAACTATAAGAATAATCTATTTAATATGTGTAGTTGGTAAAATCAGTATAGCCATAAGCGTTTGTTCTCCGTTCATGACAGAAAATCGATTACAAAGCTTGAAAAATGCAAAGTGTCGCCAAACCATAGATGACGTTGATTTTTTTTGCCGACACTAGCGCCAGTTTCCAATCTTATAAGTTACCTATACTATTTGGAGCCCATAATAAATGAAAATTTAGAAACGTGTTTAAAAGAAATTGTCAAGTGAGGAAGAGTCGCTCTTTGAAGCTGATTTAAGAATGATATGCTATGATATCGATTAATCCTAATGTTAACAGACTATTGCAAAAACATATTTATGGGAACTTCGAAGAATAGCCTGAAATCTCACAAAAATGGTGTCGTATCAGTATGAAAACTGCATCAATGGAATCTCCTTAGCCAAAAACCTCATTTAGGAGAATTCCAGTCCCACATCTTGAATAAAGGTGAAAGAGAATTTTCCGTATGGGAAGCAGTAATGTGTCTTCCTTTTTTTCTTTTCTTTTTTTTTTGATTCCAGTGATGAGATATGCGATAGCCTCTGCCTACTATTTCCCTCAAGAAGAAGAAGAATTTAAGTGCTATATCTAGAGCTTTCTGCCATTAAAAATACCTAATATTAAAATAAAACGGAATTTTTGATAAAAAAAAACCATCTTCTAATACAAGATGATGTAACACACGTATCTTTTGACAAAAAGTTGCGAAGTTGCTTCTCAGGGGTATCACGTTATGCTGCAAAAGTCTTACTATATTTTTTTTAACATTAAAATGCTGTAAAAATGATTAAACGTAGATATTTGCATAAAAATTAAACATATTTATCTAGTTTTTGTGTGTGCTAAAAAAGTTAACTTCGTGGATTTTGGAAGATGGGTGGGGGGAGCGGGGCTTGGTACCTTTTTCGTTGGATAATTAGCCAACATCTGAAGTGTTTGATCGTTTTTTTTTTTACTTCAGATTGTTGTCGCAGTCTGTTTGTTGTCTCTGTTGCTTTTTCTGCAGATTTGGCAGTTATTTCTCTTTCAGTTCTTTTTGTTGTTATTTACTTTCTGTCTAGTAAGTTTATTTCTGTTATCCCTTTTATATTTTGCAATCTTCTTAAAAAAAAAAAAAAAAAAACTTCATGCAATGAAATAACTATACATAATGACATCACACTTAACTAATTACAATGAATTAAGTAGTAAAATTCTTACACTTTGAATAAAAGTATTTTAGAACAGGTTGATGTCCATGTGTCGACTATGGGAGTTATAAATCATTTGTTTCTTTTTCTTTCTCTCCGATTTATTTCTTTCATCTCTTTAATTTCTCCCATCTTTTTGTCTCGCTGTGCAGAATTTTTTTTTCGCATTATCTAACCTATCTTATTGGTCGTGCTTTGAATCTTGGGTAGGCTATTGACTTATTCTTATGTAGTGAGTGAGTTCTAGACTATATCGAAAAAAGTAATTAGTTAATAGTTATTAGCTGATTAATAACTTCGTTGGAAAATACCTTGAACTTACCTGAAATATTTCGTTGGAAAATACCTATCGTTAAAACATTACGTTTTTATTTTTGTGAAATGATTGCCATACAGAGAAAAAAGAGACATTTGCCAACAAAACTTTCGGTAGAATTTTAATAGTTGTTAAAACGGGGTAATTAACTCTCAGAAATAAACTGACCCGTTTCTGTGGATCTTGAATTATGCAGGCTAATCTTAGTTTTGACAAGATTTTTGAAGAAACTGAATTTCAGCTCGTGGTGGAGGGCAAACTGTGGTCGGGGGGGGGGGGGGGGGGGACAAACCGACGTCTGGAAGTGGCAGCTGCCCCCCTGCCCCGTAAAAAATTTCGCCCCTGATCCACTGTTGAGGCCAATCCAGATTCTGTTTAAAATATGGAATTCTAATTTCCAGAGTCTAAAATATGAGTGACATTGGGGTCGTTTATGGCTGGATCATGATCGATGCTGATGATACAGCTTTTATATGCTGCGATGACTCTGAGAAGGCTTGAAATAATAAAATATATATAATAATATAAACTTATTACCCATAAAAAGCAAAAACAACCATGCGGAGTACAAAAATTTGAAGAGAAAAGAAAGCAAAAAATAACGCAAAAATAACTTTAAATTTTATGAGAAAATTAATTAACCTACATCAGGAAGGAAAAAAAAATGCAAAAAGTAATTGAAAGTTTTCGCGTAATGAATATATAACTTTTAATTCGGTTATATCTTGCCAGTTAGAATACCTTATTTAAGAGCCGCATGCTTGCCTAGATGCATGTCGTTGAAATAACCTATTCGAAACTTTGTTAAACACTATAAAATGACCCACGATCTTCAGTGGCTATATTTTGATTCTTCTGATTTTTAAATTAAAATTTTTAATTTTTAAATTCTTCTAATTTTCTTAGTTTTTGCTTCGTCTTTCGGACACTCAAACCGTTTGGTGTCATACTTCAGGTTTCTTTAAGCTCTGATTTTGTACCTCCTTTTTAGGTATGGTCAAAAGCATTCTCGGAACATATAAAATAAATTACCAGCCAGAAGGTCCAGATGGCCCAACTGAAGAAATTGATTTCACTCCGCCATTTAAGCGAATGAGTATGTTTCCGGAATTGGAAAAACGGCTTCAAGTGAAACTGCCACATCCCAGTACTTTAGATACTCCTGAAGCTGTGCAACTTCTAGATCGACTTTGTGTGAACCATCAAGTAGAATGTCCATCTCCGCGAACTGCCACACGGTTGCTAGATAAGGTTAATGTCTTTCCTGAAATCTGTCTACTGTAGATTTTTTTAATTGACGTATGTCCTCCCTCCCCCCAAATAAGAAAAGAAAAGAAACACTCAATTGATTCAATTTTTACATAATAGTATACCTCATCCTAATGATGAGAACAACACAACAACGCATACTCTTCCCCCTCCATTTGTCCCTATTTAAATGCTTATTTTGAATAATAATTATGCTTCTCGTACCTTAAGAAGTAAGTTTAATTAATTCCCAAATTGTGCGAACAGAAAAAACTGATTTGATAAAACTGAAATATACTGATTGATTTTGCTAATTGACGCTTGCTCCCCCCCCCCCCCTACAAAAAAGAAGAAAACAAGGTACCCTTGAATCAATTTTAAATAATCTTATGCATCATCCTAATGATGAGAATGACACAGCAACGCTTACGCTTCACCCCTCAGCTTTTCCTTATTTAAATGTTTGTTTTGAATAACAATTATTTTGAATAACAGGCTTTGGAAAAGGGGATTACTTTCAACTATTAAAAAGGGTTCTAGCCCTTTGAATTTCCAATTGAATGAGCCCTTTTTCAAGTTTTTACGACAACGCTTTCTATAAAAACCTTATATGCCCCAGGGTATAATTTACAACCCTTGCTCTGAAGATTGTGGGGGGGGGGGAGTGTCCAGCTAAAAGATATAATTTCTGGACCTTTCAACTGCGTTGAACAAAATGGATGTTTTTGGGAAAATGGTGGGCGTGGAAGGGGTGTTAGTTGCCCTCCAATCACTTTCGACTATGAAAATTGGGCACTAGCCATTTCAATTTCCAATTGAATAAGCCCTTTTTGAAGTTTCTACGACAACGCTTTCTGTAAAAAAAAAACCTTATATGCCCCAGGGCATAACTTACAACACTTGCTCTGAGGGCTGTGGGGGGGGGGAGTTGTCATCCTCAAAGACCTAGTTTCCAGAACTTTCAACTACATGAACAAAATGGCTATCTTAAAATTTAGATTGGATGTGTTTGGGAAAAAGATGGGCGTGAGAGGTGGGTTAGTTGCCCTCCAATCGCTTTCGACTATTAAAAAGAATACTAGCACTTTGAATTACCAATTGAATGAGCCTTTTTTAAAGTTTTTTACGACAACACTTTCTATAAAAATCTTATAAGTCCCCAGGGCATAACTTACAACCGTTGCCCTGAGGGCTTTAGGGGAGTGTCCTCCTCAAAAACGTAATTTCTTTCTGGAAATCAACTACGCTGAACAAAATGGCTATCTCAGAATTTTTATTGGATGTGTTTGGGCAAATGGTGTGCGTGGAAGGGGTGTTAGTTGCCTTCCAATCACTTTCGACTTTTAAAAAGGGCACTAGTCATTCTAATTTCCAATCGAATGAGCCCTTTTCGAAGTTTCTACGACAGCTCCATCGATACGAAGTGCCCTGGCATGAAAAAAAAATAATACATTGTGCCAACATCTTCTTTACTTAGGCAGCGCGATTGCGGTGACTATGATAACAATTATTTTGAATAACAGGCTTTGGAAAAGGGGAGGGAAGAATCCATCAAGAAATAGAATTAAGTGTCTGTTTTGGGTATCTGAAATTGTAGACAAGGGTGTCTTTCCTTTAGGGTTTGGGGTATCTGAATCCTTGGGTATCCAGAAATCTTTTCCTGGGGTATCTGAAATTGTAGACAAGGGTGTCTTTTCCTTTAGGGTGTGGGGTATCTGAATCCTGGGGTATCTGGCGTATCTGAATCTGGGGTATCCAGAAAACTTTTCCTGGGGTATCTGAAATTGTATACAAGGGTGTCTTTTCCTTTAGGGTGTAGGATATCTGAATCTTGGGGTATGGGGGGGGGGGGGTATATAGGAATCTTTTCCTGGGGTATCTGAAACTGTAGACAAGGGTGTCTTTTCCTTTCGAGGCATCTGAATCCTGGGGTATCTGAAATCTGGGGTATCTGAAATTGTAGACAAGTCAATACCTCTTTTCCTTTAGGGTGTAGGAGGGAATTAGAATATACAGACACATCCCAAATACCAACCATGCAGATGTTTTTTTTTTCTAGCAATTGATTGGTGTACTCCTGCGAAACGGGGAAAATTGTAGAAAACTACTACTGCAGCGCGAAGAGTCTGAAAAAAAAATGAAAATATAATCAGCACTGGGGAATGTCATTTAGCTGAGGCGGCAACAGTTTTTAAATGTAGCATTTTCATCTTTTAGAGCGCGTCCAGACTATCCACTTTCTTAGTAAATGGAACGGAGATCTGGGGGTGTAGACGAGTACGAATTCTTTTTTTTTCAAAATCGGTAAATCAGAGGGTCTGAAAATGGAAAAAATAGGACAAAAACGATGATGTACACTGCCTTTCTGGAAAAAGGAGACAAAATGTAATGGATAAAATTTTATTGTGATTTAGAACAGAAAAGACTATATATTCCTACTTCCTATTTTCAATTCCAGGTTTCCAGAAAATGGGTATTCCGAACAAGCTATTAGTGATAAAAACAGATGAGAATACCGAAAATTGGCAAGAAACTTTGAAATTTAGGATTAAGGGCTGTATTTTTCCGTTCTATTTTTTCGGAGGGGGGGGGGATATCTTTGGAGTGTTGCTTTTTTTTTCCCTTTTCGCCCGAGTTTTAGGGTAAAAACGTACTACTAAAAAAAAGAAGCAAACTCTAGTTACAAAATATTTACAAAAATATAACTGATTTAAAAAAATACTGAATTTTTTCTTAAAATAGCAACGATTTAACGTATTACAGGCATCAAATTCACTGCTAATTTTACTTCATTTTGGTAGAAAAGATACAAATAATTTCTTAGATAATTTCTTAGACCCCACTGCTTTTCCATTTACGAAAATTAAGCAAGAAAGACGGGTTTTAATTTTGATAAAGCAGTGAATAAATACAATAAAATAAACACTTAATTAAACAAACACACTCCGAATATTTCGGCCCCACGTCCGGGAGCCTTTTCAGGAAAGATACCGCAAAACATCATTTTTTTAATTACTTTACGATGCCGGTCTAGTGACAACACTGCGCACCTGGCTAGAATATATGTGTACTCGAACAAAATCACAGTTCATATTTCTTACTAATCTTACCTTAATTACCTTCTATTACCTTATTTACCATACTTACCTTATTAATCTGTAATTAATTTTACTTAATTCTTATAGCTCGTTGGTCACTTTTTAGAAGAAGAATGTATAAATCCAACATTCATAATTGATCATCCCCAAGTTATGAGCCCACTAGCAAAGTATCATAGATCTGAAAAGGGCTTAACTGAACGATTTGAGCTTTTTGTTAGCAAGAAGGAAATTTGTAATGCTTACACAGAATTAAACGATCCGTTCGTACAGCGAGAAAGATTTGCTCAGCAAGCTAAGGTAATTATTTTCTTTTTGAATATGTACATGTCCATAACTCTCATTTTAGTAGAACACAGCTATTTCAATTTTCCCAAAAATAAATAAGAGTTCCAAATTGGACAGGTCCTTTTATAAGACAGTGAAACAAAAATATATACAGAGCCTCTAGATATTTCGATGACACTAATCGGTCATCATCATCAGTAGAGTTACTACCGTATCAAAACAAACAATTTTTATACTAAACAAAATAATCACTTCCGGGTCAAAGCAAGTTACCGGTCCATTGACTTAATAAGTTCACTAACTGTTCTTGAATTTTGTAATACTGCATTGGATAAAGTTAGTACAATTGTCTTCAAAATTGTAGGTCAAAGCATGTTACCAGTCCGTTGACTTAAAAAGTTCACTAACTGTTCTTGAATTTTGTAATACTGCATTGGATAAAGTTAGTACAATTTTCTTCAAAATTGTAGGTCAAAGCATGTTACCAGTCCGTTGACTTAAAAAGTTCACTGACTGTTCTTGAATTCTCTAATACTGGGTTGGATATTCTCCTAGTTAAAAATGAAATGCTACTGAATTTATAGGTGCTAAATTTATCTTCTTATTCTTCTAATAGCAAATGAAATGTTGCTGATTCTAAAGTTGGTCTGTCATTCCCATATATACGACGCTGGTATTTTTTTCCAAGACCACACTGCCTTTTCCATGACGAAACAAATAAGAGTTCCAAATAGGGACAGGTCCTTTTATTAGATAGTGAAACGGAATATATACAAAGGCTCTAGATATTTCGATGACACAGTTGGTCATCATCATCAGTAGAGTTACTAACGTTCAAAATTAAAACAAACTATATTTATACTAAACAAAATAATCACTTCAGGGTCAAAGCAATCTACCGGTCCATTGACTTAAAAAGTTCACTAACTGTTCTTAAATTTTGTAATACTGCATTGAATAAAGGTGGTATTTCTTCAAAATTGTAGGTCAAATCAAGTTTCCGGTCCGTTACCAGAGCCTTTATATATATTTTTGTTTCACTGTCTAATAAAAGGACCTGTCCCCAATTTGGAACTCTTATTTATTCTGTCTTAGAAAAGGCAGTGTGGTCTTGGAAAAAAATGCCAATATTTCCCAAAATTTTCGTCTTAATACCCTTAGCTTTAGTAGCAGTAGTATTAGTAACGGTAATGATCGCAGTAGCACTAGCAGTACTAATAGTATGATTAGAAGCAGTAGCATTAGTTTGCAAATGTTGTCTTTTGGCTAGTTTAACATCCCCCACAACAAGCCCTGTAAGTTTCAACTTCACACACCAAACCGTTCCTAAGATATTGCTGATTCGCCCTTTTGACAACCCGTATGTAGACGGAGTGGGGTGTTGTGCGAAAAAGTACTTTTAATGTTCAGATTAATAAAATGAACACATTATTGTCTCATAAGATCTGCCATGGTTGAAGATTCTGTTATTGATATTCTCCTTTGTATATGATGCTTCTTGCGAGGGCCGAAGCCCCTGGTCGCCGACTGTAGTGGTAAGATACTAACGAATGTTTGGGAATTTTTAACATTTGCTTTTAACTAAAATGACTGTATTTGAGATTTGTGATCCGATCACAAATCAGAGTTTTTTAACTAACTCCAGAATGTTGGGTTTTTGAATTCTGCCTGAGCAAACGATGTATGACGTCGTGCCAATAAGCATATGAGGGCTGAAGACCAGAGCGAATCAAAATTTTTGGGGACTAATTGACCAATTGTGGAGACATTAGATGCAGGCCGTTTTAGCTAATGTCACTAATATACTAAGTTCAATACGCTTCAAGTTTCAATCCTAATTTATTTGTTCTTTTCAGTGATTTTGGTTATGATTGTAATTTATTTTTCTTTTTTATGTTATTTGAAATAAAATACATAGCTCGAAATCAAGATTATTTTCAGTTAAGCGCAAATTACGTTCAGACCTTTATAAGGCACAGGAGACGTTAGCCGTTCTTCTCTCTGAGGTAGTTCCTTTTCGTTTAAGGTTTGACTCGGTTATTTATTTTAATTTCTTATTATTTATTTTATTAGATTATTTTTTGTAATTTCTATTCGCTTTGGGTTTTATATATTTATGGATAATCATTTATGGTTGTCTTTCTCTTGAAAAAATTATTTGAATTTATTCTTGCTCAGCTTTGGTTCATTGTGTCTCTTTACTTTTCTTCGACAAACTTATCATGTCATTTTTTTTATAATTTCCAAATAAATCTTTTGAACCCAAACAAATGGGTTAAACATGAGCAGATGAGACCTTGACAAAATATGATTCTTGTTGTTGCGATTTTTTTTTCTTTTGTCCAACCAATGAACGAACTTTAATCTCAAAATTAAAGAATCATACAAATTCACCATCCAGGGACCTTCAATTCCGAGACAAGTGTCCTGTGGCCATCTGGCCTTCTAATGGGTACAGCCGTCAATAGCTGATATATGCATGTAATCGGCCCAAGTTCTTCTACGCCGAGTGTAACTATGAAATATGTTTACTACATATTTATCTTCTTTATGCGTACAGGACTGCCACCAAGCGAGATTTTCTAAAAAAAATTCCGAAATTTGGCCAAATCAGAAAAATGGTTAGGAATTTGGAAAAAAAGTCTGCTTTTTCTTTTTTTTTAGGCCACCCGACTGCTCCAAATAGACTTATTATATGTTTTTGGTCACGAAATTTATGTAATATTGTTTTTCTGGCTTTCCTTCATATAGGCCTAATTTATTAACTAGATTTATTACCATTATTTCTAATTTTTTTGGTCGTTCTGACTGATCCTCTAAATGTTTTTGCAATTTCTGAAGAAATAGGGGTGTTCACAAACCTTACTGACAATCTTTTTTTGTAATACCACTTAAAGCTGTCCTGTTTTGTGTGTGTGTTATTTCTAATTTTGCAAGTTTATATAGTTTTCCAAGAAAAACAATAACAAAATTGCAATCGTCATTATTCTGATGATGAAAGTAGATGAAGTAAACGCACTTTTTTAGTGTTTTGGCGAAACATCCCTCTGAAGCTCAGCGAGAAGAGATTGGTTAATGTGTTTTGGCGGAGCATCCCTCTGAAGCTAAGCGAGAAGCGATGGGTCAATGTGTTTTGGCGAAACATCCCTCTGAAGCTACGCGAGAAGCGATGGGTAAATGTGTTTTGGCGAAACATCCCTCTGAAGCTAAGCGAGAAGCGATTGGTTAATGTGTCTTGGCGAAACATCCCTCTGAAGCTAAGCGAGAAGCGATGGGTCAATGTGTTTTGGCGAAACATCCCTCTGAAGCTACGCGAGAAGCGATTGGTTAATGTGTTTTGGCGAAACATCCCTCTGAAGCTAAGTGAGAAGCGATTGGTTAATGTGTCTTGGCGAAACATCCCTCTGAAGCTAAGCGAGAAGCGATTGGTTAATGTCTTCTGAAGTACTGAAATTGATTTTTTCTTAGACAGAAAGAACCTTATCAATTTTTTTTTGTCTACTTAGTCAGAATTTTGTCAGATTTTCCAACCGTGAAAGTAAGAACAGTCATTTTTTTGGAATTTCTTTGGTTGAATCCCTGTGTATATTTTATTATTATATTGTTCTTTTTTAAAGTAAGAATTATTCCCCTCCTCGTCTTTTCTAAAGTAAGAATTACTCCCCTCCTCAAATATAAAAAATTCTTGGCTGGATATTTCTACTTTTAAATCTAACAATATCTAACATTTTGTTCAATGGGAACTTGACTTATTTATTCATGATTAGAATTTTGCTCCTCGTTCTTCGCTTCTTTTTTTTCAATTATCCAATGCATATTTTTTAGGACAAAGCTGCTGGAGACGATGAAGCGCAAATGGTAGATGAGAATTTCTGTTCAGCCTTGGAATATGGCCTACCCCCAACTGGTGGCTGGGGTATGGGTATTGACAGGGTTGCCATGTTCTTAACGAATTCAAACAATATTAAGGTAAGATACCAACTTTTGTACTTTTTCGTGCAAAAAAAAGTGCCTAGATGCTTAATACGAGATTATTCGTAGATTATTATTTTGCATGAAATGTGGTTATGGTTGTTTTTTTTTTATGATTAAATAAACAATGCACTTAAATTTAGTAAAATTAAACAATGTAGACAGTGAAAGTAAACAATGTAGTCAACAACAAAAGATCACAATGTAGACAGTGTCTTTTTATTTAAAACTTCCACGCCTTTGTGGGGGTCTAAAGCTCTGTAATTTTTTCTGTGTTTCTTTTAAATAAATTGATTGATTGATTATTTGTAAAAGTAAAGTAAGAGTGAAGACAGTAAAAAAGTAAAGAGCAGCCGAGGCAATATTCTATTTTAGTGGCTCATCAAGCTTATAGGGCAGCAGTCCTCACAGTTCTTTCTGGAGCCTTCTTTTGTGAATAGGGACAATTGTTGCATTGTTCCATATCTGTGGGGCGCAACCCGTGGACCAAGTGGCTGATAACTACATCGGGGTAGGAGTCAATAATATCTGCAGAGACAGTATTTATAAACTACGCTGTGACACCATCTGGTCGTGCATTGTTTCACTTAATTCCATTACAGTTTTGACCTCTGACAATATTTCAGTATATCAGCCATAAGGTTATAGACCTTATAGCTTAGACCTTAATATGGCAGTAGATAGGGTGACAGGACCAATAATTTGAAAGGAGTTTGGGATGGTTAGTTTTGTCGTCAATTGTGGATTCAATGTGTCTTCAAAGTGTTCCCTTTACCATTAGTCTCATTTCGTTTCATTTCCATTTCGTGAATTTTATTTACCTGTTAGAGTTGACTAACTTTTACTAACTAGTTTGAAAAGTCAAACCACAGAGGGGCTACTTGTAAAGGATTTTATGGTACAAAAACTTTTGTTTCTTTATTGGCTTAAATTAGATACAATTGTGTTTTAGAAAGGCTTTCCTTTAGAACGGTTGTTCCTCTCTCTGTGTATAAATAATAATTTAATTTGCTTACGAAATAACGTCACAGGTGTGCAACTTCTGGAACTCAGTTTTGCAATCCCTTCACTTCTTGTAGTGCCGCTCTTATTTCTCACTCGACTCCCTTTTTTAAACGTTGGTGCCTGTCTCAACTACTGTGATCGGACTTCTTGTTATAATGTGACGCTTGATGTGACATATTTTTGTCTTCTGTAACGTATTCTATGTTTTGTCGTTTTGTGATTGTCTTCTTTGTGACGTTTTATGTCACAAAGGAGGATTGTATCTTTGGTGATCCAAGTCTTATTGTCGTGGGACTTTTCTGCTTCGGACTTCATTTGCAGTCTCATTATGGCGGTGGCGCATTCAGCCACTTGACTAATTACGATAAATAAAAGTTCAAATAGGGATAAATTCCTTTTAATAGACAATGTTTCACAAACAGTGATAGAAATTCACAAAAATACCAGATATTTCGGTCACATAGAGTGACCGTCATCAGCAGTGTTTTGTGTTTTTACTAAAGTTTTACTGCTGATGACGGTCACTCTATATGTGACCGAAATATCTGGTATTTTTGTGAATTTCTATCACTGTTTGTGAAACACTGTCTATTAAAAGGATTTTATCCCTATTTGAACTTTTATTTACCCTCATGGAAAGGCAGTGTGGTATCCGAAATTATCTAGATGACTAATTTTATCAATGATTGTGAGAGGAGTGGCCATATTCAGAATGTCTTTGAATTTTGTGGACAGACGTGTAACGCCCACCGTTCACGTCAGAATATTCAGTTCTTTTGCCGTTGTCCTCCCAAAGACGATCCTGTCATGATGATATATCGTAGTATCATAAAATTTTACCCAAACTGTAATTAGTTTGGATTAGTCTGAAGTTGCTGATATATTAAAACACATACATAAAGATCGATAAATACGAAAACTCTATGCTGATGGACGTGGCTGGAATTTCCAACAAATAATATAAAACACTGAAAGGACTAAAACATCCCACTTCCCCGGGAACTGTTTATACTGCTTTTGAATCATGTAGCAATTCACAAGAAATTGCATGCTTGTTTTATTGCATTTGTAACTATTACCAGGACTTGAATATATGCTTAAAAGCTTTAAATAACAGTAATATTTACTGCAGCGACAGCCAGTATGCATTTGCTTTTCTTTTTAATATTATTTCCGCTTGCGGTTGCTTGTATATATGCGTCAGTTGGTCTAGTTATAGGTAGAAGAATGAAAAAGAAAAGTTTCATCTTCAGTAAAAAGCAATCCCGTGGCTTATTACGTTTTTGTCCATTATAACATTTTGGCAATGATCAAGTATGGTTCTACAGCGTGGGCGCTCCAAAAGACGAGGAGGGTCTGCTGCTACACGTTTTCCAGAGAAATTTCCTGTGGATTGATTTGGGTACCCGACTGACTGACAGTAACTCAAACAGTAAGCTGTACAAAAAAACATCGGTCAATCCTGCTTTCTAGGGCTAAAATGAGAGAAAGGTTGAGATGGCTAGTACACGTTCTGTGGGTAATGGGTAACAGATTGCCAAATATTGTCCTTGTCTGCCAACCGTCTAGGGTCAAACGGAATGCAGGTTGTCCCCGAATAGGGTGGGAGGATGTCATAAAGAAAGATTTTAAGGAAATGGGTACTTCTTGGGAAGGTGTTAAGAAGAAGATGTTAAAAAGATTGGGAGGGAGGAGTAGGATGCGTAGCTATGTGGGCCTCAGGCGACTTGGTGCTGCAGTGAAAGAATAGTTGCAGTCTCTTATATGCTTGTGCAACGATATTGGGGTCTAGCCCGTTTGGTGAAGTTTTTTGGAGTCTCTTAGCAAAATTACATTGGTTTGCGTCTTCAGTATGATGAAAGAATCTTAGGGATAAAGATGCAAGTCTGTTTACTACTTCATAAACTCCTTGTTCTTCCATTGACAATGATGGTCTTGAAACCATTAAATAGGTTTCCGAATTCATAAAAGGGTCTCATCCATTTTGAAATAAATGTGAAAATGCTTGACCTCTGTCTAAACCTACTGACAGTTTTGGTTGAAAATCCACTTTTCTTTTTGAAAACTCGTTGCAAAAGTAGTAATAGGACCAAAAGAAACGGAGCATTGAAGAACCCATTTGAGCTGTGGCCCAAGCTTTGATCTACAGTATTTATTCAAGATAAACAATATGATAAGATCAGCTAGTATTGACAAGTTATTCATGCCTGCTCTCAATCTTATGAGTGAGGTTTTATGAGTGATACATGTGGAAGAAAAAAGGCAGACTCCATCGAATATTCAACCGGGCAACTGAGATCGACACAAATCGTTCCAAATAAGTAGTTATGTGCTAAATCATCAGGAGGGTGCCAACCTTTTACCACAGTATACCACAATTTTACCCGAACAATTTGTTTTATTATTATTAGCTAAATGGTAATATTAAAAAGTAAACGATAATATTAGATGGTAATGGTAAATTAATATTAAATAGTAAATTAATAGTAATAGGAAATTAATAGTAAATGGTAATATTTTTAGGTAAATTATATTTTTTTATATTAGGTAAATGGCGTGAAATTAATGAAATATCAGTCTCAGTTGGTAAAAATGACCATCCAGTCGGTAAAATCTCCCCCCGCCCTAAATAATTTGGCTAAGGACACCTCTGACTGGTATAAATAATTTACTCATTCTAAACAAAAAATCAACAATAAATAGAGTAATAGTACATGTAATAATGTTTAAATTAAAAATATTAATGGTTGTGAATTACCAATTAAGACGTAGACCATACTAGAGATAATCGCACATAGAATTTTAGACCAAATTAAGTTTTTATGTTTTATTCCAGTCAGCATTCCCAAAAAAGTGCTGGTAAGCAAACCCAAAGGGACCAGTTAGTAATATTGTTCATTTTGAAAAGCTTAACCTGAAGTATACTGGACCAAATGTAGCAATGTCTGTAGGACTGATTGTGTACCTGTTTAAGATGAATGTAATTATCGTGAACAAGACCTGAAATACTACTACTACTAACTACTCAATGCAGCACCAAGCCGCCTGAAGTCTACACAGCTACATGCGCCCCTCATCCATCCCAATATATTAAAAGCCTCCCTCTTTACCACCCTCCCAAGAAGTTCATGTTTTCCTTCAATTTGCCTTGAAGCTCATCTTTCCTTACGAAATCCTTTTCATTTGGCTTTAGACGGTTATAATAAATAAAAAAAAACATGGATGGGCACTTACGTAGTATTTAGAATGCACACGAGAAGTTTGCTTTGTTTGATCCCAGTAAACCGGTTTTTCTCTCGCATTTGGTTATAATTAGCTTATTGTTTCGTAAAATAAACTACAATGCAGGTCTATTTTATTTAAACATCAAATATATTAAGATGGTTAGATATTTAATACAATGCGTTCTGGGCGTCCTGCTTTCCATTATCTTGAGTGTATTCTGGATAATACGTAAGTACCCATGTTTGTATCTTTAACTTGATTAATGCATAATCTTTTTCGCTAAATTTCTTTACGAAATCCTCCCAACCCATTCGGGGTTGGCTCTAGACGGTTACTACGAATGAAAGAAAATATTGTTGTATTTTATATTGATTAATGCATCATCTTTTACTGAACGTTCGAAGAGCACACAATTTTGCCGTCTATTTTTAATAGGAAAAATATGAAAAACAAGAAAATCAATACTTGGTATAAGTTACAGTCATAATGTAATGTCATAAATCAATATTAGTCAATGAGCAATCAATGTAATAAAGACAAAAAGTGTACCATGTTCCTTCCAGATCCACTACTCTCATATACGGACATATAAGCAAGCTGCAGCTCAATTATGCTTGTACTCGATCTCTGACCTCTTTTGAACAACAGTGAGAATGCTCCGTGTCCGGTCCCCATAAGACCAAATCATCGTATGACTGTTGTAAATGAGACCGTACCTTATGTTACTGAATTTTGGTTTATGAAACTGAGCCTAAAGTCTTCTTGTTTTCATTGTTTCTGCTTTTGGCTGTTTGACCGGAGAATAAATTCTCGCCTTGATGATATATTTGACTAAAATTTTTCTGTACTGATTGTTTTTGCGTTTTGCGGTTTGATTGTAGAATAAATTCTCGTCTGACAATATATTTGACTAAAATATTTTTGCGCTTTGCCTGTTTTTGCGTTTTGCGTTTAGACTGTAGAACACATCCACGACCGATAATATATTCGACAGAAATGTTTTTGCGGTTTGACTGTTTTTGCGTTTTTCGTTTGACTAGAATAAGTTATCGTCTGACAACATATTTAACTAAAAGGTTTTTGCGTTTTCAATGTTTTTGGATTCTTCGGTTTAACTGTAGAAAACATTCCTGTCTGACAATTTATTTGGCTAAAATGTTTTTGCACTTTGACTGTTTTTCCTTCTGGCGCTTTGACTGTAGAGTAAATTCTTGTCTGACTATATGTTTAACTCGTTTTGCGGCTTGAATGTAGAAATTATTACTGTTTGACAATATATTTGACTAAAATGTCTTCGCCCTTAGACTGTTTCTGCTTTTTGTGGTTTGTCTGTAAAATAAATTCTCGTCGGACTATAAACTTGACTGTAATGTTTTTGCGTTTTGACTGCTTTATAGTTTTGCGGTTGGACTGTAGAAACAAGTTCTTGACCGACAATATATTTGACGTTAATGTTTTTGCGTTTTGACTGTTTTTGCGTTTTTGATTTGACTTTAGAAAAGATTTCCGTCTGACAATTTATTTGACTAAAATGTTTTTGCGTTTCTACTTTTTTTTTGGTTTTGGTGGTTTGACTGTAGAATAAATTCTCGTCTGACAATATGTTTGGCTAAAATATTTTTGCGTTTTGACTGTTTTTGAGTTTTGCGATCTGACTGTAGAATAAATTCTCGTCCGACCATATATTTGAAATTTATTTTTTGCGTTTTATTGTACGATTGTAGAACAAATTCTCGTCGGATATTATATTTTGAACTTAAAATATTTTTGTGTATTTTTTTTCTATCCTTAAATTGTTTACTGTCAAAAAGCCTGTCAGACGTCAGGCACAAAAAAACCGCAACTTATACTGTTTTTTGAGGACTAGAGAAAAGTAGTTTGCCCCCTTCCCCCAAAAGTTAAGTCCAGAATATAAAGGCCAATAAACTAGTAATCTGAGGAAAATTGTTGAAATGCCGATTTGACCTCATTTGGCCTAAAATAGCTGAAAAACTCAAAATATAAGATTCATTACCAGTTTTGATTTATATGCACCAAATGTTTTGGTATTAAATAACTTCAATGTATTGATGATCAGTTATTTGCTTAAGTCACCTGAACTTGGTTATTTGATCACGGAACTAAGTTTAATCATAGGGTGCACATCGTTTAGAATAGAAATGTCAAAGATGGGACCTGTGGCCTAACAGTGGCAACCAGAACATTGGGATGGGGTCCAGAACCTGAATTAACAGTTCTTGTACTTTGATACTTATATAACTACATGTTTTGTAAGTTCATAAATTATGCTAAAAGCAATTTTTAGCATAACAAATTAAAACATAAAGTTGTAATGTTTTCATTCCTGCAACAATGTATCTTGCAGGAAGTATCTAGTATTCTCACAATTTCTCTGAATAGCAAAAATTCCTAAATTAAAATCGAACACTACTATCACAGGATAAAAAGTTTTGTTAGTAATGGGGGTGTCTGCAAGGATCAAGGCCGTATCCAGGGGGGAGGGGCTAGGGGGTTTGAACCCCCCCCCCCCCTGAAATGTTTGTCTAATCGTAAAAACGTAACAAAAATGGACATAAAAAAATTTTGTATGCGTTTATTGAGTTTTTTTGTGTAACCCCCCCCCCCCCCCCAAAAAAAAAAAAGTGTGAAACCCCCTCCGAAAAACATCCTGGATACAGCCCTGGGAAGGATTAACTGATCCTTCAAGGTGATCAGTTATTTGCTTCAGTATAATGAATGTCCTTAAATGTATTTTAGAGAAATCAGTTTAATTGGCCAAAAAGGTAGTATTCGCTGGAAAAACATTCCTTGTTTTTCTTTTTTTATTAATGCAATGAGCTGGTTAAGTGCTCTTAGAGACAACAGGCTTATACTTTTTTGTATTTATATTTTTATAGTTTGAACATTTGGAAGAATTTAAAAGATTATTGCCACTACGACCTTCCCCTTGTAGGTAGAAGGGAGTTTTATTAATGCATTGAGCCGATTAAGTGCTTTAGAGACGACACGCTTATACTTTTTGTATTTATATTTTTATAGTTGGAACATTTGGAAGGATTTAAAAGATTATTGCAACTACGACCTTCCACTTGTAGGTAGAAGGGAGTTGCATGGAAGGTTTAAACTTAAGAGGATTCGATACCTTACATTTCCTTTTGTGAGCCTCAGCGTCGGCTGACTGTCTCAAAGGCAAAGAGTCCTTTAATGAATTCTCCCAGGGAACTACATGTCATTGAAATCTATTGAGAATTCGTGATTTGATTATGAAATTTGATTTAAAAGAGAATGGAATTGTGTCGGCAAAGTCTTGAATCAAACCGGGTTGCACCATAAAAAATTCAAAGAGCTGTCAAATTGATCAAATAGCATTTTCTTTAGGTTATTTTTGCATTTTCCTAGCAGGTATAATAAAACGTTCTTAGGGACAACCTTTCCTGAATTTTTAAAAGAAAATTCAGCTCCGTTTGATAGAAAAAACAAAATTTACACTTCCTAATGATATAAGCTTCCCTAAAATTAAATCTACGACACAAAGCAAGAGAAGTTACAAGGTTTTTCTAAGATTTCAGGGAAAGTAGACGTCTGCTTTTAGTTTTCTGCCGTTTATTCGGACCGCTTATCCAAGCTCTACATGCTATGGCAACACCGCCCAATTAATTCTAAATAATTGTGCCATACAAAGTAAAAAAGTTTATAATGGACGAGATAGGCTGATTCTTTGTTGTATCGAATCCCCTTAATAAAAGGTTCTGTCTTATGTATGGTGATATTAATAAACACCCGGTCGACTTTGTGGCTTGTTTTGAGAGACCTGACGGATTTAAGATTTGGTATCTTTACTGTTTATCACGCCCTAAGAGCAAAATTCTCCTGCTGCTCGAACATAATCCAAGGAAATCGCGATTAAAGAATCTGAATATTACTTTTGAACGCTCCATGGTTCAGTTATAATTCTGTTAACTCAATTTTTTTCATTCGGCCGTTAATGGTAGTGGAAACAAATAAGCGGAGAAGATAATTTTGTTAATATGATTATTTCATCCTTAGGAAAAGTACTGACGTGTTTTTTTGTGAAGAAATAGAATTTTCTGGTGATAACCAACATATTTTTTTTAAGACGTAAATATTGAGAAGTGCAACGTAGGCTATTCATTTTCTTTTACCTCAGCTGCTGAGAAACTGCAAAATGCATTAATATACCATTTCGAATTGACCATTCGGAAGAGCGGAAAACAATATGCTGAGTGAAAGATCCCCATAATTTAAAAATTTTGCTCTCAGTTGGCGATATGCTCAAATGGCTGTATTAGTTTAAAAATTAGTTAGAAGTTTGTTAGTACTACTGTTTTTCAAGACAACAGATTTATTCATTGAACTTTCTTGTATATGTCGGATGTTTATTTGGAATATAATTTTTTTTCAGGAAGTGTTGTTTTTCCCTGCAATGAAGCCCGAAGATAATAAACCAAGGGAACATGCTCAAGAGAACGGCCAACTGTAGGAAAAAAAAAATCTCAATTCCTAATGTTTTGCTTATTGTCACGGGAATAAAGAGTTGATATCTACATTTTTTACTTTTTAAAAAAAAAAACAGCTGTATTTAAAATTCAATCTATTAAATTCTTTGAAATTTTACATGTGATTTACTAACTTTTCAACTCGTACGTTTGTATTTTCCTACATTTTGTATTCTGGGTTGAACAGAGAGCATGGATAACTTATAAGAATAGGAACTGGTCCTATTGTCGACAAAAAACCATCAACGCTACCTAGCATCTGGTAACACTTGAAATGTTTTCAAGCTTTGTAATCGTTTTTTTTTTTTTTTTTTTTTTTTTTTTTTTTTTTTTTTTTTTTTTTTTTTTTTTATCAGGAACTGAGATAAGACACTTAATATTATCCTAATTTTACCAATTACACTAATTGAATTAATTATTACATTCTAAAGAACCCAAATGTCGCCAAGTGCTAGATGCCGTTGATATTTTTTTGTCGACTCTAGCGCCAGTCCCACTCTTAAAGTTACCCATACTCTTGGGGTTGAACTGTTATTTTTCTATTAGAAACATTTTACGGCACAGGCTATGTCCTCTTTATACTGGAAAATTTCAGTCGATATTTTGCCAATTCACGTATACTCTCCAAATTTCTAGTTTTTTGCATTTTTAGGGTTCGAAATTATCGCGAAATATGGACTTTTTTTAGTTTTGGAACGGAAGAAATAGATGAACATAGCTGATTTCGTCATTAAGTTTTTTGAGGTCAGCTTTCTTCCTGTCCAGGCTGCTCCGTTTTCTGGTGAACAGAGACACTAGGTTTTGTCATTTAAGTTTTTTCTATTTGAGTTTCAACTTGGTTTGGATTTGAACTTTCAGTTTGAAGTTTGAACTTTCCTCAGGATACAAAGTAATGTAATTATGTGTATTATGTTTCTACAATTGCTTGATGTAATGAACTGCTGTGAATGAGCTTCCAAACTCCATTTGATTACCTACGAGTTGACAAACTCATTGTTTGACATTTGGCAAAGTGACATTTGACAAACCCTCTCTTGATAACCTACGAGTCACTAATTTAATGCAATCTTTCCTGGGATTAAACTAAAAACAAAGTTTTTTTCAACTGAAAGTAAGTAGTTTTATTTAGAATTAAAGCGAACAGAAATTATTCCTTATATAAGGGGGTTATCCCCTCATAAATCCCTTACTCTTTACCCTAATGTTTGACTTTTTCTAGAAATTATATAAGAACAGTTGCTGAAACACAAACTATCCAGTGTAGATGGGGTTTGGTTCTGATACCCGTTCTGTAAACATCTGGTGAAAAGATGATGTAAATTGTGCTCAGGTCTAGTGTTACGGATATACATAGCCATGAAAGGATTTTGCTAGTGTTTTTAATAATGGAAAGTTTAATAGATAGTCCAACTATTGATGAAACCTTTGTGCAGTTAGGTGTAGAAAATCAAACATTAGATTATTACTAATTGCTAATTAGATTAATTAAATACTCTAATCACTAATTAAAGTATTGGTACTCTAATTAGTGCCCTAAAAGGAATTTCACCAAGGTTAAAAAAAATTCCAGGAGGAAGGGATTATGCATTTGAAATTTATGAGCGAGTTCAATTCATATATCATCAGCTATTAGAAGAAAACGCAAATCTCCTGCGCAACGAGAAATTAAATTACAGCAAAAATTGGAAAATAAAGACACAGTGGCCCCATCCTCCTCTGAAAATCATAGACCATACTCTAGCGTTGTGAAAGGTCCTGAAACCTTTAGTATCATTCTTGAGCCTAGTAGTGATGAGGGTATTGATCATGTCAAAAAAAGAGGGACCTCCCAGCAAAAATTGTGCAAGATATTAGCAAAATAATCAGAAGAGGTATCAGCAAATTCTCAGCTAAAAAAATCAGACAAGGCCAAGAAGGTGAAATTATTGTTGAACTTAATTCAAAACAAGATTTGAACAATGCTCTGCTTTTTCAATGAAAATTCAGCAGCACTAAAATATACTCCAAAGGAAGTGAAAAAACGCCTGCCAAGAATGCTTGTGGATGGTACTCCTATATTTAAAAGTAAATCGGAGTGCAAAGAGTTTATAGAACAAAGTAATTCAGATCTTATAAATCTCGTCACTCCTAGAGAAACGTTAGAAGTGGTTACCATTGTGGAAAAGGGAAAAAGCTTTAGTGTAATATTGGAAGTGAGCCCAAAGATCAGAGCAGAAATTTTAAAAAGAGGAGGACTCAATTTTGGATTTTTATAAATCCAATTTTGGATTTTTAATAAAAATTTTGGATTTTTATTTCGCGCCTATATTGCGAGGATTATATCAAACTTATACGATACACCAATTGTTCCCTTTTCGACCACAAGACGTCTGAGTGCAAGGGGGATTTAACGTGTTCTTGGTGCATGGGTGACCATGATTACATTGATTGTACTAAATCTTTCACTAGCCGTCCGTGTTGTCGTTCATGCTATAAGCGACAGCTTAAATGTGAACCACATCCATCGTACGACTATAAAACTGTCCAATTGCTCGAGAAATAACTGATCAATTAAAAAAATATCGATTACACAACGTAAATACAGATTACATGACATATAAATAATTTATTATTCCTTCAGATTAATGTGCGACACTCATATGTAGTTTTATTAGAACTGTATAAAAATATTGATATGATTTAAACCAGATGTTATTTTAGTTCAAGAACCATGTGTGAATAAAAATTTAGAAGTCTCCTCTGTACCATTAAATTACCCGTGTTTTTCTAAATTTGATCCTTCGAAAAATTTTGTAGCTGTTAAAAAGACGCTGAAAGCGGATTTACATTATGATGTTTCAACAAATGAATGTGATGTAGTTTCCATTTATATTTATAAGAAGATCTTTACAGCTGTGTCAGCTTATTGTCCTCCTTCATATAAAAGTCCCTCCTTATATCTATCTCCGATTCAGACATTCGGAAATACGTCTGCACTAATTTTAGGTGGGGATTTCAATGCCAGAAGTCTTCTTTGGCTTTCTAGTAACATTACGGACGGGAGAGGGGCTGAGTTGGAATTGTTTTTCGCAAGTTTGCCATTAGTTGTAGTAAATGATCCATCAGTAGCAACATATACAAGATCTAATACCACGAGCCCGGATATAACCGCCGTCAGAAATCGTTTATCCCGTGATATTTATGATTGGAAAGTATTAACTCTCCCCAGTCTTTCAGATCACGGCTATATTTCTTTTAAGTTAAGGTGTACCACTCAAGACTCCTCTATTATAAGTTTGACTGATCCGCGTTTCAATTACAAGAAAGTAAATTGGAATGTATTTAGCAAACGTATTCTAAATAACTTCGACGACATATTTGCCATGCCTTTGGAAAATAAACATGAGATTGACAATTGTGTTGAAAGCCTTAAAGATATAATACAAATCGGAATTAAAATTGCAATGCCCGAGAAAAAAAAAACATCATTCTCAACAAGTATGCAAGATGGGATGGACCCCAGAATTAACTGAATTAAGGCGTAATTATAGAAGAGCATTTAAAAAATTAAAAATTCACTCAACTAATCAAAATTATTGTTCTATGAAAAAAATAGTGTATTCAAATGAAATTAAAAATTCAAAACTTGAAGATTGGAAGAAATTTTGTACAAATAAAGGTAGCTTGGATCCCGGGAGTACAATACATAAAATATGCTGTAATCGCCCCTCTATAGTATCTGCAATTCATATTGCAAAAGATTATGGTGTGTTCTCAGAATCGTACCAGGAAGCTGGTGAGGTATTCTTTGACAAATGGTTTACCCCCGATTACCGCTCAACGGAAGCTTCTTATCACCGCCAGATTCGAAGTCAAATTGAATATGTATTTGATAATAACCGAGATAAACTGTCACCAATAACAATTGATTCATTACAAGATCCTATTAATTCTCTAAAACCATTGAAAGCTCCTGGCTTAGATGGTATTTCCAATATAGTTATTTAAAAAGAATTTCATGTCTTGGCTCCCACTTTACTTAAAATATATAATGCTTGTTTGAATATTAAGTATTTTCCAAGGGATTAGAAAAATGCTAAAGTTATAGTAATTCCCAAACAAGGGAGAATTAATGTCCGTCTACCGTCTTCGTATCGAACCACCAGCTTGATACCAGATTTTGGCTAAAAATATTCGAAAGGATCCTATCTTACAGTTTGAATGATTTAAGTATTAATAAGGACTGGATTTCTAATAACCAGTTTTGATTTGTTAAAGGTAAATCAACAGTAGATGCTCTAGATAAACTCGTCACAACAGCGGAAGAAAATAATAAGTTGAAGAAATTTACACTCAGCCTTCTCTTGATATCAAAGGTGCCTTCGACAATAGATTGCATCCATTAATCGGTATTTTAATAAAGTTATTAGATTTAGGTTGTCCCACTCCTCTAGTTATGTTGATTAAAACTTATCGATCAGTTTCATATGGTGATAAAGCTGATAATATAACTCGTGTCCTTCAAGAATCGTGCCCACAAGGAAGCATACTCTTTCCGTTCTTATGGTCTATTAATGTGGACGATTTGCTTCGTTCAGAGTTACCGACAGGCTGTACAATACAAGCTTATGTTGATGATATCTGTATAACAAACCTTCTAAAGATGCCAATTTCCTAGAGCGTACAGCAAGAAAGGTACTTACACTATTAGAAAAATGAGCAGATGAAAATAAATTAAATGTCGATGTTAATAAATGCGAAGCTATCATCTTTTAAAAAAAAGAGAAATTCCTCTGATTAATCTTCGATTTTTAAGCCATAGAATACCAATAAGTGATTAAGTGAGATACTTGAGCTTAATTCTGAATAGAAAATTACTTTGGAATGATCATGTTGAAAGTAAAATATAAGTCGCCAGACAATATTCAACAAAATTGTTATATGCCGCCAGAACCACTTGGGGTCCTAAACCATTTGCCCTAAGAAAGTTACATAAAGTTGCTAATGAATCCAGCATTTTATATGCAATACCCGTATGGCTGTCAGCGCTGAATAGAAAGGAAATTGTACAAAAGTCAGTTTCTGTCCAAAGAATTTCAATGGTTTTAATTTCCAAAGCTTTTTTATCCGCTAAAACTGAGATAATAACGGCTTTAGCGGGATGCCTTCCTATCGATTTTAGAGCCTAAGAGATATTTTTCACCAGATATCTAAAGAGAGGAAGGCCAAATTATTGGCTATCCCTCAATAACTTAAATAACTGTAATTTAAATGATCCTACACATTATACGGACTAGAAAGTAAATTATATATTCGTTAATTCCCTTTCTACTTCTAATGATATAAATGGAATTCGGAAAACCTTACGCAAAAACCTATAGGCCTTTATGAAATGGTATGAGTAATTCTGCCAAGCTGTTAAGCCCTGGACCCTTCAGTTTTTAACTGCTCACACTGACCTTATTCAACTCACAAAAATTACTCCTAAATACAAACTGACACAAATTATAACTGGTCACTGTAAATTAAACTCATTTTTATGTAGAACTAATAACAGTAATTGTTCCAATTGTGATTGTGGTGATGAAGAGACTTTATATGATTATCTTTTTGAGTGTAAATTTTTTGAAAATGAAAAAATTGAATACAATTTAAATTAGAAGGGTTTTCTTACTCTAATACTTCTAATATTAATGTTATCTGGTTTGTTAAAGAGACTTGGTATGCCGTTTTGGAAGATTTGAACCGAATAAAGAGACTGGATATTGTATATTTTTTTCTCTCTTTTTTTATATATGTTGTGTACTTATTGTTTTCCAGTTTCTTTGTGTTTTTTAGTATTTTGTTTGTGTTTTTGAGTTTCTGATATTTTATGCTGTATTTTGTAGACTGGATAGGGCTTAATCACTGTATGGGTTTAATCACTGAATAAAGTTTATGATTCATTCATCCAGTGTAGATACACTGGGTAAAACTGGTGTTTTTACCCCTGCTTAAATTAGGTTTTATCTAAGAAAAAACTGCTTTATTTTGCCCTCACTATGTCCAGATTAGGGGGATGTTCATCCTTGACTAAAAATTGAATTTCTGTGTAGATACTGAATTCCGGTAGAGGACAGCTGATTTGCAGCTGTTTGTCCTCACTGTGTACTGATTACCCTCACTGCGTTCATCCTTAACACAAAATTTAACATCTACGTATATCGCGGGTGCTGCGTGCACACCTCGTATGATGGAAAAATCAAATTGTTCAGGAAACGATAAAAACTAATTTGTTGGTACGATTTTTAAGACAAAAATAACAAAAAAACCCACATGACTCAGAAAAAAATCCTTTATATCTAGATATTAATTTTAATTACCATAAGCAATTTGAAGTGGTATAAACCTCGTATACGAGGTTTATACCCTCGTATACGAGGTTTATACGCGCACACCTCGTATACGAGGTGTGCGCGGCTCCTATTTGCTTTATACGAGGTGTGATAACCGACTTTCTTCGAAAATGCATATTATACGTAGTGCGCACAAGTTCAACGTGGTAAAGAGAAATTTTTACGAGTTGTGCACAAGTTCTTAAGGGTTAAAAATCTGTTTACGAGGTGTGTCGGGTATAATAACATTGTAGGCTATAGGCAATAGATTTAAAATCAGCTATTTTTATTTAAAACAAAATCATTCTGCTCTGCTAAGAAAACAAAAATGGTTTACAATCATAATGCATCACTTAACTTTGATACTCTTGAAGAAAGCATGAGTGTCTCGTGGCAACACATCCAGCAGCACCATGAGGTCGCTTAACTTACATGCATCAAGGCTCAAGCATCAAGGCTACGTGAAGTAAACGTATTTCAAGTTTCGGTTCTTTCACATCCCGTTTTGGCAGAATTATCCATTCGTCCGTATATCTGAGCTTGTAATAAACAGATCTATCGGGACTGTATTTATAAGCAACGGTCATGGTGATAGTCGGGTCCCCCTTTTTACATCCAGGTCTATAATCAGGGTAATACTTCAATTCTGTGCAGTCCTTGAAAACAGTATGACTGACCTGTTTTACTTGATCAGGGTAAGGATTGCGCCTTGCATTCTTCATCTCAGATGTATACATACTTGGAATTTAAATGTCTCTATCTTTGCATCGGGTTTCAATCTTCTGGTGGGTACTGTCACACACCATTTGAGTTTGCCCTTTTTCCAGATACTTCTGCATTAATGTCACTCCATGTATGGAAGCGAAATTGACAAGTGCATTAGAAAGAATTCCGTTCCTGTTCTGATTTGAACATCCATCGCTCCACATAATAATTGTCTCAGCGTTCGGGTATGACCGTAACACGTCTTCCAACCTGTCAATAACGCACGAAACAAATTCGGATGCATTCAACTGCCCTTCAGTCTCATCCCACACTATATTTAATGCGTCAAAACTTACAAGATCGTAAGAAGTCCAATTATATACAACGAGCTTCCGTTCCTAGTAGAGAGACGACGCTTTTATGTTCGGACAAAGCAACGTAGATTCAAGGTCATGAATTGTCACTACAAGCACCCCTAAACTCCCTTATGCTTTGTCCTTGTCACTGTTTTTTTCAATCCTAGCTTCTTCTTTCTTTAATATGTGCTCAGAATATTCCTCTTCGGCAAGATTCTTCAATTTAAATGCTATGAATCTGTCACACAGGTCCTTCTTTGCTTGAAAATCCAAATGTCTTTCTCTTTCAATAGTTGTCCAAAAAGTCATAGCTAACAATGTCAGCTTTTTCTTTCCCCATTTTCTCCCTGTAAAATAAAACACCTCTTTAAAAGTTCCAAAAAGATACTCAAAGTACTTTTTCTTGTCCCAAGCTCTACAATAGTGGGAGGGATTTTTGGAAGATCATTCAAAAACTTCTCTGCACTTTGCTTTCTTTTTGCAAAGTGATTTCCTAGCATCCAATCGAATTGAGGTTTCTGGGTGGTTTGGATCTTGTGATGGATGGATGCCGTTCTTCGCTGCCTGTTCAGACCAGTTCTTCACTTGCCATTCGCCAATGCCAAACGTACTCAAAAACATTTGCTTGCAAACTCTTAGCATCCCTACTGAGGTTTTCAAACTATATTTCAGGGTTCCTTATCTCCTAGAAGGGTCAAGATCAGCCTGCTTGAGTTTCTCACAATCGTCGTAAGTGACAAGTGTTGCTATGTAAACCTTCTTTTATTCCCAGGACATTTCAATCCAAAAGCTACCAAACAAACTCTGTCTCTCACTTTCAGGAATGATTGAACATTCAAAAACTCTTACCTTCTTAGCATCGACATTGCAATGTTTGTATTTAGGACCAATTTTCCGTGCAGGCTTTAAATCTTTAGTAGCTTTCCACTCACTATCTTTTGTGTTCTGTACTTTTCTTCCTTCGTATTCCTTCCCTTGACATCTAGCATAATAATTTTTCAATCGGTTTTCCCCTAGCTTTGATCTGTCTTTGTTCCTGCTTTTTCTAGATTATGCAATACTATTTATCACTGAGCTTTCTGTTTCCACGTCCAAATTGTTTTCTGGAATATCTCCTAGCGTTTCCACTTTCGGGGGTAGGTATATTTGGTGATAAAATAGCACCACTTGTATCCGCTGATTCAGCCAGAGGAGATTCTCCAGCAACACTTCATTTGATATTCCTGTTCATTTCTTGAATTCAGATCAGAATATATTACGGACTGTCCACTCAGTTCAGTATTTACTAATTCTGCTTCATTAAGAGCTTCATTGGTTTGCTCTGGCAGCAAAAAATTAACACAAACTTCTGTAAGTGAAGCGCTCTGTAATCTGCTTTCTGGAAGAAGGGGTGCAAAGTCAGCAAAGACCAAAGATTCATCTGCTGTAACCTCACTCTCGCTTCCTTCTTCCCTGACCTCTACTGGTTGAGGGTTGGCTCTGTCACATGAAAATCTGATTAAAGGCACGAGGGAAACAGAATCTTCATATTGTTCCGGAACTGGAAATGTTTTCAATAGAAAGTTTGCAACCCATTCTGCCACTCTGCTGGAGTATTCTGCAGTCCCTAATGTATTTTCAGGGTTCTGGTCCTGAAAGACTGGAACTGTTCTCAGGGGCGAATTAGTGACCCAAGCTGACATTTGGCTGGAGCGTTCTGGTGTTTCCAAGTTCTCGCTTAAATGTTCACCTTTCTCCATCTGAAAATGAAAATACTCAAAATTCGTTGGTTTAAGAAATCACAAACTGAAAAAAAATAAAAAAATGGTGTCCATACAAACAGTGTAATGGAATACCACTTTCAACAACACACCATCTATACATACTGAGACCCTCTCATTGATAGGCTTAGCATATTAAGTTCAAGGGTCTGAACTCTTTTCCCAAGGAACCTGTCAGAGGGTTTCAGTATCTGTAGAGGGGTAGCATAATATTAGCAAAACGGGTGTTGTAAAACAGAAGAGTTCTAGTTCCCAGATAGCTGGGTAACGTAACCTTCACCGGCCTCATAATTGAATCGTCATTAAGTCAAGTCGTCGCCTGAAAGCGGTTTTGCCGAATCTGTTTTTCCAAAAACGGGAGAAAAACGAGTTTGAAAATTTTGACATTTGTATCTCAAAATCGGCAATAGCTAGAGCGTTGATTTTTGTTTCAAAATTAAGAAGAAAAATCGCTTATATCGTTGTGCTTATTTTTATTGGTTTAAGGTAAGCCTTTCCTGAGATAAAACGGAATGAATATCAGTTTCGGCAAAACCGCTTGAAAATTTCGGAACATAGGTAAGATATGGCAAAACGGAATCGGCTCAGCATGAATTAGAAATGCGACTTTCGGCAAAACATATTTCATCTGATAGACAAATTTTAATTTCGACAATTAACTGGGAGTTTTACAATAAAATGTAACAGAAGATCAGTGGGAGGTCTCACTTAGCAACAAGCTTCTTGGAATTTCTGGTTTTAACCTTCGGAGCATTAACGGCGGAGGCTGCTTCGGGATACGCTGTGATTTCAGCTGAAGTACTAGGTACCTCAGCTCTGTTACAACTTCTAATAAGACTTTTCACATATGCCACATCTACTGCTGGCATGAAACGGTAAAGCGATTCTACGTCTTTTATTTTTGCTGTTGGCAACTCAACTACTGTACTAGAAGGTACAGGAGGCAGCAACCTTTCCACAACATTCACTGCTGACACATTGGGCAATGGCCTCCTTGGGCTAGCCTCTGGTGCAATCAGCGCTACAGAAGGAGTAGTATCCGCAAACGAAGTTTTGTAGAACACCCTTTTGCATAGTCCTTGCTTAAACTGTAGTAACTTCACCTTTGAAAATGGCAGTAAGCTATACTTATAGCATTTGGACGTTTTGGCGTAATCAAAAAACTTCTGTTTGGTCATTTGAATAATGACAAACGGGTCACGGGGCCGAACAATCAAAAGCTTTTTTGTCAAGTCTAGTAGCGAAAAGACTTCCTTGTGCTTCAAAGACCTCTCAATGACGCTGTGAACAGCATCGACCTCCTGAATCGTGGAGTGGCCAGGCTCAGAATACTTCATCGTTATACTCTGGACGTGTGAATGCTTCTTCAGGATGTCTTGCATCATGTAGCTCATTATTTGATTACGATTTTGAGGCACACATGAATCTGACCATGTAACTAACTTTCTGATGTCAGGATAGGTAGTAAAAACCTTATCAAGGATAGCACGAAGACCACTGGCAATATCATTTCTACTTCTACCAGCAAGACATTCTGACCACAAACAACAATAAACTCTCTTGATTAGCTCTCCTGTCTGTCTGCGAAAGGTAAGAATAGCAGTTAAGTTAAAGCAAGTGATCTTCCTTTTGTAAAAAAAGGATGAAACATCCCCCTTTGGCAAAGAAAAAACGTTTTCCATATCAAAACACAATACGGGGTCATCCGAAGCCCTGTCCTTATCTCTTTCTTCTTTGCTTTCTAGTTTTCCTTTCACATGTTTTGCTTGAGAGGTTTTGACCTCCTCAGATAATTCAGTACCATTTTGTTCAGCCACCTTTTTTTCTTCACAATTATCGCATCTGTCAGTCTTAGGAACATGAAATGCAAGATTAAATTCACAATTGAAAACTTTTCTCTACATGTGTTCCTTGAGAGGCAACTTACCATCTTCCGCACACTTACTTTCATACAATGAATGCATTTTGCTTATATTGAGTGAAGGGTCGAGGAACTTTCTGTTGGTTTTGGCACGACAGTAATGAGATTCAATGGTTGGGAAGCTTTCAATGTGCTTTCTTGTGTATGCGAGATCCTCTTCTTTACTTTTATTCACAGGATTCTGTGGTACACTAACAGGAGGTACTCCACCACTTGATAACTTATTGGCATAATGTATTCGCTTATCATCGATGTCTAGGGTAGCAAAATAAAATCCTTTGCAGACCTCCACAGTTTTCTTATGAACTGACAGGTAATAGTGGAATGTATGCTTCCGCCGAGTCTCTCTTTTTTTGTTCCTTTTTTTAGGTAAAGGTTTTGTTGTTTTCAAATAGTACATCCTTTTGGAATCTTTTGACAATGCCCAAAAGTTTGTAAACACAATTTGAGGATCAGTCTCCGAGAAATGTTCAAAACATCTGAAAGGACACGAATGACGGCAATTAAAGGGTTTCACTTCCTTCTCCTTTCCATGTACTTTTTTGGTAACAGGGTTCAGATAAACATTTCCAGAGTTTACTGCATTCTTTATCTGATTTTTCACCCACTTTTCCTTGTTATTTAACCTCTTTCTGACTTTTTTGGATGCATTATTTCTCGTTTCTGTACCATCATTTCCTTCTGCGGTTGGAGATATGCTAGCAGAAGCTGTTTCACTGATTTCTCTGGTAGCCTCTGGTTCACTTTCTGTTCTATTACTTGTCCGAGTAGTAGGAGAGCTGGACTGGCCAGCATCTTCGCAGAGTGCAGTACTTTCGACTTCTGATGAAGATCCCTTACTGGATGGAGATTCTGGATCACTTTCCACTTGCGGGAAATACGTCGGGTCAGAATCTTCATCTGAAGACAAATCTTCGGGGCTAAAAAAGAAAGCTTTATGTTCACCCATGTTACTGGAACATTTTCTAAGAATGATTTTAGTGACACAAACTAGTTCCGCACCCTTTCATTAGCCTACACACAGACAGGTCAAAGAGCAACCACCTCATCTGTATCCTTGACTGAAATCTTTGACCCAGCTTTTTCTGCCAGTCTAGAACACTAATGTGTTTCCTACTTGGGGAGCTAGTCCTGATTCAGCTGGCAAACATCTTCCTAAATGGGATGTTCATGTCAATATTGCATTCATGTGTCTTCCTAACTCTGATGAACACCCCAGATAGGCACTGTGATCCAAAATGCATTAAACCATGATAGGGGTTTGTGACTTCTTTTTTATACTGGTTTATCACAGGAAATTGTTATTGCAAGTGGCTCCCCAAAGTTTTCTTTAACTGAAAGCATGAAAAAACAATAAGTTCTATTTTCTATTCAATCTTATTTTTAGGGAGCCACTTGCAATAACAGTTTCCTGTGCTAAACCAGTATAAAAAAGAAGTTATTAACCCCTGCCAAGGTTTAATACACTTAGGATCACAGTGCCTATCTGGGGTGTTCATCAGAGTTAGGAAGACACGTGAATGCAATATTGACATGAACATCCCATTCAGGAAGAGGTTTGCCAGCTGAATCAGGACTAGCTCCCCAAGTATGAAACAGATTAGTGTTCTAGACTGTTTTCTGCCCATGAACCTTCATTAGCACCTCCTTTAGAACTGTGGAAGCAAACTCCAATTAATGCTGCTATACATACTTCTGTCTCAAAATATCTAATTCTTACCTGTCTGTTTCAAAAATATCTGGGGAAATCGACATTTTCAATCTCTTGGGCCTCATAATTATATCTTGTTCATCAAGATAAGAAAGATCGTCTTCTTCTTCTCCAAGGTCGCGTTCAGCAAATCAGTAACTTTCGGCAAAACGGACCATGCTATAATCCCGTATGCGATTCGGCAAAACCGCTTTAAAGAAATCGAAAAATATGCGATTCGGCAAAGGAGAACTGCAAAATACAGGCAGTTAGAGACGTCTTACAGCAATGTCAATTAGACCATTCGAAAGGAGATTTTTTTTACACAAGATGGCGTTTGTAACTCAGTTTCGCCAAAAATTGTTATTTTCGGCAAAACCGCTTTCAGGCGACGAAGTGTGATTGAAATCATAATCTCACTTGGCTTAATGACGATTCAATTTTGTATTACCACCATATTGAAAAAAACTCCAGCAACTTTTTGAGGGTAGAGATGGAAATCATAATCCCGCTGGACTACAATTCATTTTGAATTACTGCCATATTAAACGAAACTCTGAAATCTTTTTGAAGACAGAAAAAATGCTGTGTTCCTCACTGGCTGGAGCCAGTGTGCCTGTGGCCTGAGAATCTTGCTTTGGTACTAGACGTTCATGCACCATGATTAGGAAACAGGGCATAGTACACAAACGTCTAGCATCCTCCTCTTTTCTGTTATGATAAATAGTCTCGCTAAGGAATTCCGCGACAGATGGAAATTTGTGGATGACCTAACGGTTGTTGAAACCTGCTACATAAACTTAGGAAGCAACCCTATGAGAATCCTCAATGATATTTTAGATGACGCTGCAGACTTGGACATGAGATTAAACCCCTCTAAATCTATGTTAATGTCAATATGTTTCCTGAAAACCTCACCCCTTTTCCTCAACCCTATCCCTCCAAATATTTCTGTTTCTTGCTTTAAAGTACTTGGTGTTACAATCTTTCTCTAATTTAAAGTGGGATATTCACATTAAATATATTGTCCACAGAGCTAATGCGTCCATGTCTCTCCTTAACTATTGACTAAATTTACTGTCCCCCAATCCCATTCCTTAAGAATCTATGCTTCCATTGTCCGCCCACATCTTGAATATACTTGTCGAGTTTGGCATCCTGGCATCTCCCGTGATGAATCAGAAAAATTGAATCCATTCAAAAAAGAGCCCTGAGAATGATTTTAAAGAAGGTAAGGTGGCATACTCCTTCCTTCTAAAAAAGCCAAACTGGAAACTCTTGAGTACAGGAGAGGAACGTTGTGCCTTCGTTTTGCTAAAAATGCAATAATAAACCTTCGCATGGAAAACATTTTCCCCAAAAGACACTCCCCATCCAGACACCGCCTCCTACGTGCTGTTTCTGAACCCGTTTCCAACTTGTCCCCTATCCGTTGCTTGACCTCCAGGTATTAAAATATCTTTGTACCCTCCATTATGGATAAAATAAACAGCTAGTTTTCCTTCTTTTTTTTTGGTACTGGTGATACCCAAGGTTTATGCTCGTTCGATTTTTATTTCCTTCCCCGTTTTATATGTTATCTTTTAAACCTTTTTAACTCTAATTTTATTTTACTCTTTTTTAGTTTTTACCTTTTTCAGGTTCTGACATTTCGCCACTTATTTTTTTTGGACTAATGATTGGTTTTGTCATTCTTGTATTGTCGTTTTTAGCATTGGTTTGCCAGCTTTTTTAGTTGTTGTGCTTTGTTTTAGTATTTTTAATTTTTTGGTTTTATGACTACGAAATGCGAATTCGGGCCTTTGTGATAGACATTTTAAAATAAATATCTTATCCTACCCCCTAACTTATACCTTGAAGAACCATGAAAGAAAACAGCTAGTGTCCTACACTGCTTAAACAGAGGAATTAAGGTAAGCTCAGACGAATGGGATTCTCATCATTCCATATAGGAATCCCTTTCAGGAGCCTTCGTTTTTCTGTTGGATTTTTTTTTTCAACTGTTCCCTGCAAACTGAATGGGATTCACGGGAATTTTGAAGCGCAAAATTCAAATTCAGTAAGGAATGTGTAGGATAAATCATCTGCGTAGCACAACCTGATTTTTTTTTACCTATCTGATTCCTGAGATTCTAGCCAACTGAAGCTAGCTACAGCAACCGAATATTTTGCCAAGGCTATGGTTTCTGAGTCACTCATGCTTTCTGAATTCCTTCCATAGGGATTGAGCGTTCAAACACTTTGTCGTTCTTCCTTATCGTTTTCCCTATTCGTTTTCCCATTCTTCTGAACTTACCTTTAGTAAGTATCCACATCGGTTTTCAAGAAATTCTAGTGAAATCAGCAATTCAGTGAGAGCTTTTCTTAACTTGTAAATCTATTATCAAACCTTTTTTTCTTCCTAAGTGCAGCTATCATCATTTTTTCGCCATAATGCAAATATCCTCTCTTATTCATTGTAAAATCAAAATATCTTCTTGTAAACAATGATGATGCTGATGAAACTATATGATAAGATTGCCGGCACAACTCGTATTAAAAGCCAAAAAGAGGACTCGACCAAATGCACACCACGTATAAATTGATGCAGCCAGATAGGCCCAAGTGCACATTTTGTATAAATAAAGGCTTATGAAGTCTATCTGCACACAACTTGTGATTACGGATTAAAGTTATCAAAGATATTACGAGGTGTGTTTTTCTTTTTTTGCCACAAAAATATTAGAGACAGAATTTTTTCGTTGCCACCAGACGACGTGGCATGAAAAACTGCATTGGACGCATGTAAAAAGTCTCTTTCGGTAAAAATCGACTATACGAGGTGTGCATGTAGCAGCCTCGATATACTAAATTCTGGCCGACGACAGCTGACTTCTAGCTGCTTGTTCTCCCTGTGTCCCAATTAGGGGCGGCCCATCCTATATTCAAAATTGAATTTCTATCTAGATGAAAAATGTTGTCCGAGGACAACTGATTTTTAGCTTATTGCACTCATCGAGTCCAGATTAGGGGAAGCTCATCGTTAACTAAAAAATGAATTTTTGTGCACATATATAAATCTGGCGGAGGACAGCTAATTTTTAGCCCTCACTGTTTTTAGATTAGGGGGGTTTTATTCTCAAGTCAAAATTTAGTTGATGTGCAGGATCTAAAGTCTAGCAAAGTACAACTGATCTGTAGCTTCTGACCCTTGCCCTGTACGTATTAAGGGAGGTTCATCCTTAATTTAAAACTGAATGTCTGTGTAGGTACCAAATTTAGGCAGAACACATTTGATTTGTAACTTTTTGCCCTCGTCGCGTCCAGATTAGAGAATGTTCATCCTTAACTCACAATTGAGCTTCTGTAGATACTAAATTTTGGCAGAGGACAGCTAATTTGTAGCTTTGAGAGCAGTAACTAAAAGATAGATTTTAGAATAGTAAGAGATGCTCTATAGTGCAGTATATGTCGAATAATTTCATATTCTTCCGTCCTTGAGTCTTTTTCATGCTAACATCTGTTTTGTTAAACATTTTTTATGTAAACAGCGAAATTATGAAAAAAAATCGTTTTATCAATAAATATAAAAGAAAAAGCCAACATTTTCCCCTTTACCTATATTAACGTGAATTTGATTAAATCTACAAATTTTTATTCTTGACAATATTTTGCATATTAAACAGCCAAAGTTGGAAAAAAATAAACATGAAAAAGTTGAAAAGAAAATATATTTTTACCATTAAATATGTAGGAAATTTTTTTTTCCAATACCAAGATCAATTTGACCAGGTATAAACAAACACCAAAAAAGATACTTGTTTTGTGTTTGCTTGCTTGCTTCATCATACACATTGTGAATGTACTGCGAGAATAAATTGGCAATTCAATCAGACCTTTAGTCAATTATTCTTCGTAAGTAATTATCCAGTTACAATGTCACTTTTAAAGGCTGAAAGGCCTTTTTCCCAATGTTGTTGAACCTGACATTAACTGAAATTTTTATTTTCCCTCTCCTTCATGATTGAGAAGCAGTGTTTTTGCGTTTGTGACTTAGACACAAGTTTGCCTCAAGGGAAAAATCACTCAAAGACGAAAAAATTATCAAGGTGCAACCCTAAATGATTTTTTTTTTTGTATGTAAGGCATTGTACCCAGCAACAAATCGCAATGAGTTCAAATGATTTATTTAGAGTTACAAGTATATTTAAAAGAGATTTTACATCCGGACATGGGAGTCAAGTAAAAAAAAAGTTCTTTTATGGCTAAATTTATAATTAAATTATTATCATAAAAAGTTATTATTTAAATAAAATATAAGGATAATATTACATAAATGTCATATAAAATCATTATTCAACGGTTCTAAGTGATCCTGTCTTTTTCTCATTGGGGAGTGTCTTTGTGTCTGTGTCTATGTCTGTGTCTGTGATCTTGGTAATCTTGGTAATCGATTGGACTTTTACTTGGTCTTTTGAAATAAAAGCAGCATATTTTTCTCTTGAATTCAACTGTATTTAGGTTCTTCTTCTGTTTGATTAAATTACCCTCCACAAGGCACACTCTAAAGTGCAACTCTCAGGTTTTTTGGGTCGGAGGAATGGGGGACTAGAGAGTCTTATAGATAACTTCTATGGGACAATTAGTCACATGTTTTAAATAGGATATTACCATGTCGCATACATTCATGCCATGTACAACATAACATGTTAGATAGTTTGGCTTGAAAGATATCTGTCAAATAGACCAATCACAATTACCAGATAGCAGAATTTATTTCATTCTAATATTATTTCTGGAAAACAGTGGTTGAATTTTGGATGGAAATTACCATAAGGCTAAATTTATTTCATTCTAGAATTATTTCAGGAAAAAGGGGGTTGCATTTTGGTGTATAAAATGTGGAGCAAGGGAGGATGGTAAATAATATTGAGTATAGGATGATTTCCGTTTAATTTACGTAACAATTTAATATGTTATATATTTTCATATTATTCTATGTTTTCTCTTTCATAAGAGAATCTAGTAGTCTTGACTTATTTTAGAAACCAGATTGGCAAAGTTGATGCTATAACTGTATAAACACTTAGAACATAAATATTTATGAAACTGAATGACAAACAAAAATATAAAAATAACACAATTTTTTACAACCACTCAATATATTCAAATAATTATACCATTAAATTTCCTCTAGGATTTAATTTTACTTAACTTTTTGTCTACCTGATGAGTTTAGACTCTTCATACATTCTTTTTCCAAGGCCAGGGAAGTGGAAGATCTACTTTTGCAGTCTCCTATCGATACTTTGCAGTAAAAGTTCCTCTTAAAATTAAAATAACATTGCTACTTCATATCATCACTTCTCGAATTTGAGTGACTGCAGTGCTGCCAGGTCAGCGCGCTTCCACTGCTCTGCTTTAACTACATCCGAAAGATTATATCCCATTAACGCATAAAGTCGACATCCGGCGGTTTCCCTGTAAAAAGCAACACGAATGTTCATATGTATAATATCTTTCAATATATATATATATATATATATATATATATATATATATATATATATATATATATATATATATATATATATATATATATATATATATATATATATATATATATATATATATATATATATATATATATTATATATATATATATATATATATATATATATATATATATATATATATATATATATATATATATATATATATATATATATAATATATATATATATATATATATATATATATATATATATATATATATATATATATATATATAACACCCAACGTATTTATCTTACGGGCTACGCCACTGTCTAATTGCCTTCTCATTTTTTTCAGTGCTGCTTAAAAAAATAAAAGTCTTTCAATGCACAGTAAGGAAAGAAAAATCTACGGGTGTCTAATAATAATACTTATTTTACAATTTAAATAAAGGTTCTAAGACATTCAAGAAAATCAAGGAGAAAAAGAACGAAAAAAGACCTCAGAAAATTAATCCCCGGACTCGATTCATATAAGAATGGTCAAACAATAAAGTTGGAGAACCAAACCAGGCCCGGTGCTCTCTAAATAATGCTCTGAACCTCATCATTAGTTGAAAATCTGCCCTCTACCATCTGATGTGATTGGGAATCAAGCAAGGACTATTAATGTGCATAATATGGAGATGAAAATGTTTTTTATGGAAACTCAGACAGCTAACCCATGTTTTCCTTAAAGAGAAATATGGACAATTTTTAAGTAGAGACATAGGCATGATGGACCTTGTTTAAAACTTAATTCCTTTAAGAATTATCAATCACATGATTGCAGGGATAAAATAGGATCAATGCTCCCCTCCATCCAACACCTGGCACTTTGCCAGTTGTTGCTTTTTGCAGAATCACAATGTCACAATTTTCAATATATATGGTTGGAGGCCCAAACTAAGCTATAGGCCCCTTAAATATCTCCTAGTCCGTTCAATAGCTAACATCTTTGCATGCACTTAGGCATACTACAAAATATTTAAGGGAAGTCATATAATACAATAATTTTTGACGATTTGAAATCAAACTAGACCATAGTGATGCACTGATGCACCTCCACACTGATGCAGCCGCAAAAAGTATTTTGGCAATAAGAGAAGGAGCCATCACTCCTTTAACATGCTTATGAAACGATTAGACCTAGCATATTCTTCAAAATAAAGTTAAAGGAGGAGGGGGTGGATGAATCCTCTTTCTTAATTTTTTTTTTAAAAACATCAAAATTGGGCCTGTAATAACTGCTTCGAAGCACCAAGTTGCAAATGTGCTAATACGTTTGAAACACGACCTATGACGCTTGTAGACTGAGATTATAATGTGCGTAAGTTATATACTAACGGGCCATTTTGTAGTTTTAGCTCGATATTATGTCTGCCTGATTTGGGACAGAATTTAATGTTATTTAAAAGGAAGTCGTGTAAATCAGGTACTTTGCTGTAGCGCTACCACTGTGGTCACAGGAAAGTTCTCTAGCGCTGCCAATAGTATTCAACCATATACCAGCAACTTACTAATTTTTTTTTTTTTGTCACTTTATATGGAAACACACGTGGTCTTAGAATCTTGAATCTTGTGCTCGATCAATTGGAGATTACTAGTTTCGTATCCTTTTTAAGGGTTAAAAATAACTGAAACTAGTCTTCCTCCCGCGTCGTTTCTCCTATCCAGTTCACCTGTAGCTCCAAATTCATTCGATAAGCATCTCGAGATAGCTGTGTTTTTTCAAAAAAGTAGAAATATCCATAAATATGCCTTCAAAGGTAACATGGCCCTGTCAGTCCCTGAGGCATGAGTTAAAAATTTTTCAAACTAAAAATTGTGCAGGGATAAGTTTTGCAATGGTGAAAAGTAGTATGATCGATCTTAGGTGCCTGATTGACCCAGATATTTCGTGGATCATTCAATTTGTCTAAAGAAATACTTATTTTAATGAATATCATGTCTTGGCTTCTAAACTAATGTGTTGGCCTTAAAAGCCAACAGACAAGTAGTATGTCCCTAATATATCCCATGGTAACATCATTTGCATAACTGTATTTGCACAAAATTTGCATAACCGATTTACTTAGCAACCAGATCCGGCCATGGACCTTCTCTAGCAAACAGATTATCTATACTAGAGTACATCTCTTTTGCATACTTCCATGATAACTTTATTTGCATATACCCATGAGGCCCTAGCAACCAGACGTATCAACCAGATCCAATACAAGGCTGGATTTTCAGTGTACTTTATACTTATAAGAAATTAGAATTCAGAGAGAGCTGTTTAATATATTTTTTTCATCAAGTTTTTATTTGACAAGACTTACTAGCAAAAAATAAGCGGTTTGTTTACACTATTAAAAGCTGATAGTGGAGCTGGCAGCAGCAATGATACAAAGACAAGAGTACCAAACGTAGCAATAGAAATTACAGGAGGATGTCGACTAAGCCTTGAATGGGATGAAATCTATGCAAGATATGTGATATAATTGAGCAAATTCAAATTGAAGGGCCAGTTATATATTTCAGAAAAACTTAATATAATACACATACATAGACTTCAAGGTGCTTTAATTGCAATAGTGTACTCATGTATGGATCCATATTAAATACGCTGATCATTTGATTTGTGTTCATGGTGCGAGGTTTAGTAGAACTAACACTGCCTTTGGGAGTGATTTACCAATAGCAATCAAATTCATTTAATGTAGATTACAAACTTACACTCCCAGTTCCTAGAATACTCATATCTTGAGTGCCAGACAAGTCAAATGAAAGGATACCATGAGTTTTTGAAATATTGTATCAGTTATAACATTTCTAAATAGTTGTGAATGTTGATCTAGAGACTGCAATGTCAACTCATACACTGTCCTATAGATTTATCAAAGGATAAATTGTAGAGCGGGATTTTATTTACTTTACACACAAGAGAAGAAAGTCCAAACATCTCAAATTTGTGCAGGTAATTTGTGCACGATCCTATAGCACTAGGAATTTTTACAAATGTCAATGCCAGTTTTGAGGGAATTTCACCATTGATAAATGAAGAGCCGGTGAAGGTGCGCTAACCTGTGGCGATGTGTCGCTAATTGGGGACGATATGAGAAACAAGTAGTTTGATATTGTTTCAACTAGCTCTCAATTTCTCAACTGCCGAAGAAACAGAAATCATAACCTGTTGCTTCCGTACGTGAAGTATTGCCGGGATGAGAGAGACTGCTACATCGGGTCCTGTAGCAAGTGCATTTTGCAAAATGAAATTGGATAGAGCAAGCGATAATTTTATGTCTACCTTAATGTTCGGTGGTAGCCATTAGGGCATGCTCTACATCTCGTGATTTATTTTCCAACTGAATAGAATTCTTTAGTTGTCAACTCTCTAAGTGCATTTGTAGTGTCTGTGTCTGTCTAATAATCATGTTTATTAGCTGAACACCTCAATTTCTTAAATGACTTTAGTGCCATCAACATAAACTGTATGTAGCTCTTATAGTTTGCGAGATTGTTGCTAGTGGTCACCAACGTTCCATTATGTAGACATGATTTCTCTAAATAAATTATGCAATACACAATTTTCATAGGATATTCGATCAGTAAGACTTGGCATTTCATTGTCAGATCTTGACTAACACATGTAAATCTATATATGTGGAAAACAAATCCACTAAATAATCTGAATAAATATGAAAATCAATTTTTTCAGAGAGCGGTTGTTGTGGGTAATATTGTTCATAGTAACCCTGTTTTACTCTCACATCAAAATTTTCTGCACTGAAAAGATTTAAAGATGAATAGATTGATAGAAGGGATTCCTTTGTGGTAGATATGCCATTTCAGTCAAGGAAATGAAATCATTTTTTAATATAAATAGTTTCTTCCTTAGTTTCCTCGGTTTCTTCTTCTTTGACAAGAGTGATGTCTTTCGTTTCTGAACTGAGTAGAGACTGATGAGTGACGTAGTGTTTCCCGAAATTTTTAAACTTTTTTTCTCTTTGTCGACATTTCAATCGCTCGTCAAGGGAACGTGCACTGGAACTGATATTTTCCGAAACGTTTTTTTTAATCCTTGACAGAGCCCCAATCGTGTATTGTACAGGATGCAAAATCCACCGCAGCCAGTCAAATATAGTTTTTAGTCAAGGGTAGGGAAGAGCGAAAGAGCTTAGCAAACCAACTGCCAAGAACATAGCCCGACATTGATGAACACCGTTTGTAATTGTCCATTCCACGACCCATTTGTCTTTGACCAAGAGTAGCAACATAGAAATCCATATCAGGACAAACGAATGCAGTTTTTTTTTTAGACATATTGCTATTGAACGGGTCGAAAATGACATGTAATCACGGCAAAACCGTTTGTTATTGATAAAGGATCAGCTAATTCAGATCTTAATCTTGAAAGACAGAGTTAGGATATAATGGAGAGTCTTTATATTGTAATGATAAATGTGATCTTTACTGGCTTTTCGTTCAAGATCGAGTGGGAGGGGAATATTCCTATTGCCAAACATCGATGTTTCAACGAATGAAGCGTATAGAAATATAAAACTGTCTGAGGAGAAGCCATTTGGATACACGGTGAAAATGACACTATCCATGCAACTGGTGCTTCCAACACTTCTACCATTGATTATATTCTGTTTAAAACCAAGAATATCTCTCATGTTATCGTTCAGAATAAACTTCTCATTGTCAATGAGAGAACTAATGTAGATCTTGCCCTGTTCCATTGAATAGTTGAATTGAAAGGCACAAATTTTACGAGCAGAGATCCTTATATTGATAGCACGATACAAAGCATTCATACTACCAAATTCCTTGTACGGTAATATGACTAAGGGATATTCATCCGAGTCAATTGATTCTATCATTTGCTTAGTAACAAGTGGAAAATCATGTGGTCTAACTTTTACGTCTTATGTATGATCTTTTCTCAGGATATCATATGTATTTTTGAGAATGCAGCTTAATGAATGCAGCTTAATGAAAAGAGCAGCTTAATGCTCGGCATCAAATTTGATGGTGGGAGAGAGTTTTTTCCGGAAATAATTTGTCTTTTTCAAATCATTGTAGATTAGATCAGAGACATTGGAAATGAATGTCATATAGAAATCTTTGGGCATTTTATGTCCAACTGCTACCTAAAAGCAGCAGTATTTTTCAGTTAAAAAAATATTGAATTAAAAGTCGAATAGTTGTTATCAATCTTTCGGCCAATACAGCCTTTATATGACTATGACTATGATCTAGCATTGTATTATACTTCAACAATAATTTCTTTACTTATGTATTTAAAAATTCACTACCTCGATCCGTTTGAATTTTGCGATAGCAATTTTGGTCAGTAATACTTCCTATAGCTTTAGAAAGTTCAACATCTCTATTTGTCCCCAATGGAATAGCATATGCATAGCGATTAAAGACACTAATTGCAAGTAGAATATATTTGTAGGGTGTACTGTGATGCTTTTGAATCTCATCTAGAGTTAAAAAATCTGCTTACATTATATGCAGGGGAAAAAAGACCTGAGTTTTTCGATAATGATGACCATGAATCCTCTGATTTCGATGTAGAGTGCAACTTCGCTCATTTTGTAGATACTCTCTCGCTAGCCCTTTTTGAAGTCCGGGGACTTGAGAAAGTGTGGTGGGGGAACTTGGACTTCCCGCTTCACCAATATTTCACAAACACGTTTCAAAATTTCAACCATTTTTAACGCAAACACGTAGTCTAGTGTCCACTACCCTTTCGCTTACTACTGGGTGGCGATTATGGTGATGAGTTTATACCAATACCTCTTTCCTTTTGTATAACCACCACTGGTGCTACCAAATCATTGTTTTTACTACTAGTATTAGCGGTAGTTGTGTTAGTGTCTTCCAAGATTGATTGAAAATTCTCTTCTTCTTCTTTTAATTAATTAAAAAAACTTTCTGAAAAAGAAGTTTCCCAAAGAAAAGTAAGGCCATATTAAACATTGGCACAGGGGTGGGGGCTTGTTACTTTTTGATTACTTTCAATTTTTAAGAACTTACACCTTACATAAGTTACAATGCTTGTCCCAGGTAATATAGAGGTTTTCTCAACCCCTAATTTATAGTCATCTGAATTTGGACTATTTTGAAAAAATGGCTACCTCAAAATCTATATTGGATGTACTTGGGGAAAAAGGTTTTTTGGTTGGTAGATACCCTCTGATCACTTTTGATGATTCTTAGAAAGATAACTAGAGCTTTTAATTTCCGATCAAACGAGTCATCTCTGAAGTTTATACAACCACCCCTTACATATAACCTTATATACCATCGGAGTATAGCTTACAACACTTACCCCTGGGCTCTGGGGTGAGGTGTCGACCCTGGAGTTTCCGTCTTTTGATCTTAAACTATTTTGAACAGAATAGCTATCTCAAAATTTTGATTGGATGTATTTGGGGATAAAGGGCAATAGGGGGCTAGTTACCCTCCGATCACTTTTGAAACTTGAGAAGGGTACTAAAAATCATGATTTAAAATCAATTAAGCCCCCTCCGAAGTTTATATGACCATCCCTTCCATAAAAACCTTATATACCCCCAGGGCACATTTTACAGCACTTGGCCCTGGATTCTGGGGGGGAGGGCTGTTTTATCCCTGAAGCTTTTTTTTAATAATATCTATCGTCTATTTTGATATAAATGGCTATATAATAAATCGATTGGACGCATTTGGAGAAAAGAAGGTAGGGAGGGATGGGGGACTAGTCGCCATCGATCACTCTTGACTAATACGACCACTTCTTCCATAAAAACCTTATATGCCCACGTGGTACAAATCACAACTCTTCCTTTGGCTCTGGGGGGGGGGGGTATGTTGACAACGGAGTTCGGCTTGGATCTCATTTGACTCTTAAAAAGTGAACTGGAACTTCAAATATCGAATCAAATGATCCCCCTTCGAAGTTTATACGACTATCCCTTACACAAAAATCTTATACGCCTCCGGGGCATCACATAAGAAAAACTTGGCTGGGGGGTTGTGTCGACCCCCAGAGTATTGTTATCTGATGTTTGAACTATTTAAAAAAAATAGCTACCTCAAAATTTGTAAGAACCATATATGCCCCTAAAGAATAAGTTATAACGCCTGCCCCTGGGCCCTGGGGGTTGCGTCGACATTGGAGTTTTTCTTAGCTGACCTTTAAACTATTTTTAACAAAATAGCTATCTCAAAATTTTTATCAGATCGGTATCGGTTAAAAAGGGCGTGGAGGAACTAGTTGCTCTCAGATCTCTTTTGACTCTTAAAAAAAGAACTAGAACTTTCAGTTTCCTGTCAAATGAGCCCTTTCTGAAGTTTATACGAGCATCCCTTTCATAAGAACCATATATGCCCCATGGACATAACTTATAGTGATGTTTTTTGTGTTTATTAGAAATGTAGCGTATTTATCATAAAATATAAAAAGTAGTAGTAGACTTACTAAGAATAGTTTACTAAGAATAGTAAACTATTCTTGGCTATTCAGTAGATAACTACAGTTTACAGTAAGTTTTAGTCCAGCTGTTGAAGACAACAGTATGTATCAATTTAAAATATCATTCAGATCCTTTCTTTGTAGTCCATGAATGTCGGACAAAACAACACTTTTAACTAGAATAATAAAATTTTTGATGAATTTTTTGGAAAACCTGAAAAAAAATTACTATTGCTACAATGTTTTGCAAGAGTTTTATGATAAAATAAAGGGTATTGCACCAGACACAAAATTCATGCTGGGACCTGACGTATTCAATTTTCATGAACCTAACTATTGGTTGACGATTCATAATTTAGTGAAATCTATTGAAAAATATCTCAGGAAATACTACAATTGTTTACTTTCCGCTCGCATCATGAAAAAATAATTCGTAACCCTAGTTCTACACAATCTTTTTCATCAAAGCAAATGTATGAGAACACTTTCTTTGAATTGTACCAACTTTTTCATTTGCAGGGTTGTTCGTGATTGAAGTTCTCTAATAACTCTCAATAAACAAATATTTCCCCGTGCTCTAAAATTTTTACTTTCAGCATTCAGTCAGACAACAAATAAACCCTATGGTTACATTCTATTTAATCCCAATCAGAACACACCCGAGGATTGGTATGTAGTAATATATATTTTTGAAGTAAACAAGGTCATCAGTTGCCATCATGACCCTCAAGAAACTCCATCGAAATAGAAATTTATTTTTCGTTCTAAGAACTTCAAAACCGGCAATTAGGAAATCCATGCTCAAAGATGGTATTGACAAAAGATTTATTAATATCATATCTGAACTTTCTTTAAATTAAACCGAGGGTAATGTTCAACTGCCAGAAGAAGTTAAGCAATATACAAAGAAACATAGTTCTATTTTACGTGCCCTAGCAAGAAGTATTAACAAAGGAAAATATTTTAAATATAAAAGAAAACATCTTCTCCAAGCGGGTGACAGCTTTTTTACACTTTTACTGCCAATAATTGCACGACATGTAAACAATTTTCTCTAGAAAAAAAAAGCTAAACCTTACAAATTGACGCCAATAGAACTCGCCGTTTCACCAATGGAACACTTTGAAGACAATCTCAGTAAATTCATTATTGACGAAAATATTGCCAGTGATAAAAAACTAGTTTCGCTTCAAGATGCACTTCAACGAGTGGGCAGGCATAAACCCTATCACCTGAGATAGGTCAATGTAAGTGCCATTGATAAAAAGGAAACATTTGTTCAAGATTCTGGAACAACAACAACCCAACCAAAGGAGTAATATTCAATATTATTCGATGTTTTGTCACGTGTTGGAGACCTACTGCTACACACAAATCGTCAACAAAGTAAAAAACTCTTAACACATCTTAAGTAAAGTGGACAATATCAAGTTGATAGTAAAGGGAAACTAATTTTATTTCAGAAAAAGTTATAATGTACTTGATTTAACATAACGTATGATTACAAATCGGGAAGGACTTTTATCATTTGACAGTCATCTCTACAACTATTTAATTACGTTAAACTTCAAAAAAGTCTCATTACCAATAAGCAAATTAGAAGAAATTAATAAAACTTAGTAACAGTCTAATATCAGAGGCAAAGCTAAAGCGTTGCCTCTAGTAAAGGCCATATAGCTCCAATGTTTTATTTTTTTCCCAAGAGGCCCTAAATATGGAAGGAGCCGTCGCATAAACTTCAAAAGGGACTCATTAGATTGGTAATCGGAAGTTCTAGTGCCCTTTTTAAGAGTCTAAAGGGATCGGAGGGCCACTAACCCCCTAGCCCTTTTTTTTCCAAAATGCATCCGGTAAAAATTTTTATATATCCATTTTGGGAAAAATAATTCAAAAATCATATAATGAAAACTCCGGTGTCAACAATACACCCCAGGGCCTGGGGGTAGGCGTTGTAAGTTTGTTCAGGGGGCAAATATGGTTCTTATGGAAGGACTGCTCGTATAGGCTTCAGATAGGGCTCATTTGATTGGAAATTGAAAATTATAGTTCACTTTTAAAGAGTCAAAATCAATTGGAGGGCAATTAGCCCCCCCCTCCACGCCCGTTTTTCCTCAAACCCATCCTATAAGAACTTTGAGATACCCATTTTTTAAATAGTTCAAAATCATATAACGAAAACTCTAGGGTTGACACAACCCCCTAGGGCCCGGGGGCAGGCCTTAAAGGTTATATCCTGGGGACATATATTGTTCTTATGGAAGGGATGCACATATAAACTTCAGAGAGGGCTTATTTGATTAAAAATTGAAATTTATAGGTCACTTTTTAAGAGTCAAAAGAGATCGGAGGGCCACTAGACCCCCGTCACCCTCCACGCCCTTTCTTCCTCAAACACATCTGATAAGAACTTTGAGATAGCAATTTTGTTAAAAATAGTTCAAAGATCATACAACAAAAACTCTGGGGTCAACAGAGCCTCCCAGGGCCCGGGGGCAGGCGTTTTAGTTTATGCCCAGGGAGCATATATGTTTCATATGGAGCGTTTTTAGAAAACGCTTGTTCTATTTTTACAGTGATTGTACAACATTTTTAATTAATACAAAAATATTACAGTTTAAAAAAATACCTGGAAAATGCCCCCGAGTCTCTCCCCCTACTCTCCACTCCGTTGGTGGTGGCTGATCCCCCCTCCCAGGCTAGCTGCAGGTGCGGGGGCAAAACAATTTTTAAAATACATTGAAAATATAACAACAACAATAACTATTTCCCTTGTGCACACATGGAACATAATGCTAACTAAAATCCCTGTCACCTCCCCCCACCTACTAAAGAATTTAAAGTAGTACCTCCAGACCGAGATTTTATCTATATTGTACACATCCATCTCGACCTGAAATGTGGTAGAGCACATGGGGTAATAGCTTCACACCACCATCACATACATAGACTTTGTCCGATATGGCCGACAGGACTTTTGTTCTACTCTAACTATGTAGCTCTGAAATTTTAAAGAACGAATTATCGTTACTGTCACTCTTGGACCTTAACTATTTTCAAAACATTCATTCTTTAAAATTCTTTCATTCTTTAAAGTTTCTTTAAACATTGATATAGAAAATATCTTTAACATAGTGTGTAAGTAACCCCGTGAATTTGTAAACAGTACACCTTCGAACCTGCAAGCACACCATGGGATATCAAGTCGCTTACCGTCTCGGGTTTTAGCATTAATAGTTGATTTGGTGCCTGGCGCAAAACTAGCTGTTGATAAATAGACTCATCCCAATAGGTAAAGTCCATTCGAGAGCTAATGTTCTTCATCATTTTATATGGCTACACATTAGCATACATTTTACTACGAGTTCTCAGCAGAAAAAAGGACAGCCACCTTGCAGCAGAGAAAAAGTTATTCTAATAGTTTGGTATCACGCAAATCAGATGGCCAATGAAGCGGTAACCAGATAGTCAAAGTTCACTCTTGTTGAAAACAAGAGTGTTCAAAGTTGTTTGGTCGGTGAATATAATCTAGATGCAATTTTTTTTTACTCTCATACTGCTTCTTGCTGGCTAATTCTTACCAGTATAATACTTTCTTTCCTTACTAAGTTAACGCTTTATTTCAGGAAACGTACCAAGCATGAGCACTGGAGGTAGTCACTATCTTCGACGTGAAGAGGAGAAGATCTTCCATGAAAGAGAAAGACGAGTTTCTAGAAAATTTACCGCTGAAGAAGCTGTAGAACTCTTGTTCATACTAGACCATGAATCTGACGCTGACCTTTCATCTGATGACGACAATGACCCTAGCTGGATGCCGGATAGCCCGGAGAACGAGTTCATGCAGTTACAAAATGCGCAGTCTACAGTGGATGATAACGAAGATTATATCGACAACTGTCCGGTGTCAGTAAGCCGAAGGATTGAAGTATATAGGGGAGATGAAATTTTACTTTTAATGAAGTACCCGATTTCGACGAGCCAATTTTGAACCGAAGTCCTTTGCTCTCACCTCTGGCCAACTTCTCTCCTTTGCCTTCACTGAACTCATCGGAAACTATGGCCATTTTATCATCTCCTCTCCCGGTGCCAAGAATTTATGCAAGAGCAGCGAAAGCTGAGAAGATTTTGATGCCGTTGTTTCCAGCACAAGCGTTGGTAGTGGAGGCTCTAGTTGAGCCTCCTGCTGTTTCATCATAGCAGCGAAAAAAGAACAAGGAGGTGGAAAAAAGGAGTAGAAAAAACACAAGGAGAGGAAAAAATAACAGGAGGAGAGGGATATAAATTGGAAGGGATCGTTACCTCAGTGTGAAGAAGAGGAGCTATAAATAGAAATTTTTTGAAAGTTCATATGTAAAGAGATTCTTGGGAACTTTGTGGATCAAACAAACCTAAACGCCCAAAGAAAGAAAGGTGTAGCCCTGAAGCTCACCACCGAAGAACTCCTTAGATTTTTTGGTGTACAAATGCTCTTGAATGTAGTAAAGCTTCTTGCCCTAAGAGTGTATTGGGAGACGGGCCTAAAGTACTCTTTAATATTAGAAGTTCTGAGAAGAGATAGAATCTTGGCCATAAGATCTTTTTTTCACGTAAATGACTATGTGTTGATGATTCTCAAAGGACTGCCGGGACATGATAAGCTTTTCAAAATCAGGCCACTATATGATGCCTTTATAGACAATCTGAGGAAGATCGAACCTGAAAAAATTCACAGTGTGGACGAGCAAATGATCCCGTTCAAGGGAAGAATAGCTTTTGGCCAATAATTGAAAAGACGAGCCACACTCGTGGGAAGTGAAAATATTTACTAGAGCTTGTGTCAGTGGAATTGTACACTTTATTGAGATTTACACCGGTAAAGAAGCAGTCAAAACTTCAGATCAAGGGCAAGGAGCAGATGTCGTTCTTCGTTTAGTCGAGGACTTGCCATATATATGATGTTCTACGAAATGACACCCTTTATGAGATTAAAATAAGACCCTCTGACTTCGGTGATGAAGATGGGGTGGCAAATTATGACTCTGATTATTACCCTATTGTAACCAAACCCTATAAGTAATACAGCAATAGGCTTGAGCTATGTCGAGTTATCAACAAAAAAATTGCAAGTCGGAAAAAATGTGGTTTCACTTTCAACTATTCGACAGAACAAAGGAGAATTTATATTACCAATTCATTTGATAATGAAAGAATCTTCCTCAATGAGAATTTACGTGAGGTTCTCGGTTTTTAAGATCGTATTATTAAAGTAGAACATTTCAGTGGCAAGAAACATGTTATCTATGCAGATTATGCAACTAGCTTCTCCTCGGACAGCTGTATATTTACTTACAGTTCGTTTGTGAAACCGTTGAGAATTGGTAGTTCAAATGTTCCCCTTCTACGTGTTCTAGAGTGAAAAGGCATTGAAAACAATGTTAAACACTACAATATAAGACATCTCCATTATGTTTCCGTAAACACTTCATTTTTGGAACCCTGCCAGTTAACACTAAGAAGTAAACTCCGTGATCTTTTAGCTATAACAAGGGATTCGCGCGTCACTACATGTCATTTTCGACCCGTTGCTTAAGATGAACAATAGAAGAATTCCCTTTGTCTGTCTGACATTGATTGTTATGTTGGTGCTCGGAGTCCTCGTTAAATAGGTCATGGATTGCACTATTACAAGGGGCGTACTACAATGTCTGGCTATGGTCTTGGTAATTCGCTTGCTAGGCTATTTCGTTCTGCGCTACATTTTACCAGAAAGTATATTGCACCTGTTGCATCACATTTAGCTGCCTCAACACTACAGGACTGGGGCTCGGGTAAAAAATTTAACGAGAGTCTGAAGGAAAATATTAGATGTTCAGCAAGAGCTGTTGGCAAGCAATTAAAATGTTAGCAAAATGGGAAGGCATTAAAAAGGGTGCGTGGTCATCATTCACGCATCAGTCTCTACCCAGGTGGGAAGCGAAAGCCATCAAAAACAACTTTGAAGAAAAAAAGAGCAATAAGGAGAAAAAGATTGTTAGATCAAAGAAGGATTCCTTCTCTTAAGTTGATATATCTCCTCCACAAGGAATCGCATCTATCAGTCACCTCGTCATTGAATCTATTCAATACTGAAAATGTTGAGGTCAGTGTCAAGTATGGCTACCATGAACAATTTCATCCTCAACAACCCTTGTCGGAAAATATACGCTTTCAAAGATTTTTCAATGAAGATTATTTCATCGATTTATCATCTAAATTTATTGATTTTGATGTTTCGGTGAAGGAAAAGTCTGACAATCAAACTCCCATGACTCCCATGACTACCGAGAATAGACCATCGGTAGTCATGGGAGTTTGATTGTCAGACTTTTCCTTCACCGAAACATCAAAATCAATAAATTTAGATGATAAATCGATGAAATAATCTTCATTGAAAAATCTTTGAAAGCGTATATTTTCCGACAAGGGTTGTTGAGGATGAAATTGTTCATGGTAGCCATACTTGACACTGACCTCAACATTTTCAGTATTGAATAGATTCAATGACGAGGTTACTGATAGATGCGATTCCTTGTGGAGGAGATATATCAACTTAAGAGAAGGAATCCTTCTTTGATCTAACAATCTTTTTCTCCTTATTGCTCTTTTTTTTCTTCAAAGTTGTTTTTGATGGCTTTCGCTTCCCACCTGGGTAGAGACTGATGCGTGAATGATGACCACGCACCCTTTTTAATGCCTTTCCATTTTGCTAACATTTTAATTGTTTGCCAACAGCACTTGCTGAACATCTAATATTTTCCTTCAGACTCTCGTTAAATTTTTTACCCGAGCCCCAGTCCTGTAGTGTTGAGGCAGCTAAATGTGATGCAACAGGTACAATATATTTTCTGGTAAAATGTAGCACAGAACGAAATAGCCTAGCAAGCGAATTACCAAGACCATAGCCAGACATTGTAGTACGCCCCTTGTAATAGTGCAATCCATGACCTATTTAACGAGGACTCCGAGCACCAACATAACAATCAATGTCAGACAGACAAAGGGAATTCTTCTATTGTTCATCTTAAGCAACGGGTCGAAAATGACATGTAGTGACGCGCGAATCCCTTGTTATAGCTAAAAGATCACGGAGTTTACTTCTTAGTGTTAACTGGCAGGGTTCCAAAAATGAAGTGTTTACGGAAACATAATGGAGATGTCTTATATTGTAGTGGTTAACATTGTTTTCAATGCCTTTTCACTCTAGAACACGTAGAAGGGGAACATTTGAACTACCAATTCTCAACGGTTTCACAAACGAACTGTAAGTAAATATACAGCTGTCCGAGGAGAAGCTAGTTGCATAATCTGCATAGATAACATGTTTCTTGCCACTGAAATGTTCTACTTTAATAATACGATCTTAAAAACCGAGAACCTCACGTAAATTCTCATTGAGGAAGATTCTTTCATTATCAAATGAATTGGTAATATAAATTCTCCATTGTTCTGTCGAATAGTTGAAAGTGAAACCACATTTTTTCCGACTTGCAATTTTTTTGTTGATAACTCGACATAGCTCAAGCCTAGTGCAGTATTACTTATAGGGTTTGGTTACAATAGGGTAACAATCAGAGTCATAATTTGCCACCCCATCTTCATCACCGAAGTCAGAGGGTCTTATTTTAATCTCATAAAGGGTGTCATTTCGTAGAACATCATATATATGGCAAGTCCTCGACTAAACGAAGAACGACATCTGCTCCTTGCCCTTGATCTGAAGTTTTGACTGCTTCTTTACCGGTGTAAATCTCAATAAAGTGTACAATTCCACTGACACAAGCTCTAGTAAATATTTTCACTTCCCACGAGTGTGGCTCGTCTTTTCAATTATTGGCCAAAAGCTATTCTTCCCTTGAACGGGATCATTTGCTCGTCCACACTGTGAATTTCTTCAGGTTCGATCTTCCTCAGATTGTCTATAAAGGCATCATATAGTGGCCTGATTTTGAAAAGCTTATCATGTCCCGGCAGTCCTTTGAGAGTCATCAACACATAGTCATTTACGTGAAAAAAGATCTTATGGCCAAGATTCTATCTCTTCTCAGAACTTCTAATATCAAAGAGTACTTTAGGCCCGTCTCCCAATACATTCTTAGGGCAAGAAGCTTTACTACATTCAAGAGCATTTGTACACCAAAAAATCTAAGGAGTTCTTCGGTGGTGAGCTTCAGGGCTACAACTTTCTTTCTTTGGGCGTTTAGGTTTGTTTGATCCACAAAGTTCCCAAGAATCTCTTTACATATGAACTTTCAAAAAAGTTCTATTTATAGCTCCTCTTCTTCACACTGAGGTAACGATCCCTTCCAATTTATATCCCTCTCCTCCTGTTATTTTTTCCTCTCCTTGTATTTTTTCTACTCCTTTTTTCCACCTCCTTGTTCTTTTTTCGCTGCTATGATGAAACAGCAGGAGGCTCAACTAGAGCCTCCACTACCAACGCTTGTGCTGGAAACAACGGCATCAAAATTTTCTCAGCTTTCATTAATGGAACATAGGTATCAGCTTTCATTAATGGAACATAGGTTTCATTAATGGAACATATTCATTAATGGAACATACGTGAGCACTAGCAATAATTTATCAAACTTTGCTAGCTAAATACAATTTATGTTCATGACTCCAAAGTCATACAAGAAGTTCAGAGGACAGGCACTGGGTTATGAATATAGATCAAATGTTGATACTGACGGTGAGTTAACTGCTGAAGTGACCAAAAAGAATCATTAAGTTGGCAAATTAAATCATGAAATATTTAATATATCTCAATGGTTGCACCCAACGTTAGAATTGACATAAAGTTACAACTAGCTCCAGCCAGTTTCATTTTGAGAAAACATTTGCTACATCACCTGATGCAAAAAATAGCCACGAAGACCACACTGCCTTTCCATAACAAACAACAAAAGCACGAAGAACAATAGGGAAATCCTTTTGCAAGACAGTGGAGATAATTTGAATGAATATTTCGGCCCTATGTCCAAGGGCCGTCCTCAGCAAGACAAAAATATATAAAAAAATAAAGACTCACAACAACATGCGACCAATAAAACCAACAAATTAAAAAAATTTCAAAGCAGTCCTAGCATCCTTACTTCAGCGAAGTTCAACCAGGACTGATAAAAAGTAAGGTAAAACAAGGCGATTCAATGAGAATATTTTCAAGGAAGTTCGTTAGTACACAATAGGATTTGTATTTGAACATGCATGGATCCATATTAAATACGCTGATTTTTTGATTTGTGTTCATGGTGCGAGGTCTAGTAGAACACTGCCAACGGGAGTGATATCCCAATAAGTTTCAAATTGACTCAGTGATATTAACGTAATACTTTCATTCCAAGCATTGCCGAAGGTTCACTCCAAACGTACATTCCCACTTCGTACAATACTCATATTTTCAGTGAATGACAAGTCCTAAGCAATTACACCATGCTTTTTTGAAAACATTGAACAATACCACTATCAAGTGTTAACAGTACTATTATCATTATTAATAGCAGTTCATCGAGCGTAAAGACTTGTCATTGGCTATACATCTTTCAAACAGCGAAGAATATAGAATTTTTTTTATCCTCTTGGCCTTTCATATAAATTCTACACCCCGAACTTCAACATCTTTATTAAATGCAGTGGGAAAACTATCATTCAAAACCAGAAAAGAGTGCAGTATTTAACGAATAAAAGCTGTGGCTTTAATGCACTACTATATCTCATTTTCAGATGTTGTGGCTATGCTTACAACCAGTTTCTCAACATTTACGTTGACAATCCTCGTCTGAATGATTTCATTCGTCTGACTGAATGAACACAGCTACGCAAGCTCCTCCTGTATGCCAATCTATTCAAAGCTTCCCTTTTTACGCCCGCCCATGAAGTTCCAATTTCCTTTAAATCTTTCTTTATGACGTCCTCCCACCCCAGACGAGGACGACCTGCTGTCCGATTAGCCCTAGACAGTTGGCTGAAAAGAACGATCTTCGGCAATCTGTCATCCTTCATCCGCACAACGTGCCCTAGCCACCTCAACCTTTCTTTCATTATAGCCCTATTGAACCAAATTTTTTGTATAGCCTATTGTTTGAAACATGGTCAGTCAGCCGGGTACCCAGACCAATCCTTAAGCAATTTCTCTGTAAAACATCTAGCAAATCTTCATCCACTTTTCGGAGCACCCATGCTTCAGAGCCATATTTGACCACTGTCATCACTTTAGCTTCTAATATTCTATTCTTGGCTTGCAGACTTATCTTCCTATTCTTCCAAACTTTTTTTTAACTGTGAGAAAACACCCTGAGCCTTGGCTTTTCTACTTTTGACATCTTCACTGCTCCAACCTTCTTTACTAATAATATTACCAAGGTAAGTGAAGCTGTCCACCTGATCAATCTTTTCACTACCCAACTTCACCTTTTCATCTTCACTTATTCCTAGTCTTAGTGACTTAGTCTTTTTAACATTAATTTTCAAACCTGTTCTAGCACTCTGAACTCGCAATAGCTATAAAACTTCATTCACTTAGCTCACGCTTTCATCTAGGATGCTTAAATCATCAGAATAATCTAAGTCCAGGAGACTTTTTCCTCCCCGTTTGATTCCGTGGTCTCCCATTCCCTTTCCTGTGCTCTTTAAGACAAAGTCCATCCAAATAATCCATATAAATGGGGATAGAAAATGACTTTCCCCCCTTTAGATTTATTCTTCTACGCATAGGTACTTGTCGAGAACAACTAATGCTGGTAGATCATCTGAATTAACTGTATATTGATTTTGATGTGCTGCAGTGTCAGGGTTACATTTTCTATAGTGCAATGTAACTTCACTCTTACTGTATATCTTTGTATAGTCAATGATACTATTTTGATTAATAATGTAAAATTCACGTGTTTCATTTTGCTTATTTGAAGCAATATCACATATAGTGTTTTCAAATGGTGAATCGCATTCTGTAAAAGCCAAATAAATATCAGTAGGTATATAATCATAGTAACAATTGTCTTCACAACGATGACGTAGGAACCAAATTCTTTTGTTAGTCCAACAGTTGAAAGGTAGAACTGATTCTTCCTCCCAAGACAATTTAAAGCCACGGCGATACCAGTCTCTTAGAAATTTACTAGAATTTCGTTTAGGATTCTTTCCAATCATACCAGGATAGGTATTCTCCTACTAACCACATTAATTATAGTGACAATTGGATTATAGTTGACCTCTAGGGTGAGAGTCACAAATCTCTTCAAGACAGGAATTACAGCCTTTAATTTGTACTGCATTTCCTCTCTGCAATTTACACGGGTTGCATAATCTACACTTTTCATTATACTCGCCAATAATTGTACAATTCTCATATGATGACCAGCTGCCCAGTGTATACATGCATAGTGGACATGTATAGAATATTTTTTTTCCTGTGTTGACACTCTCATCGCCAAAATGAAACTGACATATGATCGGTAAATTGAGAGAAAGAGAGAGAGAGAGAGAGAGAGAGAGAGAGAGAGAGAGAGAGAGAGAGAGAGAGAGAGAGAGAGAGAGAGAAGAGAGAGAGAGAGAGAGAGAGAGAGAGAGAGAGAGAGAGAGAGAGAGAGAGAGAGAGAGAGAGAGAGAGAGAGAGAGAGAGAGAGAGAGAGAGAGAGAAAGAGAGAGAGAGAGAGAGAGAGAGAGAACGAGAGGAGTAATCGTGTGACATCATAAAACCTATTTGAACAGCATCTTCTAAATTCTCGTTATATTATTCTCATGAAGAATCATTTGGATAGCGTCTTAAATTCTTAAGGTAGTGTGCTCAAAAGCAAACCCACAATTCTCTTTTTTTTGGTTTCGATTAATATGTCAACAAATTGGGCAATAGCGTTTGGACCCCGACATAAAAGTACAATAAAATATACGTATTTTATGAATACAACTCATACAATACTCTAAAGATGGAGAATCATTTCTCATTATGTCGTTAGGCATTCTTTGAGAAAATATTTTACTTTGAAAAGATAACTCTAGAAAATAATTATCTAGAATCAAACATTTTTCCATAATCACCAGATTCAGCATAATTTCCTTTTTCTCAAATTCATCCATTTTTCGATCCTAACACTTTCACAACTGATTTCAGACTAACCAGGATTCTTTATACTTCAAGAATATTCGGTAACCTACTAAAAAAAATAATTGCAAAATCATAATCACACAATTACTGATACGACTTATTCTCTTCACTATACTTCACTATTGTATTTAAAGCAGCTTGAAATATGCACTATATTAAGTTTCACTGCAAAGCATAACTGCTCCTCCAATTTAAATTTGCTCTTGATATCACATATCTTGCCTACGTATCATCCGATTCAAGGCTTAGTCGAGATCCTTTTGTCATTTCTACTGGTATGTTTGGTACTCTCGTCTTTGTATCATTGCGGCTACCAGCTCCACTATCAGTTTCTATTAGTGTAAACATTGCACTCATTTTTGCTAATATAAATATCTTGTCAAATAATATGTGGGGACGAAAATGATGATTTTATTTTATTTTTTATGTTTATGTAAGGAGTTAAGGGGTCTGAGAGAGGAAATTTTTCTGGGGTGGTTCGAAAGGGAAGAATTTGTAGGTAGTATATTAAGGGATAGAAACTTTCTAGGGATAAACAATTTGGGAAGGTTTATTGAACTGGGCATGGGGCACAGAGATCATTTTCTTTAGATTTATTTTTTAATTTGTTATTTACTTTTTTGTTTTGTTTATACTAAGGATATTTTCATTTATTATTTTTGAAGTATATTGTGTGTTAACCATGGCCCAGTAGAGCTTTTAGTGTTAATAAATCATATCATTTCATAATAGTGTATAAACAAACTGTTCTCTGTCTGTATTTGATTCTCTTACTAATATAAATTAAAGTAAAAATTGGTCCTTATATTGAATCTGGGTGCTATGGATTGGTTGCTATGGCCTCATAGCTATGGTATCTCACAGGCACTAATGATAAATAAATTATGTGCCATCAGTATCGATTGACATAGTTTTAACCTTTAGGTCAAACCATGTCACTACTCCCTCTGGATCTACTCGCATGGATCTACTCCCTCTGGCTGTTAGTTCATTATTGTATATCATTACATACCGAATATATGGTCTTCTGGTCATTTTATACGATCTAGTTCAGTGTTGCATGCAACTTTTGCCCTGAATATAGCTGGTTTTGGTCACTTTATACGATCTCGTTCCGTATCTAGTTCCAAATTGCATACAACTTTTGCTCCAAGTACAGCTGGTTCTGGCTCCTTTATACGATCTAGTTCCGTACCTAGTTCCAAATTTCATACATATATACTACTAGTAGTTCCTGCTTTTAACTGTGTCAAGTCATGATTGACTACTCCCTCTCAATTTACTAACATGCTGGCAAAATATTTCACTATCATGCCATCTCGCTCCATCTTCCAGATCATCGGTAATTTTACTCATGGTCTCCACTTTACACCTCCTTACTTGATATTTTAATACTTTCTCTGCTTTCTTTTCATTCCTCTTATTTTCATATGACCTATCACTCACAAAATTTTTCTACAAGCCCCTTCTCCTCTATGTTTTCCGCAAGGCATTTTTAATAATAAAACTAGCTGCCTTCCAAACTCTCTTCCCCAAGACACCATCAGCAACCTAAAAAATTATTTTTGTACAATTTTTCCATCAATCTTCTACAATGTCAAGTTATAAATACTCCAGTTAAGCATTAAATTAAGAAATAAAATTTCTCTCAAATTTCATCCTGAAGTCTACCAACGTCATAGCTTCCTAAAAGGTAGTTGCCCATCTGAAAATTTCAGCTTTAGATTAACTCTAGACACTAATAGATGCTTTTCTTTACTTTTAACACTAAGATCAGCAATCCTATATACCCTAGTATCAAACAGTTTGTGGTAACGAACTGTAAGTAAGGAGCTACCCGGCTCAATAGTAACCGAAAATCTAAAAAACGGAATTTTTATACTAATAGATACATTCAAAAAATCAGATTTTAATGCTGATTTCCAATATATAAGTTTAATCAAGTTTAGTCATTCTCATCAAAGGTTAAGCGACTAAGAAAATTCACCTTATTTACGAAAAAAAGGGGGAAACACGCCCTAAAAGTCAGAGAACCTTAATGAAAAATGACACCATCAGATTTGGCGTACCAGGGAACCCTACATTGGATGTTTTAAACTCCTATCTGCAAAAATGTAGAATTTTGTATTTTTTGCCAGAAGAAAGATCACGGATGCGTGTTTATTTGTTTGCTTTTTTGTTTTTTTTGTTTTGTTTTTTCCCACAAGGGTGATCATATCGACCGCGTATTCCTAGAATATCGCGGGAAGGGTTCATTCAAACGGAAATTAAAAGTTCTAGTGCCCTTTTTAAGTGACCAAAAAAATGGAAGGCAACTAGGCCCCCCCCTCCCACGCTCATTTTTTCCCTAAGTGACCTGATCAAAATTTTGAAATAGCCAATTTGTTCAACATGGTCAACAATTATACAGACATTTTCATTGGGGATTTTTTCTGGTAGTAAGGGGGGTGGGTGGGGGGTTAGTACGGGGGTTATCTTTCCATGGACGAAGTTTTCATGAGGGAAGGGACATTTCTATGAAGGGGGTGCTGGATTTCCCAGCACTATTTAAGAAACGACCAGAAATTAAATTAAAAAAAGTTTTTCAACTGATAGTAAGGAGCAACATCAAAACTTAAAACGAACAGAAATTATTAGGTATAGGATTCGGTTCGCACCCTAGTCAATATCTCGTTCTTTACGCTAGTTTTTTTGGTACTTTCTAAGAGCTATTTATTCTAATTAACGGCCTTTTTATTAAGGGGTCATTCTTAAAGAATTGGAACAAATTTTGAACTTTAGCGGAAACAGCGTGGTATTGACTAGGGGGTGAACCCCCTAATATACGTAATAAAATATACGAATATAGAAGTTCGTTACGTAAGTTAATTCGTAATTTATGTATGTTTATTACTAATAAAAACCTTCGTAAATAAAATTGAACAACTTTCGAGAAAGCCATTTAACCAAAAAAAGTAAAGTTAATATACAAATTCCGTTTCAATTATTCATGTACGGTGAGCCAAAATCAAAACCTGCATTAATTCAAAAACGTTCAGAAATTAAATCAAAAAAGCAATATTTTTAACTGAAAGTAAGGAGCAACATTAAAACGAACAGAAATTATTCCGTATATGAAAGGGGCTGTCCCCCCTGAATGCCTCGGTCTTTACGCTAAAGTTTGACTCTGTCTCACAACAATATTTTTTAAAACAATAAAAAACTTTAGTGTAAAGAGCGTGGCATTGAGGAGAGGACAGCCCCTTTCATATACGGAATAATTTCTGTTCATTTTAAGTTTTAATGTCACTCCTTTCTTTCAGTTAAAAAAATTGTTTTTTTTATTTAATCTGGTATTTATACTGCCAGTCTTAAGTTTGCAATAATATAATCAATAACGCTATCTATCTTACTACATATGAATGCTAGGTTTACTAATGGGCCCATCTTATGAATAAATGCTGTAATTGTTATAACTAGATTGTTATACCTACAAAATTGTAGCAATCTGTAACCATTGCTTTTTTTTCTTTTCAAGTACAAAATTTACTTAGGCTAGTATACCATCTATCCCTATTTCTATCAACATGGGCGTCAAAATCTCCTAATAAAACCACCATATTTATACTGGAACCCTATCTTTTTGTTCCTGATAACTGTAAATAAAAGTCATCGGAGTCACTACTGTCTTCTTCAGTTGGTTGTTTAAAGGCAAATACTACTATGACTGATACATCGCAGCAGTTTTTTTCCTAAAGTGAGCGACTAGCATTCTATTACTATTACCTTTCAAACCTAATCAAGACTTAATAGCTTCCTTATTCATTGCTAGCTGTATTCTTTGTGTATGTACCCCATCCTTCCTGCCTGGGCAAATAAATTCTATAGTACCCAGGTCCATGTCTCACTCAATTCCTGGAATATAATTTTCAGACACTCCGAATAAGTTCAGTTCAAATTGTCTAAATTCGTCAGTTAAAAGTCGAAACGGTAGCCATTTTTCAACGTCCAAGTTGCAATTGCCATTCTTTTTTAAACTATTTTCACCTCAAGAATCGTAACAATCCCAGAACCAGTGCAGGGCAGGGACCAATACATCTTCTCAGGTCTACGCCGAAGCACTCAAGGTGGTTTAGAGCCCCAAAAAGAGGAAAAAAGATTTTTTTTCCAATCGGCTCAAAAATCATAACCTTAGATTTTGGGGCTAAGGGAAGCTAAAACTGCAATATTGGTCTTACGCAAAACTGAGCCCAAAAAAGAGCCAAAAAGAACACAACTTGTCGTCCGATCGACATGAAATTTACAGCCGTAGTTTTTCGGGCCAAGAGGACTTAGTTGCAATGAAAATGTAAAATGTATTACTCGTCCTGAAATATAGTAAAAAAAAGGACATTTATCCTGTTTTTTTCCAATAGCAGGTTTAAACTTAAATCTGTACATTCCTATGTCAATGGGATCCTAAAATACAATAATATAAAACAAAAATATTTTAGTTTGGGACATGGGTTCACAAAAAGGGCCAAAAAGTTATGGCCAGCTTTCAGTACTTGCACAAGAAAAAAATCGAAAAATTAAATTTGGTTATCCCTAAAATGGAGCCAGAAAAGGGGAGAAAAATATTTGTTTGCCGGGAAAGGGGAACCATAAATATGGGACTGAAGTCCTGATTAACCACCTGAGTAAAGTTAAGACCACGTGCCATCCTGCCAAGTCAAGATAAAGGACATAAAATTCCTTTGAAGCAGTTTCTTGGCTTGGCAAAAAACATAAAAAATAGAGGGTTCATTTATTGGAACGTCTATATTGCATATTTAACCTCGTACCTATAATCAGCAGCCAAAGCAGGCAATAATTTTTATTTTTTCAATAGATTGTTGGTTATTGAGGAGAGAACGCAAGCTCAAAATATCACCGTTTACCCTCCACATGTACTTGCTTATATCTGATTCAAAATTTAAACAATGTGTAGCATGCAGTTTTTAACGTTTCAATTCTTTCGATTTAAACGTATACCTCAAAGCTTTGAATTGATGTAAACTAAGGTCTATGTGCATCTTGGGGGTGGAAGGTTAGGCTCTAGTTGGCTTTTACCCACAAAAAGGTGCTAATACTAAATTGTAATTAAAGCAGCCCTTTCAAAACTCTCCAAAACACCCAGCCGACGTGATAACCCATTTGAAGAAACTATAATGTATAGTAAAATATTCCTGTTTATTATATCGACGCGTAAGTCATGACAAGACCTACCTACCTTACTTTCTCAATTAGTATATTAGTTATGTTCTTCTCCCCAGATAAACATCCTTCAATGATTTGGTTTACTCTTGAGGATAATTTTCTTTTTTCCGTTTCCATATTCCAATATCCGAATCGTTCCACCTTCTTGTCAAACATCTCTCTGAATTTGCCATAGAGTATATTATCTGCTTGCAACCACTTCCTTAATTTATTTTCCTGATGGTATGACAATTTTATTTTATTACTATCTTCTCGGGCGTTTAGTTTTAGAAACACTAAATCCTTGTAGTCCCAGCACAATACTTGTTTTAATAAAACAATAGACTCTTCCATTCTTTCCTTAATCATAACAAGGTCAAAATTTTTGGATGTTTCTTCAACTAACAGTTTAACTTTGGTTTCATTTTCAAAATCTATTACAGGCAATCCAAGGTCAAAGGTCATTTGATTTCTTCCATATCTATTATTCTTTATCCTCCAATATTTCATCTTCTGACTAAATTTAGTATCTTCCAATTTGTCAACAAATTCTGCTAAAGTCAAATTTCCCAAAAATTTATAAAAATTAAAATAGCCATAGAGAGATTCGAAGAGTTCAACTGGCTCTCTAATCATAGTGACGAAAGCTGGATCTCCGCCCAATGCATCTTTTACCGCACTATGGTTCCATCTTGTGTGTACAGCCATTATGTCGTAACCTAGATGATGCCATGGAGTTTCTTCAACCAACTTTAATGAAAATAACTCTGGACTACCAATGTAGTTCCGCCTTCTTAGTGGGAGAATGGCATTCAAATCATTTATATATGCATACCTGGTTTAAAATAAAAATTTTTAAAAGAATTGGAGATCAAATGTACTTCAAATACTTGGCTAGTATACCGAAGCTATGATATCCACACTGTGAAAGGACCTTCTAAATTCAAAAGGTAGAATGTTCTACAAGATAAACTTTCTGGGACAGCAGAAAAATAATATCTTTTCTTTATTTAGTGGTCATTTCTGTTTTTTTTTTTGCAAGGGACCAATTTTGGTATCTAAAATACAGAAAATAGAATTTGTTATTTTGATTTTAAATCATGGTTTTTGGGTGAAAAAGGCATATGCTTTAACACATTTCAGAGCAGTCTAAAAATTAAAGTCTTTTATAATTTGTAAATACTTAAAAGTTATAAATTTCGTAAGACCCATATAAAATAAGAGGAATGTATTGAACTATTTATGAAACTTGTTTTATTAGGAAGAAATGGCTGTTTTTATGTCAATATATCACTTCAAGCCTCTGGGATATGCTGCTGAAAGCTAAACTGGAGTACTTTAAGGTTGAATCCACCATGATGATTAGCAGGGCTAAGCTAAAAATTCACCCAGAGCTTTGATAGTAACGGCTTTAAGCTAGGTTAAAATATGCTTCTCTTGAAAAATTGTTGATTGTTATTCTTAGTTTTGTGATGGCACTATCAGAGGCAACGCTATAGCGTTGCCTACAGTAAAGGCCATACGGCTCCAATGTTTTATTATTATTTATTTATCACTTAATTTTTGTTTTCCTTGAGGCACTTCATATGGAAGGGGTCGTTGTAGAACCTTCAAAGGGGGCTCATTCGATTGGAATTGAGAGTTCTAGTGCCCCTTTTAAGGGTCAAAAGTGATTGGAAGGCAACTAACACCTCTTCCACGCCCACCAGTTCCCCAAACACATCCCATTAATATTTTATATAGCCATTTTGTTCAACGCAGTTGAAAGTTCTCGAAATTATATGTTTGAGCAGGACACCCCCCCCCCCCCCACGGTCTTCATGGCAAGGGTTATGAGTTATGCCCTAGGGGCATGTACGGTTCTTATGGAAGGAATGCTCGTATAAACTTCTGAGAGGTCATACTCGATTGTAAGTATAAATGGCTAGTTTCCTTTTTAATAGTCGAAAGTGATTGGAAGGCAACTAACACCCCTTCCACGCCCACCATTTCCCCAAGCACATCCAATCAAAACTTTAATATGGCCATTTTGTTCAACGCAGTTGAAAGTTTTGGAAATTATATGTCTCAGCAGAACACGCCCCCACAGTCTTCAGGGCAAGGGTTATAAAATATGCCCTGGGGACATGTACGGTTCTTATGGAAGGAATGCTCGTATAAACTTCAGAGAGGTCTCGTTTGATTGGATATTGAAAGTTCTAGGTCAATTTTTAAGCGTCAAAAGATATCGGAGGGTAACCAGATCCCCCCCAAAAGCCCTTTATTCCCAAATGCATCCGATAAAAATATTGAGATAGATGTTCTGTTAAAAATAGTTCAAAGATCATATAACAAAAATTCCGGTGTCGACACGACTCCCCGGGCCCGGGGGTAGGCGTTTTAAGTTATGCCCTGGGGGCATATATGGGTCTTATCGAAGGGATGCTCGTATTAACTTCAAGGAGGCCTAATTTTATTGGAAGTTGAAAGTTCTAGTTCACTTTTTAAGAGTCAAAAGAGATTGGAGGGCACCTAGCACCCCCTCCCCTCCACGCCCTTTTTCCCTCAAACCCATCCAGCGCCAATGATGCATTAGGTTTTAGACTTTTATAGTGAGAGAAGGAGGCGATATCCAAACTCTTGTTTGTAGTGACTTTTGTTCGTTTCAAGCTTGATTTAATATTCAATTTTAGTTTCACTCGTTTCAATATTTCCTTATTCATTTACGTTAATATCTATTGTATGTTTGTTTGCATTGATTGTTTATTTAATTTCTGTTCGTTTTAAGTTTCATTTGTACTTCAATAGCAAAATATTTTTTTCGTTTTAAGCTTGATTTTCATATTCAATTCAAGCATTACTCGCTTTAAGAATACGAAAAATGTAGTTCAATACCACTCTCTAGGGCTATAATGAAAGAAAGATTGAGGTGGCTAGGACACGTTGTGCGGATGAAGGATGACAGATTGCCGAAGATTGTTCTTTTCGGCCAACCATGTAGGGCTAAACGGAAAGCAGGTCGTCCCCGTCTGGGGTGGGAAGACGTCATAAAGAAAGATTTAAAGGAAATGGGAACTTCGTGGGCGGGTGGAAAAAGGGAGGCTTTGAATAGATTGGGGTGGAGGAGGAGCGTGCGTTGCCGTGTTGGCCTCAGGCGGCTTGGTGCCGCGGTGAGTTGTTAGTAGTAGTACAACTATTAAGCTAAATCAAAAGAGTTTAATCGTATCCTGACTGTCAAAATAGTTTATACGCAATATTTCAGGACCGGCATAGATTATTAAGCTGAACCTCTTGAGTGAAAATTAGGGCGATATAAAAAGTCAAAAGACATAATTTATATCTAGATTTCCGAAAGGGCGTCTTGGAAATATCTCCGTAACAGCTTAGTGTGTTACTTGGTAACTTTCAGGACATGTTTACGAGGCTGTTGAACCAAATAAAAGGACATTATGCTTCCAAGCATGTCAATAAGGCGTATCGGTGGCATCTCAAGATCACCTAAGGGTATTAATTCGAAATTTCCATGGAATAGTAAGGGGGTGCTTAACTGAATAAAAACAAATTACAATTATCTAAGTGGTTAATAGGACGTGTGTGATATCTCATGAGCATCTAAGGGCATTAACTAGAAATTTTCAGGGCATGTTGAGAAGGATACTCAATCAATATTTGTTTTTAGGCAAGACTAGGACATGACGGAGGTTAGAAAGGACTTAAGCCATATTGAATCCCAAAGATTATACAGGTTTTTGATCTATTGATTTGAATAATGATCTCCGTATCCAATATGTTGGGGGGAGGGGATGATCAAAATCAAAAGACATTATTTGCATCATAGGTTGTTAAAAAGGGTAGTCAACAACATTCCAGTACTGGCTAGATGACAGTTTTTTAATCCATTTATATAATAATATTCCAATATCCAACTATCAAAATTTCTATAGTACAGCTATTATTACACTTTGTTGCAAAATTTTGTTCAAAATATAAATCCCAAGAAAGAATATTGATTCTTATAGAGAGTAATTTATTGTAAGTAAGTTATTGTAAGAAAAACCCCTCACAAAAAATTAATTTATTAAACAATACAAAACTGAATTACAAAATAAACAGACATTAACTTAAAAAAATTTCTCCACAAAATTTTTTTTTCAAATAAAACAATTATAATTAATTAGGCCAGACTTACATGAACAGAAATTAGTACACACAGGTGTAAGGTTAACACCCCATATGCTTTCTAAAGTAATGAAAGTCATGAGTACTTTACTTAGATAAAACACATTTAAGCATTTCCGTTCTTAATGTTAATAAATAAAAATTGTTGACACTCTCAGAAGTAAATATTAAGATCTTTAAATCATCAGTCTATATTTCAGCATTTCTTTTCAGTAATGTTGGTTATATATGTTGGTTACTTGGTTATGTTGAGTAGCAAACTAGCTTTCGTTAAGTGAACACTGGATTATCGTAATAAACATTGGACTATTAACAAACCTGTATGGCAAGTTTTTCTTTATGACCAGGATATCTTTTTGAAGTGCAAACATTAAGATTGAATATCATTGCATTCTTAGCTGCCAGGCTGAAATTCCCCGCGTGTTTAAGGTTAGATTTAAAGAATTAAGCGGTGAATTTAATAATAATCGAGTTAAACAAGAGATTAAAATTAGAGAAATATTAAAAATATTTGAATAGTGATTTAAATAATCGAATATACCTGAATAACGGACGGTGGCACTCTTTGGACTCGTAATTTTGGCACTCCTTGGAATTAGTAATTTCTGAATTGACGCATTTTGTGCTTCAAACCCTGGTTTTCACCCTGGCCTTAAAATGGCAGAACTTTAGACAGCCAATACGCTTGTTTTTGCCCTGTCCTGAATTTTGTTCAGAAATGCCTAGAAAGGGGTCTCGCAGACGACGTGATCTTTATAATGCAGTCGAATTCTTCGATTTTTCAACTTGGTTAGCAGGCGAAAAGCTTATATTACAGAATTGTTTTCCTGGTGAGGTAATTGGAAAGCTTGTGGGTTCTAGTTCTTGCTTAAATGTAGTAATGGACATTGTGTCTGCCTTTAAAAGGTGTGAGGACGAAGACATTCCCGTCCAGATTTTTTTATTCGTCGCCCTGGTGACGTTCCATTTATTCCTGCTGACGCTTATGCTCTTCTAAATAAGTCTGTTAACCAGTGTCTACTTGAAGTGCGCTCTTTTGCTGAGCGATATTGTGAAAAAGCATTACATCTGTGCAACTACAAGGCAACCGCGCTGACCCTAATGTTGACGCACAAAAGCAAACTTATGCTGTCATAAGTAAAATCCCCCAGTTAATTTGTCAAACACAAACCTCTGTAAAGCCAAATTGGACAGTCTTGAAGGCCACGAAGGAATTGTGTCTCTAAGGTCTGATTCCGCTCGAAAACGTTGGATCGTGAAGACTGGTGACAAGAAATCGGTAGCAGAACTTGCCAAGGCTGCCTGTGAACATATTCCTAACGTTACCGCTAAAGTGATAGACCGAAAGCTTTTCGGTATCGTCCGTGGACTCCCTGAAAATATTACAAGCGATGAACTGATATCTCTTATTCCTGGAGTGGTTGATGTTTCGAAAATCGGGACCTCGAGAACTTTCCGTCTTGAATTTCTTGGTAAAACTGCTCGTGATAGGTCAGTGAGTCTTGGTTTCTATATTGGTTACGAACCCTACCGCGTAGAGATCTATCAGTCCCTCCCAAGAAGATGCTTCCGATGTCGATCACTTGATCACTAAATTGACGATTGTAAGCTTCCGGCTACCTGTGCAAAATGCTCCCGTTGTGCTGGGTCACGCTGCAATTTGAAAGTTGAACCATGCACTGCCCCACCAAAATGTATAAACTGAAAAGATGACTATGTTTCGTATAGCCCGAGATGCCCATTCTCAAAGCAGCGCTGTCGAAGAACCAAAAATGAGCAGCCAATTATTGAATTTTGCATCATTAAATATAAATGGTATCAAGGAGGCACACTTGTGCCTCTTTAAAGAGGCGACCCACCACAATGTTAAGCAATTTTTGGTCCTAGCGGTCGCAGAGAGATGGCGGTGATGGCATTTTGTAGCCTAAGTTCAAACTAAGAAACATGCAAAATTTCACCCCCCTCCAACTTTATGTTCACGGGGGAAAGTGGGCCGGAAGTTTCTACCCTCCCACCACAGGATAAGCTTTCCTAGGGCCTGGGAGCTTATCCTCAAAATTTCAGCTCAATCCGATCACTCCTTCCCTGTTTTCCAAAAATAAAATATAGCCACTTAATGCTCATCAAATTATTTTTTTTTATCTGACACGCCTACAGGCCACAGTTGGTAACGGATCCGGATCAATGAGGACTCATTCAAAGTGGAATTCGACCTGTTAGGTCCTTTTGATATTTTCAGACCGAAAAAATTATCCCCCGAATTTACATTTACGAAAAACCTCGTTTTCCTAGAGCCCATGTTAATTTTTCCCACCACAGCCCCCCTTTAACGTTGTCCAGCGTTTAAATAAAAAAACAAGTTTTTTAAACTGAAAGTAAGGAGCGACATTAAAACTTAAAACGAACAGAAATTATTCCGTATATGAAAGGGGCTGTTCCCTCCTCAACGCCTCGATCTTTTCGCTGACGTTTGACTTTCTCACAACTCTATTTTTGTTAAACAATAAATAACTTTAGCGTAAAGAGCGAGGCGTTGAGAAGGGGACAGCCCCTTTCATATACGGAATAATTTCTGTTCGTTTTAAGTTTTAATGTCGCTCCTTACTTTCAGTTTATAAAACTTTTTTTTTTATTTAAAGGCTGGAAAAGCGGGGGGTTTGTGGGGCGGCAGCCCCCCAACTGTACCTCGTAATCCCTGTACGTTTTAAGGTTCGAACTTGTGACTCAGCCTCTTTAACTCTTTAGAAAACGTAGTTTTTTTCAAATAATCAAAGATAAGGATCAGCAAATAAATGAATTACTTGAAAATGATGTGGTTTTTATGCAAGAACATTTTCTAACAAAAGTAAATTTGCCTAATCTCAAACGCTCTTCGTCTCACCATGTCTTCACTACAGAGGCAACTAAAACCTGTGGACGACCATCAGGCGGCCCAGCTATATTTATACGGTCTAGCTCAATGGTTCCAACCCAGATATTCTCAAGCCAAAGTATCTTAGTGGTTCAACTTAGAAACACTGTCTTTATAAATCTTTATTTGCCCTGCGATTGAGAAAAAAAGCAAAATCGCTGTCGTCACTCGGAAAGGCCTTTGACACTTTGAACACTCTTTTAAATGACCTGAGTTCCAAGTCTCTTCTTTGGTTATTAGTGGGTGATACGACCCTCTTGTGAACCCTGACAGAGCATCGCTGCTTTTAAATACTATACCAAATGGATATTATATAGCTACCAAGGGCCTCCCTTACACTTATGTCCATAACAGAGGCTCTGGAGTTTCTAACTTAGACCATGTGATAGTATCTTGCGATTCAATTATAGGTTCAGATATTAATGTTGACGCTGACAAAATCGGTGACGATCATGTATCCCTCACTTGTAATTTATCTCTTCCCTGTCTCTCTAATACGCCTAATTGTCCAGCGGGACGCAGTGACAGGTGGCGAAAGAAATATAATTGGAACCGTTGTGATCCGTTATTATTTATTTGTACACTCTGTGCGCAACTTTCCTTGATCAAAGTGCCTTACCATCTTCTCCAGTGTCCTATCCGTAGCCCCAAAGCGAAGTTAGATCTAAATTTTATTATACGGAAATTGTGTTCTGTTTAAAATCCGTGGCTAAAACGGCTGTCCTAGTTGAGCGTGTACGCATCGGTTCGAGGAAGCCTTTTCGGTTTATAAATGATGATGTTATTGCTACAAAGAAAAGAGCTAGATTCTGGCTCCGCATGTGGTACGCATGCGAACACCCCCAAAGCGGGAACAGTGTTTCGTCTAAAGCAGAAAACAAAAAAGGAATATAAACTTGCTCTGAGAAATGCTCACTTAAATGGTTGGGATGCTCCCACAGATGGAAAATCATGGAGCAGAATTATTAAGGGGAGTGATTGTGAACCTAAAGTGCAGTCTTCACTTGATTTTAGTGACTTTATGTCACATTATACAAATGTTTTTTCAAGATTTGCTGAATCCTTGCATCAGCTATATTATAATTTATTACGAGCAATTTTTTCGCATAATTCATTGTCACAGGAAAATGTAGTCTGGGTCAAATTAAATAATAAACAAGAGGCTATTAAACAGCTAAAAAGATCCAAAAATCTTGACAGTTTTTGGCTCAAAATTCCTTGCGTTTGAGTGCCCAGCTCTGATATCACATATACACAGTGGCTTTTTCAAATGTGCTTCGCTCAATCTCTGGTTCCTGACAGTTTTCTGTCTGCTCTTGTCACTTCATTGTTAAAGCGTGGTAAGCCTGCAAGCTCTTGCTCTAGTTATCGCCCTATAACGGTTTCGTGTTGGTTTAGCAACATTTATGAATATGTAACCCTTGTACATATAATAAGTAAGTGTGATTTTACTTCGTTTCAGTTTGGTTTCCGTAAAACCATGGGTTGTAGCCAGGCACATTTTCTTTTAAGCAAAATCATGAAACATGGTGTTATGAATCACCAGGTTCTATTTATTGTATCCGTTGAAATTAGTGTTGCGTTTGATCAAGTTGTACATTCGCAGGCATTATATTCTCTATTAAGGACTGGTGTCAATTTGTCAGTTGTAAAATTGCTAGCGTATTGGTATAGTCTTGCAAATGTCCGTATTAAATGGAATAATGTTTCAAATCCAATTTCTGTCCGACGGGGAGTACGACAGGGAGGGGTGCTTTCACCTTATGTTTTTAAATGTGCTTAGGAGGTTGTCTTCGTAGTCTTTTTGCCAAGTTATTTTTATAAAGATTTAGGTGTCAGTCATATTGCTTATGCAGATGATGTCCTTCTAGTCAGTCGTACACGCCAAGGTCTGATCAATAATCGTAAAACGCTGTCTTCAGCATTGAGTAAGGCAGGTCTGTCTATTAATAATTCTAAGCGTGAATTTATGTGTTTTAATAATAAGTCAAGTCACTCTAACGACATTCTACGATCATTCTAACGACCGTATTTAGTGGTTAGGTATTTCTTTTGCTCGCTCACTAGCTTCAACCTGCTGACTTATTATAAATGAATGTACACAAAGTATCAGGATTACCTAAGGTAAAATCTCTCCGAATCGTGAACGGTTCAACCAGAGGGCACTTGGTCGCCTATATAGTGCATATTGTGCCCCTGCTATTTATTACCTAGGTGGTTTCAGTCACTTCCTCCGTAATAAGGATAGGAAAAAGTTGCGGATTAATTATTTTAAATTTGCAAAATTTTTTATGTAACTTCCAAGGTGAACCCGAAATCGGTACATCATAAATAATTTGTCAGTTAATGATGCCTCGTCTGCCCTGCCTGGCCTTTTCGGGAGAATGTATGAGTAAAAAGCTTGCCGCATTGGTCCTTATGATCATTTTGTTTATTTTTTTAATTTAAGTGATCTTCGACCTATTTTTGATATCGGTTAAGGTGATGTTAATGCACTTTTACATGTATTAAATAAAAAAACAAGTTTTTTTTAAACTGAAAGTAAGGAGCGACTTTAAAACTTAAAACGAACAGAAATTATTCCGTATATGAAAGGGACTGTCCCCTCCTCAACGCCTCGCTCTTTACGCTAAAGTTTTTTATTGTTTTAAAAAATAAAGTTGTGAGACAGAGTCAAACTTTAGCGTAAAGAGCGAGGCGTTGAGGAGGGGACAGTCCCTTTCATATACGGAATAATTTCTGTTCGTTTTAAGTTTTAATGTCGCTCCTTACTTTCAGTTTAAAAAACTTGTTTTTTTATTTAATTTTTGAACGTTTTTGGATAAATGCAGGTTTTGATCTTGGCTCACCGTACATGAATAATTAAAAAAAAAATTTCATATTAATTTACTTTTATTTAGTTAAATGGCTTTCTCGAAACTTGTTTAATTTTATTTACGAGCGTTTTTATTACTAATAAATATACGTAACTTATGAATTAACTTACGTAACGAACTTCTATATTCATATATTTTTAATACGTTTATTAGGGGGTTCGCCCCCTAGTCAATATCTTGCTCTTTAAGTAAAAGTTCGAATTGTGTTCCAATTCTTTAAAAATGACCGCTTAATCACAAAGGTCGTTAATTATGAAAGTACTAAAAAATCTTTGGCTTAAAGAGCGAGGCATTGACTACGGGGTGAGCCCAATTATATATCTAATATTTTCTGTTCCTTTAAAGTTTCGATATTGTTGCTGTTGCAGTTGAAATACTTGTTTTTTATATTAAATTTCTGATCTTTTTTTAAATAATGCTGGGAAGTCCGGCGTCCCCTTCATAGCAATGTCCCTTCCCCCATGAAAAGTTCCTTCATGGAAAGATCCTCCCACATAAAGCCCGACCCACCCAAACCCCCCCCCCCCCCACTACCAGGAAAAATCTCCCCTGAAAACGTCTGTATACTTCCAAATAACCAATACTATATGTTAACATTGGGTAAAGTTTATAACTTTCAGCCCTCCCCCCCGGAACTTCGGGGGATTAAGTCATCCTAAAAGACATACTTATAATATTTTCGAACATGCTGAACAAAATGGCTATCTCAAAATTTTGATCAGGTGACTTTGGGGAAAAAATGAGCATGGGAGGGGGCCTAGTTGCCCTCCATTTTTTGTCACTTAAATAGGGCACTAGAACTTGCAATTTCCATTCCAATGAGCCCTCCCACGATATTCTAGGACAACTGGGTCGATACGATCACTCCTGGGAAAAAAACAAACAAAAAACAAACAAACAAACAAATAAACACGCACCCGTTATCTTTCTTCAGGCAAAAAATGCAAAATTCCACATTTTAGTAGATGGGAGCTTGAAACCTCTACATATATATATATATATATATATATATATATATATATATATATATATATATATATATATATATATATATATATAATATATATATATATATATATATATATATATATATATATATATATATATATATATATATATATATATATATATATAATATATATATATATATATATATATATATATATATATATATATATATATATATATATATATATATATATATATATATATATATATGTATATATTAAAGTAGAAACATAAAACTTGAAATAATGGTTGTTTTCAGTAAAGTGAAAATGAAGTTCTGGTCTTTAAAAAGTATAGGGAGCGTTAGCCCGTTTCCTGTTTTTGGTAATTTCTGTTCGTTTTAAGTTATAATTGATTATTAATTTAATTTATTTTCGTTCTGGGTTTAATTAATTTGCTGATAGTTATTTAAGCTGTTTTTAAGGTTAATTAATTATTTGACTTCATTTCTCTTCATCTTTGGTGTAATGATGGCTTTTTACTTTTTATTGAAAAACTTCTTTCGTTTTGCGTAAAACTTTTAACAAAAAATATTTTTTTTAAATGCCTGACTCTCTTGTTGGTTTGAGCTGTTATAATCCAAAGGACGTTTTGTGACAAACTTGACCGAAATCAAACTTTATCCGACCCCTTCATTGTCTCATTCGGTTTTAATTTACTTTCAAAAACACGTTTTACTCTTCTTTCAATCAAAAAGATGAGATATGATACAATTTTGACAATTTTTGTGTGTTTCATTTTGGGTCCTATTTGAAACATTCCTTGCTCAGAGAGCTAATCATCCAAATAGTAAGACAACAATAAAATATTATTTAAATTTTTAATCTAAAATAATAATGTGTGCATTACAATAATAGATGTAACAAAATGCTTTTTGAAATACCGCAGCCAAAATTAGACTTACAGATAATAACCGCTTTATTTAACCAATACATTTTAAACCTTCCTGCTTGCAAAAGTACCTACAGGAAGTAGACCAAATCTTACCTTAGAAAAATATTTGAAAGAGTCGAACTTGCGCACTTGTGCATTTTCAAAAAGCCTACTTTCCGCTTAGGTTTACATGTGTGCTCTAGGGGTGACAGTACTGGTGTAACTTTTCTAGAAATAAAAAGAATCAGTACAGCCTGAAATTTAAGCACAATTATTTGTCCCAATTATAAGCTATCTCAAAATTTTGATTGGATGTGTTTGGGGAAATGGTGGGCGTGAGAGGGGGGTTTGGCCCCCTCCAGCCATTTTCTACTATTAAAAAGGGCACTAGCCCTTTCAATTTTCAATCAAATGAGCCCTTTTTTAAGTTATTCGACTCTTAGGGCATAACTTACAAGCTGTAGAGGGAGTGCATTCCTCAAAGACATAATTTCCGGACCTCTAAACTACCTGGAACAAAATGTCTATCTAAAAATTATGATTGGATGTGTATGGGGAAATGGTGGACGTGAGAGGGGGGTTAGTTGACCTCCAATCACTTTGGACTATTAAAAAGGCCACTAGCCCTTTGAATTTCCAATCGAATAGGCCCTTTTTGAAGTTTCTACGACAACGCTTTCTATAAAAAATACCTTTTATGCCCCCAGGGTATAACTTACAACCCTTGCCCTGAGGGCTGGGAGGGGGAGTGTCCTCCTCCATTGAACAGCTCTCTACGATGTTCCAGTGCCAAGCTATCTGTGGAAAAGAAAGAAAAAAAAGAAAAAGATGCCGTTAACACGGAATATCGTAGTAGTTGCTACTTTTCTTGATTTTCAAGCCAATATATTTCCGTTATTGTTCAAGCCAAGGGATGACATATTGTAAACAGTAACCTTTTCAATGTGATTATATGTAGCTTATTTTTCATAAGTTTCCGATGGTACAATGGTAAGCATACTATTGGTTAGGATAGCTGGCATTCACCAAGATTGGCAAAAAATGCAGTTTTAGTTGAATTTAAATAAAAAAATAATTTGATTAAATTTAGTTTTTAATGAAAAAAAGTACTAGAACTTTTAATTTTCGTTCGAATGAGCTCTCTCGCGACATTTTAGCACCACTGAGTCGATATAGTGGAGGAAAAATACGGTTTGGCCTCGGGGAAATTGCAACGGTTTTTTTTATACCAAAATGTTCAGAAAAATCAGGTTAATCACAAAAAAGAAATTCCCCCTGAATCCCCCTTGCACAACTACCCGAGATCTACCTTGAAAGGGTGAAATGAGGGGGAAAATCGGAATTTATATTTGGACGTATTTTTGGGTTTAAGTGGTCGTTTTCTATCAAATCAAGCATGAAGAATCCGAATCCGATGTCAGAAATGAAGTTTTCCGTACCCCAGTATCAAATTTCACCTTCACGGAAGGGGGGAGGGTAAAGCACACAGATCATTATTTGCCGGATTCCTACGGCTGAAGGATCATTTTATATCAAATAAAGTACCGTGTTGCCAAAAATGAGGTTAAAAAGCAGTTTTTTTTTTACTATTTACCTCATTTCCACCTCTAACGGGCCTGTAATATATGAGTTGCTAAGCATAATATCTTGAAAAACCACTTCTTTAAGCGAGATCAAAACTTCAGATCAATCAGGTATAAAAAAACGTCTAGAACTCAGGTAAATTAATCACAAGAACGTTTTGATTTTAGAGCACAACCTAAAGCTAATTCTTCTTCCTGCTCTTCTTCGTTATCGTCCTTATCCTGTCTTGCAGCAGCGTTAGTGCATAACGCCCCTTTACACTCCCCGCAGGCAGAGCTGCAATGCAAACCGTTCCGACGGCAGCTGCATCTGAGCGACTCACACCCACTGGTGCACTGGCACCGCACCATCTTCAGTAGGTTCTCCGGTGCTGCTGAAGCATCTGTTATAATGGGAAGATCCATATTCCGTGACGAAGAAAGGCGCCAGCCCCACTCTTCAGGCTTTAGCGAATTTGACGTGTTTTGCCACTTCATTATTCAAAGATAGCACCAGTAAAAGTGATACTTTGCGGCAGCCAAAGTCGGTGGAAACCGCTCTGCCTGAACAAAAGCATTTGTATTTGCAACCTGCATTGTAAATGCTCGCACCCGGACATCCTTCAGGGTCTTCTCATTGCTTTTCCCTTTGTATATGCGGAGCAAAGCTTTCTCTTCAGCTTTGGCAATCTTCTGGTGGTTGGATCCTTGTGTCATGAAGAACTTGCAAGCATCCTTAAAAATCCCATCTTTTAGAGACAAGGAAACCACTGCTGGTTTCCCTACGCCGTGAAGCCTAGATATTGTATCGCAGCCAGACATTGCGTGGCAGACGAGTAGATTTTCTGCTGCTTCGGTTCCTAGTTTGGTCTTGATCCTTTTTATGTCGTACACTCGTCCGTTATTTCCGTGTCAGTCTGTCTGCATAAAGATAACACATGCATCAAGCTTGGCATGTGTACCGTGTATAATATATAATTAAAATATGAAAAAATTTATTTCGTTCTAAATACACTTCCGATGTAAATCAAACTCCCCTAATTGAATTTGAAATTCCGTTTCAAACTCTCATTTATTTATCAGCCAAATATCCCTTTAAAAAGCTCAAAGCAAGAGATGATTAATTCGAGAATATTCCATGGTACTTTGTAGAACTTTTTTTGACAAGACAAAGGGGTCTTGAACATTCCAGACGCTATTGACAGATTTCAAAGGCAAAAAACTGCGGGTTTTTTGCAAGTACCATACTAATGAAAAGGATTGGAATTTCGCTGAAGTATTTTGAAAAACATAGTGGGACATTGTTTAAAACTTAGTTTAGAAGTTTAGAAGTAATCTTAGGAATATGTATGTTTAATGATTAGAATATCGCGAAAAAAAACTATTGGGTAAGCAGTCGACATAATGAACCCAGTTCGTCAGCATAATGATAAAATAGCGGGCCCTCCGAGAGGAGCTGGGCCAATTGTGCAATAGTGATTATTGCTCAGAATCAGAACCTATGTTATATAGTAGTGAAAAAGGATTTTCGAGACATTCGCATTCAGGCATTATTATGAAGGTATTAAGCATTAAGACATGTGCATTATAAGATTGATGATTTGAAGTACGTTGCTGTACAACTAAATATGTAAGTCTAATAAATCTATTACTTTTCTATTTGTGTTGTTTTAATTCATATGCCTGTATCTAGTATTCCAGAGTAGTCAACTAGTTCAATTGTTCTCCGTTGGAAACGCTCCCAAGGAACCTGACAATTTCATGAAGAATGATTACACTCCTGGATTGATGACTCCCCGAACCTAGTTGATCACCTCACAAGAAAATTTGAGATCATTAACTTATCCATTATACCCCCCCATTATAATTGGCGCGGTCGTAAACTCGGAGGAAAAACATGCGAACTAGTTAGGCTACAAACTTCTTAATTTAAATTTAAAAAATTTGATGGAAAAAGTGTCTAGGCCTACAACCGCTAAGCTACAATAGGGAAACCCTTTTTAAAATATCTCATAGGAGATAATAGCATTCCCCAAATAGGTTAAGTGAAAGAGATTTATTTAAGTGCATATTTCCGCTATTTAAAACGCAAAAATGGCAGAAGAATTAAGTGCATTATTACTTGCGCAAAAATTGTTCGCAAAAAATGTAGAAATAACCAAGTCTATCCCGCAATATGACGGACAAAGAGATGTAGACGAATTTAGTATACAATTAGCACAATTCGTAGAATTAACTAAAACAGACCTAAAAACGTTAATAAGTATGCTTCTTCTAAGATTAAGAGGGCAGGCATTAACTTTCATAAAACAAATAGAGAAAACTGTGGGAGAAGATAATAATTTACCGATAAATACAATAGAAAAATTGTTAACGGTATTCAAAGACAGATTTATTGAAACAAGCTCAACAAATAAATTAAAACATGGAATAGTATGCTTCGACCACACACAGAATATACAAGAATATTTACAAAACATACGAATCTCAGTAGAAGCGAAATACGGCAAAGGTTCAGGAGACTTGTATGAAAAAATCATACTACATGCCTTTTTGCAAGGACTTCCCCCAAAATTATATAGAATGGTAATATCAAAAAAACATCCAAACGTTGGATCTGGCAGTTCAGGAGGTAGGGCGAATGATCGAAATCGATAAGATCGTGGCAAATCATAGCAAAACAAAAATAAATAGCCTAGGCGAATACACCACAAGCCTAACTTTCAAGGGAAATCAAAATTCTCCAAATTTCTTTTCACGGGATAATTCCCCAGTGCCGCAAAGAAGTAGAACGCAAGAACCCGCTAGGCAGAAAACAGTCGGTTTTCAGCCTGTCAAACCAATTAATTATGAAACTTACCCTACAATAATAAGATGCTATAACTGTAATCGTGTTGGGCATATCGCAAAAGAGTGTCACTCTAAGAATAGAAACATAACGGCACCAAAAGATGCCGTCGGTAATACACGATATTATGGCAACCATTTGTCCAGGAGAAAAAATCTTAGCGCTAGTGGTGCACAAGGGTACACCCAGGACGCAATATTCCCACAATACCCTCAAATCCGCCCACCAGCACTTCACAATGTGTACCGACAAAACTCGTATAACTCTCCCCCCAGTAGACAAAATAATTATCGGCCGACGGGAAACGCAAATTTTTCAAATCGACGGCAAATAGTTAATTGGTCGACGGGAAACGCAAATTTTTCAAGCCGACAGCATTTGCAGTCAGCACCAGCAGCCGGCACTGACGCCGGCAGTAGACAAAATAATTATCGGCCGACGGGAAACGCAAATTTTTCAAACCGACGGCTAATAGTTAATTGGCCGACGGGAAACGCAAATTTTTCAAGCCGACGGCATTTGCAGTTAGCACCAGCAGCCGACACTGACGCAAGAAATCCAAATTATCGTAATAATACATGGCAAAGATAAACAAATGTAAATCAATTAGATATGCCTATGGAATCTCACGTGCCTGAACCTCTATTGCAAACAGCGACGTATGAAATAAATTGCCAGGGAAACGTGTCAGGCCCCTTAGAAGAATAAATTGGACCCAGAAGGGGCCCCGAATATTTTATAGGTCCAAATCAATAATAGTACCGTCCTTTACTGATAGTAATAAAAAGTTACCTATATTTAATGACTTTTGTATAGCAAATGTTTACTTTAAGGATTTAATTGACAGTGGTGCCACGGTTAATATCATAAACTCATGCGTATTTAATATGTTGCCTCCGCATATTAGGCGACGGAAAAATGCCAATAATCCAAATTTTACTAGTGTAACAGGGCATAAATTGGACGCAAAAGGTTCAATTCGCCTTGATGTAAAAAGGGATACTAGAATTTTTCCGACAAATTTTATATTATGCCACAATTTTCCGTATGAAGCCATTATCGGCGCAAATTTTTTAAAGTCAAATAAAATATTGTTAGACGTAGCGAATGAAAGGCTTGTCTACCCGGCTAAGGCAGGGAAAGGAATATCTACCTTAAAAAATTTTAACAGAAGTTACGAAGAAAATGTAACAGTAAATAAAATTTCCGGCGGTATAATGTCACAATCTTTTGAACCTCAAGTCTCGCTACAAAGAGGACGTGGCATAACAAGAAATCCACTTTCTTATTCTGAGCGGTATCGGAAAAGTAAAGTAAATTTAGGTAATAAGTGGATTGAATCTGCAAAAAGAAAAATAGGAAATATGCGACAGTATAGGTCGAACGAAATCAAGGAAATAGTGAAATTATGGAAAAAAGTAGGGAACCCTAATGCGGTTCGGGCGCAACCAATATTATTGTCGGAAAGCGCCAGTCTAAATTTAATAGACAATGAAAATAAAGAAAAATATTATGGATTCGCAATACGGAAAACAAAAATACATCCTAGGACAATGCAAAGAATTCAAATATCACAGATGTTTGAGCCAGTGGATAGCAAATCCAAAATATGGTTTGCTACCCCGTCAAATGAAATTCCTGAAAATCTGTTATGTGAAGAACAGATTATATCTTACGACAAAGGAGAAGGTTTTATTTGGGTGACTAATAACCATGAAAATGATACAACTACAATAAAAAAGGGAACATGTTTAGTTCAAATCCAGATTATCTCGGAAAAGTACTGAGATAGGTGGGAAAATTCCAAAAGAAATCTAGTTAACGGCATTAAAACCTCAATTAACAAATACCCCCCTAACCAAATCGCAATTTTTAAACAAATTTAATATGGATCATATTACTGACCTGGAACTCAAGAAAAAATCATGCGAATTATTATGGAATTTTAAAGATGTGTTTTCTGCATCTGAAGATGACATAGGACTGATACCGTTTTATGAATATTCAATTTTAACGACCAGCAATCCCGTCGCGAAACAGCCATATCGTATACCGTATAAGCACAAAGAGTGGTTAAAAATAAAATTCATGAATTAGAAAAGAATGAGATTATACGCCGCAGTATAAGTCCGTATTCCGCACCAGTGATATTAGTCCCAAAAAAGAATGGTGACCTGAGGCTAGTAGTAGATTATAGAGCTCTTAACAAGCAAGTAGTAAGTGATAAATTTCCCTTGCCAAGAATAGACGAAATCCTTGACTTTATTTCAAGCAAAAATAAAATTTTTACTTCTTTAGATCTTGCCCAAGGCTACTACCAAGTAAAAATAGCCAAAAAAGATGTCTATAAAACAGCGTTCTCTACAGCCGAGTGTGGTTCCTACGAATATTTAAGAGTACCTTTTGGACTTAAGACAAGTTCAAGCACGCTCTGTAGACCTTTATTGCATTTATTAACAGGATTAAAGAACATCATTCATTTTGTTGATGATGTCATATGCGTGGGAGAAAATGCTGAACAACACTTAGCAACATTAGCTAAGATGTTCGAGAAATTCAGAGAGGGCAATTTAAAATGCAGGCCTGAAAAAGTTAATTTGTTTCAACCAAAAATTAAATTTTAGTAGTAGTGGTGACGCAAGGAAAGATATCCCAAGACCCAGACAAAATAAAATGTGTTGAAAACCTCAAAATCCCTAGAACTATGAAAGAATTAAGAGGGATTTTAGGCCTTACTGGCTACTTTAGAAAGTTTGTGCGAAATTACGCCCAAATTGCAAAACCTCTCACGGAATTAACTAAAGGAAACTCCCAAAATGTTGCCTGGTCCCAGTAAGCCCAAACTTCCTTAGACCGTCTCAAAAAGGCACTCACTTCGGAACCCATATTACTCGTCCCATTTACTAAATATAAACAAGCAGAAAGATGAGGCTTAAGAATATCATCATGATCCTCGTTTTTCATGCAACAGCCCAAGATATTGTAAAACATGAAGTAATATTTAAACATGAAAATTCACTCCTAGCCAGCCATAATGCATTGCAAATTTTTATGAAATTGGATCCCAAACCCTTCGAAAATTTATTTCAACAAGTAACACGACTAGAGAAAAATACGAATAAACTCAAGGAATCGATATTTCAATTTCTAAGGTCGGATAAAGGATTGCAGACCAGTAAAATGATGCATAGTAAGGACAACAAAGAGTCAAGTTATCCCAAAACTAAAATCGAAATTCGTAATAGATGACTTTGAAAAGAAAATGGCAGAAATTGACATGGCACTAGGAACCAGTACCAAAGAAAACAGAAAGAAAAAATCAGCAAATAATATGGAATACTCGTCAAGAGAATTTGTTACGATGAAATCTATGGAAAACCCTAAGTTATTGGCTACGAGAAAAGAAAACCTTTATGATGGAAATTACGCAATGTTAAATGAACTGCCAAGCTCATGGACTTTTCTCAAAGAATTGTGGCAAAGTCATGCTGAAATGAACGTCACAAAACGGATATTACCCAAACTAAGAGAGGAAAATGACAACAGACAAGATGCTAACCTAAAGGAATTAGACAAATCAAGGAACAGTTTCTCAAATACCCAACGAAATAACGAATATAGAAACCCTACAGAAAGAAAAGAAATAGACGTCAAGACAATCACACCCACATATGAAACCCCAGCAAAAGAGATACAATCTTCAATGTCGGAAACCACGACGAACACAATCCCAGAAATGATCGCACTTAGTAAAGAATCACCTAGAAATTTGACCATGTTGACTTATCTAAAACCCACGGTACTTACAAAATGGACTTGGTCAACAGGGCCCACGTTTACACGCACCCAGCCGATTGGCATATTCCGTATAGGCCTAAGAGCAAGAATCCCGGTAAGACGTACCGAAACGCAAGCAATAAGAGTACAAGGGGTGAAACCAAAAGAAAAAGAAGGTAATTATAAGAAAGAGGAAGACGATAATTACGTACATAAGAAATGTTGGACAATAGACGGTAAACGCACTTGTGCTAGATTAGCCATGGCCGACGAGCCGGCAAAAGAAGTTATCGAACCATTACCCGATCTAAGCGAGAAAAATGCCCAGAAAGTGTCAAATCACCAAGCCTTCTTAATATTATACAGACAAAGATTACAAGCCTTATTTGAATTATTTAATACGGAAATACAAAAATTAAAACAAAGCACCACGAGAATCTTTGAAGTATTCTTCCGAAGAAGTAAATACCGAAGGTCCACAAACCTAATTCCCATCATTGGAGAACTTGTCTCCCGCCTTTTTGGTCTAACAATGGAGGAAGACTTAAATATCCTGAGGGAAAATGTAAAAAAATTGAATAATGCCATGAACGTAACCGTTACACGTCCAGAAAACACAAGCAAGCATAGCAAACTACCAAAGAGATAAAGTCGAAATGATATCCAAAAACCGTAAATGTAATGAATTACTCAAGGAATGAAGTGGATCGTGTGGTGACACACGCGAGCCTTACCATGGTATCACTTGATATAATTACCATGTCATTACTAAATATAGCAACAGATATTAGTAAGTTCGAATTCGCATTATTTGCCCTAATGGGAGGAACCTTGTCCTACGACCTGGTAGACCCTTCTAACTTAAAAAGCATCTTAGATGAAATAAAAACACATCTAATATTTGGTTTACATTTACCAATAGAACCAGAAGTATCAAATTTATTTATTTATTATACAAAATTAAAAGTCCACATCACAGAAATAAATGAACAATTATTTGCAGTAGTAACGATTCCTTTAATAAACCAACAATCTTGTACAACAATCTTATACGACTTGTACAAGATTTCGACCTTCCCTGCCAATATAAAGAGAACAAATTTTTTTATGACTATCACACCTGAAGCAGAGTATTTACTTATTGACCAAGATAGACGAAAATATGCCCTAGCCAATCCAAAAGACTTAAAAGAGTGCGTATCATTCAAAAACCTAGTTTGCCAGCTTACGTTAGCTATTTACAACGTCAAGTCCGGATCTTGTATGTTAGATGTTAGTGTATTTACTTAACATTGTTTTGTAACGTAAATATTCATGTACCCAAAAGTACATGACCTATTTGTATTATGACTACTCGTTTTAAAGAACGTGTAATTCTGCCGAGTTATTTCATTCCAGGAATTGGAACGGCGTATCAAAGAGAAATCAGGACGATACATAGACCAGTGCAGATATAGCCCAGTAGCACCTATTTTCATCATACCTCAACCAACGAAGAGTACTCGCCATAAATGCCAAGCAACTCTCAACCCAACTTCGCTTACGAAGATTACGGGTACCTTTTGATCGAGGAAACGATGATCGATCGACGAAGAATAATTCTCCACAAACATAAGTCACGATATGTATCAGATAACACTATCTAACTAATCTCAGTATCCAGTGCATTATCGAACTATAAACACAACAATCCTGAAAACCCCGTTTTGTAGCATAAGATGTAAAGATACATCATCCTTGATAACAATATTGATGAACCCGATTTATTGGCATATCGACGATTCACATGTTAAATTTCCTTCGACCATTTCTCCATTACGAGACTACAGCGACATTAGAGATATTACTGTAAATGTTACAAGACAATTTTTGAAATATGGACTTGGGAATCTATCATTGAATGCTAAAAATCAATAGTAATCCCAGTGAATAACCCCTGAGTGACAATGTACTCCCACCGCTAATCAAAGACAATATGTTGAAGGAGTCACCAAAGTTTGATGCTGACCCATTCCAAATTAAAACATCATTTTCCCTGTGATTAACGAAGGAGTCCCCACGAAAGCTAAAAGATACAAGCCATGCACGAACAATTTTATGAACTATAAGTGCAAGAACGAACAATTTTACACGAGAAATACATTCTCTATGTGATTCAAGATAGCCCAAGAATGAAATGCTATGAAGTAAGCCAACCCCTCAATTATCAACGCAATCCCAGTGCTCAAACCATTAACGATAAAGCACTCTATAAACTATACAAAAACAGCAGGTGAGAATGAACTCTGATGGCAAAATACCACACACCTGTAACCAAAGGTATCATTTCCCGTTTGATAATTAGAGAAAACACTTCGTCCAAGATGAACATAACCATACTCGAACTAATCTATGAAGAAGCTACACATAAGTGATTTAAAATTTTGTTTGCACAAGACGATACTAGTGAAAAACCATAATTTGCAACAGGAGGAGCGAGTACGTAAGAGACACGTATAGTGATAAAATAGGTGTGAACTCATATCACGTTTCATTAATTTTGACAAATTAAAACTTTGATAACCTATCGTTAATATTGCATAACTAACAACCCCAGTGAAAGTGTTTTTGCTACCAGTGAAAATGGTAAACATAATAGTGTGTGCTATAAATTATTCATGTATGTATCGCTAGATGTTCAAGTAGAGTTATGTGTAGTGTTGTCATATTATTCGTTTAATTAGCGTAAGACAGGAAAAATAGTTATTCCGTAGCTAGTTTAAAATAGAAAAATATATAAAAGATGAATCTTGAAAAAAAAAGTAATAGTAGAATAATACCAACCTTATAAAACATTGTTAGAAATATAGGAATTATCAGTGTTAGATGTAGAAAGAACAAAAAAAACCTTGGTGTAAGTAGCTATTTTAGTCCGGTAGAGGAACCTTAGCAGACTATATGTAATGAAATAAGAAAAGTAATACAGAAGGAATTTTTATTACTTCTGATTAAGCTTAAATAGACTTATAATAATGCAATATCAAATAAAGTTGTACAGGACAAATAATAGGCAAATTCAAAGTACTTTAAAACCTAAGAGCAAGCAAGTTCTAATGACCGGACGTCATTAAAAAATGGGACGGGTAATATGTACCGTGTATAATATATAATTAAAATATGAAAAAATTTATTTCGTTCTAAATACACTTCCGATGTAAATCAAACTCCCCTAATTGAGTTTGAAATTCCGTTTCAAACTCTCATTTATTTATCAGCCAAATATCCCTTTAAAAAGCTCAAAGCAAGAGATGATTAATTCGAGAATACTCCATGGTACTTTGTAGAACTTTTGTTTGACAAGACAAAGGGGTCTTGAACATTCCAGACGCTATTGACAGATTTCAAAGGCAAAAAACTGCGGGTTTTTTGCAAGTACCATACAAATGAAAAGGATTGAAATTTCGCTGAAGTATTTTGAAAAACATTTTGGGACATTGTTTAAAACTTAGTTTAGAAGTTTAAAAGTACTCTTAGGAATGTGTATGTTTAATGATTAGAATATCGCGGAAAAAAACTATTGGGTAAGCAGTCGACATAGTGAACCCAGTTCGTCAGCATAATGATAAAATAGCGGGCCCTCCGGGAGGAGCTGGGCCAATTGTGAAATAGTGATTATTGCTCAGAATCAGAACCTATGTTATATAGTAGTGAAAAAGGATTCTCGAGACATTCGTATTCAGGCATTATTATGAAGGTATTAAGCATTAAGACATGTGCATTATAAGATTGATGATTTGAAGTACGTTGCTGTACAACTAAATATGTAAATCTAATAAATCTATTACTTTTCTATTTGTGTTGTTTTAATTTATATGCCTGTATCTAGTATTCCAGAGTAGTCAACTAGTTCAATTGTTCTCCACTGGAAACGCTCCCAAGGAACCTGATAATTTCATGAAGAATGATTACACTCCTGGATTGATGACTCCCCCAACCTAGTTGATCACCTCACAAGAAAATTTGAGATCATTAACTTATCCATTATATCCCCCCCCCTTATACATGGTACAGCAGAAGGACTAATAGGTCGGTATTATTCCCAATCAAAGCGGTCGATGAAGTTTCAGTGCAACTGACTGCAGTTTGTACAACTAAGACATCGACATCTTTCTGAGCATGTAGAACTTTGTACTCTGAGTTTTCCAGCCTCTCAGTAAGTAGGTCGATGAAGCGTTGTTTATTTTTGGGATTTCTCAGAGATTCCTCCTCACTTTTGACGATCTTCATGTTAGAAGAGAATTCAATCGTTGCACACGACAAACCTTTGGTTCTCTTCAGCTGTGTGCAATTTTTGGTCGTCGGTGTATCAGTGTAAAGGTAAAAAACTACCGTTGCCTGGCCGAAATGTCTTGTGACACAATCTACGTAAGGTCCTGCCACCTCAGAATATGTGGATCCGCCAGTCCACGGGAACTTATGGACTAACCACCCACCATCTAAAACTCTCTGGGAGGATGGCAATGTCATTGGACCCTCAAGTCCCTCAATTTTCATGAGTGCCTTTATTAGAGAGGCTTTTTCGGCTGTCCTCATCACCTCGAACGAACTAAAGAGCGATGGTGGAAAAGTACAGAGCTCAAATGGCAGAACCTCATTCAAGACAGAACCACTGGTACTAGCCACTGCAGCTAGAAGTTGAAAGATTAGAGCAGGGTCGACCATTACCCCTCGCTATCTATCACCACAGATGACTTCTCAGCCATAGTTAAAGCTTTCTCCTTTCTCTTGAAAACATATTTGTAAATGTTTTTCGCTTCCATATCCTTAAGAATCGTTGCTCCCACAGATTTGGCATCGTCTGCGTTTACAGATGATGAAGCGCGGACACCAGTAACCACGTTCAACAGCTGTAATTCCTTCCTGAAGGGTTCTAGGGGCTCAATGTATCGAACTATCTTTTCGATGTCTGCCATATCTCTAGCTCTCCTCGAAGATATCGCTTCTGCGTGTTTTTCAATAGTCAACTCCACGAGGCAAGTCAGTTTCTGCATGCGTTCGTTAACTAGAACCAAAGTAGGCAAAGCAGATGTCCAAAATGTCCGCTGTAATTCAGTTCTGCCTCTACCTCTCGTCAAACCACCACTCGTTTTCATACTACTCATTAACGTCTGTTCGATCACCAAATCAGGAGAAAGTTCTGCCCAGTAGTTGTCAGTTCTTCGGAGGAAAATATACTTCTTTAGCGTTCTGTACTGCTCTGGGTTGTCTTTCCTCAACTGAAACATCGACTGCACGAACAGCCAAGTAGACTTCATGTAAAGATTGTGGCCGGAAGCAGCAAAGTAAGGAAGCCTTTCCAACAACGACTGTAGATAAAGCTCAAGGTTGCCACTTCGTTCAGCTCTCAGGTTCTTTCTCATGATTCTGAGTAGGTCCAGATACTGAAACCAAAGAAGGGCAGTTCTGGACTCAGACAATCGTTCTTTTGCACTTTGAACTAATTCATAGATAAGCTCTGCTGCTCCCGACACCTGCGCTTCGTCGATGGCATCTCCTTCAAGGAGCAACTCATACGCCTGTTTTTCCTTTTCAAGGGAATCTGGTAGCATGCCATTGCCATCAAACGCTCTGTTACCCAGCTCTGATGTTAAAAGATTCTTATAAAGTGCTATCTCCAACAGACCCTTGCCTCGCACTGGACGAGAGACAGCTTTGCCTTGAAACATACTACGCCTACTGTTAGGTGCGTATACTTGACTTAGGATTTCCAAAAGTCCCGAGTCAGCCATGAGGAAGCCAATGGCTCCTAGGAAACGCATGCGTGTGTGAAATCCACCCAGGACAACAATAGCATTTCTTAAAGCACTTGTGGCAGGCTCTGCATCGACGATACACTTCGCCTTCCAGTAAAACGGTTGGTCAAAGGTAATAACTAAGTTTTTCCAGCTTGATTAGCGCGCTCGTTAGCATGCATAAGTGTAGAATAAACACAGGAAATATCGCTTGGGTTGTGGTTAATCTTTGGCAAAAAACGAATATTCGATCTTCCCGGATGAGGTTGCTTTTGGTTTATTGACCACATAAAGGCCGACCAGCTCATGAATGAAGTTTTGAAAAAGCCAGAGATGCGCCTGAGCGTTTCAACCTCCCAATCATTGTCATAAGTGTTACCATTTTTTGTCAAGAAAAAAATTCCTTGGTTGCAACTTGGCGGGTTTTTGGTAAGTGTAGAATGGCACGGTGCCGATTGACTCTATCTCATCTCCACTTACTTCTTTTCTTGGCACTGAAAGCTCCGTTGCCGGCAACCCAGGTGTATACACTTCATTGAGACTCATTCCATGAAAGGTATTCAGGCCGTCGATAGTAGCAATATCATAATCGACGTTGCCTCCTACATACTGAAAAAAATGTGCTTTCTCTTTCGACTCTTCCAACAACGTTTGATTTACTGCTGCACATCTCTCAATTTGTTTTTACCTCTGAGTACGAAGAGCAGAAGCCGAGATTGTGCAGGGGGTCAATTAAAAATCGGGATGAAAAACGGTGATGCAGCTGCGAAGCCATTCCTATTTGTACAGGAGACATTAAACCCCGTGGTCTGCATGCCTGCATTATAGCCTGTCCAATAGAAGATATTAGACGAGGCGTGTCGACTCCTATCGATGAATTTAGTAGACAAAGAGATGGGCACACGAAGTTCAAACACTTCTCTACTGACGATATTTCGTTAAGAAATTCGTAGGAATCCTTCCTTGTCGTAATGGATTTGACTTCACTTCTTATTATTCTTCCAACGACTTTGAGAGCTGATCCCTTTCTCCGTTTTCACTATCTGCTTTCACCTCTTGAGGATATTCTCGTAATATATTGTCAACCATATCTCTAAATGTTACGAGTGTCTCTTTCCCGTTTGCATCAGACACAACCAACCGTTCACCATACTCACTGACTAGCAAATCCTTGGCTTGACGAAATTTGTAGGCCAAAGTATCACTGTCAGTTTCAGAGAGAATATGAGACATCTTTCTTAAAATGATCGTCAGAGGTACAGGTTCTTCACTGTTGGCATAACACCAAAGCGCTTCTTCGAGAACGACTTTTCTTGTACTATCGCATGGTCTTCCCTTCCGTTTCTTTGGTGGAGGTACGTCACTCACTTCTTCTTGACCACAGAATTTTTGTGGAATCTCTTTTCCTGTCCTGAAGTTTACTGAGCATATTTGATGATAAACAGCATCCTCTTCATGAAGGTCAGAAGTCTTTGAATTTATCCGACCAAGCACTGTTGTGGCCCACAGATTGTTCCTGCTCTTACACATTTTACTAATAGAGCAGTCGAAGCTATGAGTTCGTACTGCATAAGTTTCAACGAATTCGTGACTTGCGATCTTGCATAATTTCACTGCTTGACCACAAAATAGGCCGTTCTTCGAAAAATCAAGGCTTGGAGCTGAAGATATGGTCGGGGGAACTGCAACGGATTCCTTCTGCTCAAGTTTCCGCTGAGAGTTTTTTTCTCTGTCGATCCGACGTCTGTCATAGAAGTTACGACGACACGGGGTGTGGACTTCATTTCCGGTCGTCACAGTCAAGCTACTACCTCTTTCTTTGCTTGCGTTAATCGCGGGATTGGATCCTTTCTCGGATAATATGGCAGTGTTTTCACCGGGTTTGATGCTTCTTTGGCATATCACCTACTGAGAGCTTTTATCCATATCAATCCTCGATTCTCTTTATCCATAACTTCTTCCCCTTTTGCAGTCCATTTTTTTCACTTCCATAATATGTTTAGGGATAGCCTCCTAACACCCCTGCTTCCTCCGTCCTCTATCAAATAGGGACTGTCTTGTTTCAGCTGTCGTGGGTAGGATAGTAATCTATCTTTCACCATCCTACTCAGCTCCCAGCTTTCACAACTTGATAAGATTTGGCAAGAAGAACACCATCCCCATCATGCTTCTATAATCAAATCACCCAAAACCACCATACTATCATAGTCATTTATTAACATATATAAACAAATATCATAATTTATTTATTTTATTTATTTAATATACATAAAAATGCAAAAAAAATCAATCTCCAACAGAGAGTAGAGCTCTTAAGGCTGGGTGTGTAAATAATGGGACATACACAAAACAATAATAATAGCAAAATTAACTTAATTAACAAAAAACAATAACAATGAAAACTTAGAAAACTAGGAATAAAAGAAAAAAAAGGAGAAAAGAAATGCTAGACAGGAAAGAAATGCTGGGCAAGAGGGGCATGGGAGGCCATCCCACCGTGGATCCAAACAAAAGGAATTTGGTATAATCCCGAACCAAACGGTTTTTTCATTAATTCATACCACTTGTTTGTTTAGTCAATACAGGCAGAATCAAATCAGAATTCAACCCATTGCCGCCTAGAATAAAAAACTCAGCTTGATGATACACAGTAGATGGCATTGCACAAATAAAGTTGAAAAGCAGAAATGATTATCCGCTCTTTTCAAAAATCAGAAGCATAATCTCGCGGATCCCAGTTTATTCTTTTGTCTTCTTTTTGCGGAAGTAAAAAAAAACGGCACAAACCTTGTATATAGCCTTGAACACGCCAGTTTTATAGCAAGTACTATGGTAGATGGCTCCACTGATTATAAAGAATGACACTAAGGAATGGAAATCGCAAACTGGAGGGGGGAGGGGTGTCTGGAATTCTGGTTTGAATTTAAACTGATCGAGACTCGTATCCTAAGGTGCCATTCCTAGATTGATTGGAAATGGTGAATCAACCGACCAGTGATTAAAATAACATGCTAGTCAACTTTCACAGCCGTTTTAGGTAAGATGAGGTACTTGACCTAGCAAAATCAAGTTCTTAACTTCATTTTCGAATTCGCCACCATTGATTTCATAGGAAACGACCAAATAATCCAGCAGCCTCTTAATTTCAAGTTTTACCCCCCAACCCTCTGCCCTTTATGGGCGGAAATGGGCATTAGGGTATTGAAAAATTAAAATCTGAATTCATATCTGGATTCAGCATGCTTGATTTGATAGGAAACAACTATTTAAACTCCAAAGTATTTATAACCACAAAAATCTATTTTGCCCCTCATTTTTCCCCTTCAAGGGCGAATTTGGGATACTTGTGCAGGGGGTTTCAGGGGGATTTTTTGTGTGATTAAGCTAATTTTCTTGAACATTTTGGTTAAAAAAAAAATTATGTTGCATTTCACCGAGGTTTGACCATTTTTTTCCGTATCTTTCCTCCACTAATACGATCACCCCTGGGAAAAAAGGCAAATAAACACGCATCCGTGATCTTCCTTGTGGCAAAGAGTTCAAAATTCCACATTTTTTGCAGATAGGAGCTTGAAACTTCTACAATAAGGTTTTTTGATACACTGAATCTGACGGCGTGATTTTCATTAGGATTCTATAGCTTTTAGGCGGTGTTTTCCCCATTTTTCGCAATAAGGCAAATTTTCTCAGGCTCGCAATTTTTGATGGATAAAACTAAACTTCACGAGCCTTATATATTTAAAATCATCATAAAAATTAAATTCTTTGCTGTATCTATTGGTATCGAAATTCCGTTTTTTAGATTTTCTGTTACTGTTGAGACGAGTCGCTCCTACTGTACAGATCGTTACCACGAACTGTTTGATTTAAATTGTAAGGGTAGTATTAGTGATAGTATTAGCCCTGAAAGTTTCATCTTAGCACCATCAGTAATTCTAGATATATTGCTGACGTTTCTTATTGGCAAAAATATACACAGGGTCTTCAGATTTTGTTTTAAAGCATAATGGGCCAACTGGAGAATTGGGGGGGGGGGGTTGAAATACCCAATATCCCTAGAGGCATAGTTGATGGACCCTTCTACTATGCTGAACAAAATGGATGTCTTATAACTTTGACTGGATGTTCTTAAGAAAATGAAAGGGCCTGGAAGAAGGGCTAATTGGCCTTCAATCTCTTTTTACTCTTAAAAAGAGCTCTAGAACTTTTAATTTTGAATCAAACCTGCTCCTTAAAAAGTTTTAATGATATTTCTTAGTTATTGTGGAGCGGCACTGCCTATGGTATTGCTTCCCTTTTGAAAGTGTGCATGCAAATTGTTTTTTTGTTTAATTGAAACTGCCCCTGAATGCTCCCTAAAAGCTTTACTTTAATACGCTTAATGTCAATAGTTATACTGACTGTAGTGTTAGTATTGAGAGTATACGCATATAGCCTACAGACTAGTTCAAAATTCATCATAACGTGCCCTTAAAGGTCTAACTTAACAATGTCAGCTGTTTTTGAGATTTTTTTGTCGTCATTTGAAAATCCATATGCTTATAGTTGGTTTTGATTTAGCTCAACATACGCCTAAAATATTCTTAAAAGCTTCACCTTAACAACCTTAGCTTGCGTAGTCGCAATGATTGTAGTAGTATTGGTAGCAGTAAGCACATATCACACTTGGTTTCTTCAATATCCCCTTCAACACATGGCGAAAGTTTCAACTTAATACCATCATCTTTCATGAAGCATTTATAGCACGTCTTCTTGACAACTTGTGTAGGTACAGTGTGCTTTGATTTAGTTTCATACATTTTTAATATATCCAAAAATTTTCACCTTAATACACTTAGTTTTAATAACTGCAGCAGTAGTAGTTCTTTTTTGTTTTTTATATATTACATGCTTTACGGCTCCATCACAGATGATGATTTGTCGCTACTACTAGTACTACTACTAACAACTCACCGCAGCACCTAGCCGCCTGAGGCCAACACAGCTACGCACGCTCCTCCTCCATCCCAATCTATTCAAAGCCTCCCTTTTTACGCCCGCCCATGAAGTTCCCACTTCCTTTAAATATTTCCTTATGACATCCTCCCACCCCAGACGAGGATGACCTGCTTTCCGTTTAGCCCTAGACGGTTGGCCGAAATGAACAATCTTCGGCAATCTGTCATCCTTCATCCGCACAACGTGTCCTACCCGCCTCAACCTCTCTTTCATTATAGCCCGAGAGAGCAGTATTGAACCACATTTTTCGTATAGCGTATTGTTTTAAATATGGTAAGTCAGCCGGGTACCCAGAACAATCCTTAAGCAATTTGTCTGGAAAACATCTAGCAAATCTTCAACCGCTTTTCGGAGCGCCCATGCTTCAGGGCCATATTTGACCACTGTCATCACTGCAGCTTCTAATATTCTAATCTTGGTTTGCAGACTTCCTATTCTTCCAAACTTTTTTTCACTGTGAAAAAACACCCTGAGCCTTGGCTATTCTACTTTTGACATCTTCACTGCTCCAACCATCTTTACTAATAATACTACCAAGGTAAGTGAAACTGTCCACCTGATCAATCTTTTCATTACCCAACTTCACCTTTTCATCTTCACTTATTTCTAGCCTTAGTGACTTAGTCTTTTTAACATTAATATTCAAACCTATTCTAGCACCCTGAACTCGCAAAACCTCTAAGACTTCATTCATTTTGCTTACACTTAAACCTAGAATGCTTAAATCATCAGCTTAATCTAAGTCCAGGAGACTTTTTCCTCCCCATTTGATTCCGTGGTCTCCCATTGCCTTTCCTGTACTCCTTAAGACAAAGTCCATCAAAATAATCCATATAAAGGGGGATAGAGCACAACCCTGCTTAACTCCTGATTTAATACAAAACCAGCTGCTAACCTCATTTCCTATCTTAACCGCAGCATTGTTATTCTCGACATAGCACTAATTACTCTAATGTATTTGTCTGGTATACCATACAAGGATAAAACCTTTACTAAAGCTCTTCTATCAACCGAATCGAACTTCGATCAATAGAGTCCTGGCAATTACCTCATTTTACAACACTGAGGTAATAGAAAAAGTATAATTAGCAGTAGTAGCCTTGACTTTAGTGACGGCAGTAGTAGCACAAGTAGTATTAATAGTAACAGAAACAGTAGTATGAGTAAAAGCAATAGTATTAGGCTGCAAATATTTTCTTTTGTTTAGTTCAATATCCCCCACAACAAGCCCTGTTAGTTTCAACTTCACACACCAAACTGCTTCTAAGATATTATGTTAGGCCTTTTTGATAACCTGCATACAGACGGTGTGTTGTGATTCAGTTCAACTTCATACACCAAACTGCCTCTAAGATACTGCTGTTAGGTCCTTTTGATAACCTGCATACAGACGGCGTGTTGTGATTCAGTTCACTTTTCCCCCTCAAAATTCCACGAAAATTTCACCTTCATACCCTTAGGAGTAGTCGCAACAGTTACCACAGTAGTAGAATTAATAATATTAATAGTAGTGTTAATAATAATAGTGGTAGTACTTGCAGCAGCATTAGTATTAAAGTATTGCCTTTTGGTCAATAAAACATCCCTCTCAACAAGTCCTGGAAGTTTCAACTTAATAAAATTAGCCATTGCTATGAAATTACTAATATGTGCTTTTGATAACCTGTATCTTCATATACTTCTTAAAGTGTTCATCTCAAGGCTCTTAGCCTTACAAGTAGTTATAATAGAAGTTGCAGTTGAAGCAGTAGTGGTAGTAGTAGCATTAAACGTAGCAATGATAGTATTATTAGCGGTAGCGTGCACATATTGCCGTTTTGTCAGATGATATTCCCCTTTAGCATTCTCTGAAAGTTCCGACTTAATACCCGATTCAATTCTTGAAAAATACTTTCGACAATGTACTTGCACATAGCGTCTTTGATTTAGTTCAAATTTCCCCTCAATATTGTAAATGGAGTCTTGGGCTAGTAGTAGTGGTAGCAGTAATAGCGGTGGTAGTTGTAGTAGTGTTGGCGTGCAAATATTGTCTTTTTGGTCGTCTCCCTTGTCATTTCCTACAATTTCTAAATTGATGTACTCGGTCATTCCTGAGCTGAGCCCTTTTGACGATCCATAAACACACAACGTGTTTTGATTTAGTTCAACACTCCCATCAATATTCTCTTAAAGGCTAACCTGAATGCCCTTCGTCATTTTGGAAAGCTAAGTTCAAACATGCATACCTATCTCAATAGCATATACTATACGTAAACAGTGAACCAATTGCTTAACTTACAGCCCTTGCCCTGATGACTGTGGGGAGGTTGGCATCTCCAAAGAAATAATTACTGGACCCTTCAACAACGCTGAACAAAATAACTCTCTTAAAATTTTGATTGGATGTGCCTGGGTAATGACAGAATTGGGGGAGGAGGGGGGGGCTGGTTGCCCTCCATTAACTTTTGACTTTTAAAGAGGGCGCAAGAAATTCCAGCTTCCGATCAAATGAGCCCCATCTGATCAGAAGTTTATCCGACCACCTATTCCATAAAAACCTAATATGCCCCGGGGCATAACTTACTACCCTTGGAACTGAGGTCCTGGAGGCTGTTTCCATTCTGAAGACATTTTTTGTGCTCTTTGGACTATTGTGAAAAAAACGGCTGTCTCACAATTTCGATTGGAAACATTAGGAGAAAAGAAGATGTCAGGGAGGTTAGGGTCTATTTACCCTCTGATCACTCTGACTCATAAAAAGGATGCCAGAACTTCTCACTTCAAATCTAATGAGCCCCCTCCAAAGCGTATAGGACCACTCTTTCCATAAAAACCTTGTATGCGCCCGGGGTGTAACCTACGACCCTTGTCCTGAGGGCTGTGGAGGGTTTTGATCCTTAACGAAATAATTTCCGGATTTTTCAACTACGCTGAGCAAAATAGCTATTTAATTCATAGGATGTGTTTGGGGAAATAATGGACGTGGGAGGGGGTAGGTGGTTACCCTCCAATCGTTTTCGATCAGTAAAAAGGTTTTTCAATCATTAAAAAGCCACTTTGAAAGTTTCTATGATAACTCTTTCTATACGAAGGGACGTGGTCTAATAATAATAAAAGATAAATAAACAATATATTTTTACTACATCACTCTATAGATCCCTATATATCATTATAAATATTACCACATACCACTCTTTACTGAGGCAGTGCTATTGCGCTGCCTACGATAGGGTTTGAGCATGGTCGTAAAGTAAGACCAAGAAAAAGGCCAACAAGGAATAAGGTTATGAAAAAACTAAACTGACCTTTGACCACAAATCAAGGGAGAATCTTTATGCACATGTGAGTCCAAAATATTCCGCTTAAAAGTAGCAAACAAAACGATAATTCCTATTGATAGCAGGATAGCATAATACCTTGTGTAATACATAGCTAAAGAAGTATGCATTAGACTGAAAGACTCGTTTATTCTTGCAACAAGTTAGTAATGCAAAAATAAGACACTGCTATAACTGGTCTAACTAGTAACAACTACAAGTTTATCTGGTAACTATATCTTTAAAAAAGGTTCTGTAGATTTTAGATTGAAAATTTTTAGTCCCGTTTTTAAGAGTAGATTGTGATTGGAGGTAACTCTTGCCCTTCCACACACTTTTTATTTACCCGCTCCCCTCTTAGGCCCAAAAGATAGGCGAACAAAGTTTTGTTATAGCTGTTTTGTTAACTTGAACTTGCCTTTATTGAGCAAAAATACTATTTACACGTCAATTTTACACAAAGGAAACAGAGAGGTAGCCCAAGGAAAGTAAAAAATCGAAATAACACTTCCCGCTAGCATAACTTCAAACCCAAGAGAAAAAAGGTCCAATGAATTTGTCCATGACAATTAAACAAGTCTATTAAACAAGGGCTATAAATCATTTATGCCCATCGTTCACATATAGGTCACTGTCCATTGTTTGCCATTGCCATATACACTTTATGGTACTGGTGCATAATAACGACACTTGTATATTCTAATTAATCTAAAAAAAACAAAGTTTTTCCAAGGGAAGTAAAGAGCGAAGTTGAAACTTAAAACGGACAAAAATTATTGCTTCACAGCCTATCTAATATATATCAATCAAACTAGTACAAATAAACCAACTAATTATGTTTCCCCGTCTTTCTAGGATTATAGAGAACTAGCACTTTACTGAAAACACAAAAATCAAGTATTAAAAACAGGAATATTGATTTGGGTGTGAATAGCGAGTATGAAGCCTGACAACAACAAACTAATCTATTAAGCTTTTCATAGTCATACACCAGTTGTGACTCAGTAACTTTCCATATACAACTAAAATTATCTTAAAAATATAAGCGTAAAATTAAATATTTTTTTAATACCCGCAAAGTCATTGAACAGCATACAGATTATTGGATTGATTTATCAGGTAGCATTTTGGAATAATATTCAATAGTACTATAAGCTATAATATCAATAGTCATTAATAAACAATCTTCAAATGTAAGAAATATGCTTTAATATTACTTGAAATGAAGATCAAATAAGACATAATATGAACTCTGAAAACATGGTTATTTGTCTCAATACAACAGTGAATTTCAAGCTATGATACAAATTCTAATGCTGGTCTATAGTCCTAATGCTATCAAGATGGCTTTACTTCAAACTTGTCTACAAAGTAATCATGACATGTCCTTTTTAAAAGAAAAGCGACAGGCAGGCATTGAAATGAGCCATCTTGCAGAAGTGATTAATTTTTGTCCGTTTTAAGTTTCAACTTCGCTCTTAACTTCCCTTGGGAAAACTTTGTTTTTTTTAGATTAATCTTTGCTCGTTTTTTATTCAAATTTAATGAAGAAAAAACCCTGCCATGATCTTTTTTATTTATACGGAATAATTTCTGTTCGTTTTAAGTTTTAATGTCATTCCTTAGTTTCAGTTGAAAATTATGAAGCTGTTTAAGGGCGCATTTAGAAGCTTATATTTATGCCTAGTCACTTTTTAAATTCAACTTAATAGCACATTCCCATAAAGTGCACTTTCTGTTTTTCCACCTATTTTTTTCAAATGAAAAAAAAGTGCCCTTTTCAATGAAATAACAAAAAAAGATGTTTTTCAAAACCTTATCAGGAGCAAAAAATAAGGGGGCAAGGACGTCCCTTCCCCTCAATTACCGCCATTAGAACTAGCCCACAGGCTTCATCACAGAGTGAAGTTTGAAGGTTTAATTCAAAAGTGTTGATCATTCAAGCTTAATTTTTGGTAGATTTTTAGTTGAAAAGTTTTTAGTTTTAGTTAATTTTGTTTTCGCAATAATTTTTTTTATTTTTAAGAAGAGTAAAAAATTTATGAAAATTACACAGGGGGTTAGGAGGGGGGAGTATATGTGAGGGGTTCTTATAAACCTTCAGTTAAGGGCTTTGGACCATAATTGATGCAATGGTACCGTCTTATGCTTCCAAACTCTTCCAATCAAGAAGTGGCACCAAAAGTGCCATTTTTAGTGCTATATGGCACCTATAGATGGTAAAACTGATAAAAAGCACGTAGATATGAGTAATAGCCTTATAATGAGTCTTCCTGGGATATGCTTGGGAAAATGAGTGCATCACATTTGGAAAAATAGTAGATTATCTAAAAATTAATGATAAGAAGGGACAAACCATGATTGAAAATAAAAAATCCAAGGAGGAATAAAACGCATGATAATCTAATTTGAAGTCCAGCGCTATACTAAGAGAACCACGCCTCTAATAATCTAATTTAATATATTGATCTTTGTAGTACTTTAATTGCGTAGCTTATTAAGGGGGCCTGGAGGAGGAACCTGAGGGAGGTGTTCTTGCAAACCTCGAGTTAAGGGTTTTGGATCATAATTATTACAATTATACTGTTTTATACTTTCAAGATTTTCTACTTAAGAAGTGGCATCAAAAGTGTTGTTTTCAGTGTTATATCTCACTTACGAATTGTAGAATTGATAAAAGCCCGTAGATATGAGCAAAAGTTTTCAAATGAGACATTAAACATAATTCTAAGAAGTTCTGGTAGCCACTAGCCCCAGCTTTTCCACTTCAGACATGACACAAAAAGTTCCATTTTTAGTACCATTTGAAACTTTCAAATGCCGGAATTTATAGGAAGAACGTAAATATGAGCAATATTTTTTATATGAGCTATCAAAAACCGATCTACGATGTTCTGGTTGCCGGCTAGCCCCACCCCTTGAGAAATGGCATAAATCGCCCTTTTTGTGCCATATGGCATTTGTGGATCGTGGAATTTATATAAACCACGTACATATGAGAAATAGCTTTTAAATAAGCTCTTAAGCGTCTCTCTATGATGTTCTAGTAACCCGCTAAGCCTAGAAAAAAGAAGAAGAAAAAAAGACCGTTTTTAAGTTTTTTAGCTTTTAGTCACTATGGGCTGTGGTTCACTTTTTACTAGGTTGCAGCTACCGCTGCAACCATGATACCGAACAGTCGAGAAGTTTGCTGAATGTACGATCGGAGCAAACCGATTTCATATCCACAAGGATAAATGACGAGCGAGAGAATGCATTGGACTTTTATAATTTAGGCTGTATATTTGCACATTAAGGGGGTGGGGGTAAGGTTAGGTTGAATTAGGTTTTTAGCCCCTTTTTGAGATTTATTTTACTCCCCCCCCCCCTTAATGTGCAAATACTTACACCAAATTATATTATTATATAAACTAAAGTATTATATTTTCATCATGTTATAACATCTTTCATTATGATTAACCTAACAGCCCTTCTTGAGTGTGTTTGTATAATAAATAAGTACCAGTAATGTTTCTTTCAAGAGGGAATAGACTAATGCTACCAATTTTCTGTGTGTTTTTAAGTTAATTTCTGATGGTGGAATTATAGGATGGGCGTAGAAAGGTCGTAATTTGATATGGGGCAGGGGGGGGGGCAACTGCGCCCCCTTCAGACCCAAGTTTGCCCCCCCCAGACCTCATTTTGCCCCCTGGCTGAAATTCGTTTCTGCAAAAAAATCTTGTCAAAACTAAGATAAGCCTTCATAATTCAAGCATCCAGAGAAACAGGTCAGTTTTCTTTAGTATATCTAAATTGGATCCAACTTTGCCCTCCCCCCCCACCTCAGAATTTTGACGAAATTACGCCACTCACGTAAGATATGAGCAATATCTTTTATATGAGCTATTAAACACCTGTCTAGACACATGCGATACAAATACGCCCAATAACAATACGCTCACGCCGATACGCGTGATATAAATACGCTCGATACCGATACAGTGGCAGCCCCTTTTCCAGGGAGTATGGAGGGTCGTATCATCACCAAAACCAAAGATATTTGACCTTTGAACTATGTTGAACAAAATGACTATCTCCAAATTGTGACTGGATGACTTTGGGGGGAGGGGGCCTTCAGGGAAGGGGGGGGGCTAGTTGCCCTCCAATATTTTTGGTCACTTAAAAAGGACACTAGCAAATTTAATTTCCGTTCGAATGAGCTATTATACATCTCTCTGTGATGTTCTGGTTATCCCCTAGCCCTGCTTGAAAAAAGAAAAAAAGGAAAAAAAAAAACAAAAAAAAAACGGGAGAAGCATCAGTGCTACAACAAGGAAAAAGTCATTTTCTTTGTTGTTCAAGGAGGGGGACTGTAATTTCTCTGTATAAGGGTTTCGACCATGGTGATTCCAATGGTACACTTCTCATTTTGATCTGACGCCATTTTCAAGGGGTTTCAGGCTTTTTTCGAAATCATCATAAATTTCTTCTCGCAATAAACTTTTACTTTTAAGACGAACCAAAATAATAGTCACCATCTGACATGTCAGATGGCAATTTTTTTCCACTAGGCAGTTTTTTCCTAAATATGATTTTTGCCTTTGATTCTGACCGTGGTAAAGAGTTTATAATAATTTCTCCCAACAGACTAATGAGACTTACTAAGGGGGCTGGGAGCAGGAGTATACGGAAAGGGTTTTTGGAAATCTCCAATTATGGTTTTGGAACATAATTATTACAATGGTACCGTTTTATACTTCAAAGCTTTTCAACTTATGAGTAGAGATGCCCCAGGAGGTCCGAACAGCACACCATATATGGGCATAGAGTCCCTAAAGAGATGGTTTTCTCACTGAGAATGGAAAAACAGTATTTTTCTCACTTGAAAAACATGAATTTTGTCACATTCATGGATGTTTTTATGGTTTTTGTCAGTGAGAATGAAAAAACAGGAACTTTCTCACATTTATGTCTGGTTTATGGTTTTTGTCAGTGAGAATGGAAAAACAGGAACTTTCTCACTTTCATGGATTATTGAGTCATTAATCAAATTGTTTCCGGGCAAGGTTAATTAATGTCTGACAGATGACGTCAAGTTAATTAATGTCTTTGATGTATTTCCAAAGAGAATGTTTCCGAGGCAAAGTTTAGATCACACATGACAGATGATGTCATGATTGATTGATTGACATGAAAGGGGAATTAATTTGTTGTTTCTAAAGAGAATTGATTTGACACGAAAGGGAATTAATTTGTTGTTTCTAAAGAGAACTGTCTCCAAGCGAATGTTCAGATCTTAGCGATGAAGAGATTGATTCACGAAAGGGTTTCCAAATAATTTGAAATGTATCAGCGCAGAGATGCCAAACAAAAGGAACACGCTGAAATTACGTTTAGGGATTATTTGGGCGAAACCGTTTCAGTCATTTTATAGCATTATTTCGGCGAAACAGTTAGAGACATTTTAAAAGATGATTTAAAAGATGATTTTAGAAGAGGATTTGAGGGTGAAACTCTGTGGTCGTTATAATACACAAGTTCCATTTGAACAGTGTTGTGAGGTCCTCTACCCCAACCCCAAAGGGTTCTAATCCCCCTACCCCAACCCCGAAGGAAGCCCCCGGGGCTCAAAGGTCCCCCAAGCTCCCAAAGGGCCCCCGGACCCCCAAAGGCCCTCCCCCTGTCCTAAAAGGTCCCCCAGGCTCCCAAAGGGCCCCCGGACCCCCAAAGGGCCCCCCAGAACCCCAAATGCCCATCGGACTCCCAAAAGACCACCGGGCTCCCGAAGGGCCCCCCCGGACCCCCAAAGGCCCTCACCTGGTCCCCAAAGGTCCACCAGGCTCCCAAAGGACCAATCGGCCCTCAAGTGCCCCCCAGACCCCCAAAGGCCCTCCCCGGGCCCCCAAAGGCCCACCGGGCTCCCAAAAGACCACCGGGCTCCCAAAGGGCCCCCCGCACCCCCAAAGGCCCCCCAGGCTCCCAAAGGACCACCCGGCCCTAAAGGGCCCCCCAGACCCCCAAAGGACCCCCAGCACCCCAAAGGACCCCTGAGCCCCCATTTTTTAATACTTTTTTTGGCTTTATTATATCTTTTCAGAACAAGTTATTTTCTTAATGTCCATCCTAAACCCATTTTACAAGTTGAAGTACTCATCCTTTTCACCTAAAATTTTACTTTACAGCTTTTTGAATGCTCCAACACCAAGCAATACTTTTCAAAGGGCATTTCAGAACAAGTTCTTTTCTTAATGTCCCTCCTAAACCCATTTTCCAACTTGAAGTACCCAACTTTTTCACCCAGAACTATACTTTACAGCTTTTCGAATGCCCACAACACCAAGCAATACTTTTCAAAAGGCATTTCAGAACAAGTTATTTTCTTAATGTCCTTCCTAAACCCATTTTACATGTTGAAGTTCCCAACCTTTTCACCCGCAACTATACTTTACAGCTTTTTGGATACCTCAACACCAAGAAATACCTTTCAAAAGACATTTCAGAGCAAGTTCCTTCTTAATGTCCTTTCTAAACCCATTTTATAAGTTGAAGCATCCTTCTTTTTCACCCACAACTTTACTTTACAGCTTTTTGGATACCCCAACACCAAGAAATACCTTTCAAAAGACATTTCAGAGCAACATTTCTTCTTAATGTTCATTCTAAACCCATTTTCCAACTTGAAACATCCTTCCTTTTCACCCACGACTTTACTTTACAGCTTTTTGGATACCTCAACATCAAGAAATACCTTTCAAAAGGCATTTCAGAGCAAGTTCCTTTCTTAACGTCCCTTTCTAAACCCATTTTACAACTTGAAGTACCAATCCTTTTCACCCACAACTTTACTTTACAGCTTTTTGAATACCTCAACACCAAGAAATACTTTTCAAAAGACATTTCAGAGCAAGTTCCTTCTTAATGTCCTTTCTAAACCCATTTTATAAGTTGAAGCATCCTTCCTTTTCACCCAAAACTTTACTTTACAGCTTTTTGGATACCCCAACACCAAGAAATACCTTTCAAAAGACATTTCAGAGCAACATCTCTTCTTAATGTTCATTCTAAACCCATTTTCCAACTTGAAGCATCCTTCCTTTTCACCCACGACTTTACTTTACAGCTTTTTGGATACCTCAACATCAAGAAATACCTTTCAAAAGGTATTTCAGAGCAAGTTCCTTTCTTAACGTCCCTTTCTAAACCCATTTTCCAACTTGAAGTATCAATCCTTTTCACCCATAACTTTACTTTACAGCTTTTTGAATGCTCCAACACCAAGCAATACCTTTCAAAGGCATTTCAGAGCAACTTCTTTTCTTAATGTCACTTCTAAACCCATTCTCCAACTTGAAGTACCCATCCTTTTCACTCACAACTTTACTTTACAGCTTTTTGAATACCTCAACACCAAGAAATACTTTTCAAAAGGCATTTCAGAGCAAGTTCCTTTCTTAATGTCCCTCCTAAAACCATTTTACAAGTTGAAGCATCCATCCATTTCACCCAAAACTTTACTTTACAGCTTTTTGGATACCTCAACACCAAAATATACCTTTCAAAAGGCATTTCAGAGCAACATCCTTTCTTAATGTCCCTTCTAAACCCATTTTCCGAACAAGTTCTTTTCTTAGTGACCGTCTTAAACCCATTTTACAAATTGAAGTACTCATCCTTTTCACCTAAAATTTTACTTTACAGCTTTTTTAATGCTCCAACACCAAGCAATACTTTTCAAAAGGCATTTCAGAGCAACTTCTTTTCTTAATGTCACTTCTAAACCCATTCTCCAACTTGAAGTACCCATCCTTTTCACTCACAACTTTACTTTACAGCTTTTTGGATACCTCAACACCAAGAAATACTTCCAACTTGAAGTACCCGTCTTTTTCACCACAACTTTACTTTACGACTTTTTTCCACACCCAAACATCAAGCAATACTTTTCAAAAGGCTCTATTATATTTTTTCAGAACAAGTTTTTTCTTAATGTCCTTCATAAACCAATTTTACAAGTTGAAGTAGTTATCTTTTTCACCACAACTTTATTTTACGACTTTTTGCACACCTCAAGATCAAGCAATACTTTTCAAAAGACATTTCAGAGCAAGTTCCTTTGCTAATGTCCCTCCTAAACCCATTTTACAACTTGAAGTACCCATCCTTTTCACCCACAACTTTACTTTACAGCTTTTTGGATATCTCAACACCAAGCAATACTTTTCAAAGGGCATTTCAGAGCAAGTTCCTTTCTTAATGTCCCTCCTAAACCAATTTTACAAGTTGAAGCATCCATCCTTTTCACCCACAACTTTACTTTACAGGTTTTGAATGCTCCAACACCAAGCAATACTTTTCAAAAGGCATTTCAGAACAAGTTCTTTTCATAATTTCCCTCCTAAACCCATTTTACAAGTTGAAGTAACCATCCTTTTCATCCACAACTTTACTCTACAGCTTTTTGAATGCTCCAACATCAAACAATACTTTTCAAAAGGCATTTCAGAACAAGTTATTTTCTTAATGTCCTTCCTAAACCCATTTTACAAATTGAAGTACTCATCCTTTTCACCTAAAATTTTACTTTACAGCTTTTTGAATGCTCCAACACCAAGCAATACTTTTCAAAAGACATTTCAGAGCAAGTTCCTTCTTAATATCCTTTCTAAACCCATTTTATAAGTTGAAGCATCCTTCCTTTTCACCCACAACTTTACTTTACAGCTTTTTGGATACCCCAACACCAAGAAATACCTTTCAAAAGACATTTCAGAGCAACATCTCTTCTTAATGTTCATTCTAAACCCATTTTCCAACTTGAAGCATCCTTCCTTTTCACCCACGACTTTACTTTACAGCTTTTTGGATACCTCAACACCAAGAAATACTTTTCAAAAGACATTTCAGAGCAAGTTCCTTCTTAATGTCCTTTCTAAACCCATTTTCCAACTTGAAGTACCAATCCTTTTCTCCCACAACTTTACTTTACAGCTTTTTGGATACCCAAACACCAAGCAATACCTTTCAAAAGACATTTCAGAGCAACTTCTTTTCTTAATGTCACTTCTAAACCCATTCTCCAACTTGAAGTACCCATCCTTTTCACTCACAACTTTACTTTACAGCTTTTTGGATACCTCAACACCAAGAAATACTTTTCAAAAGGCATTTCAGAGCAAGTTCCTTTCTTAATGTCCCTTTCTAAACCCATTTTCCAACTTTAAGTACCAATCCTTTTCACCCACAACTTTACTTTACAGCTTTTTGAATGCTCCAACACCAAGCAATACCTTTCAAAGGCATTTCAGAGCAACTTCTTTTCTTAATGTCACTTCTAAACCCATTCTCCAACTTGAAGTACCCATCCTTTTCACTCACAACTTTACTTTACAGCTTTTTGGATACCTCAACACCAAGAAATACTTTTCAAAAGGCATTTCAGAGCAAGTTCCTTTCTTAATGTCCCTCCTAAAACCATTTTACAAGTTGAAGCATCCATCCATTTCACCCAAAACTTTACTTTACAGCTTTTTGGATACCTCAACACCAAAATATACCTTTCAAAAGAAATTTCAGAGCAACATCCTTTCTTAATGTCCCTTCTAAACCCATTTTCCAACTTGAAGTACCCGTCTTTTTCACCACAACTTTACTTTACGACTTTTTTTCACACCCAAACATCAAGCAATACTTTTCAAAAGGCTCTATTATATTTTTTCAGAACAAGTTTTTTCTTAATGTCCTTCATAAACCAATTTTACAAGTTGAAGTAGTTATCTTTTTCACCACAAGTTTATTTTACGACTTTTTGCACACCTCAAGATCAAGCAATACTTTTCAAAAGACATTTCAGAGCAAGTTCCTTTGCTAATGTCCCTCCTAAACCCATTTTACAAGCTAAAGTACTTATCTTTTTCCCCACGACTTTACTTTATGACTTTTTTCCACACCAAAACATCAAGCAATACTTTTCAAAGGCATTTCAGAACAAGTTTTTTCTTAATGTCCTTCCTAAACCAATTTTACAAGTTGAAGTAACCATCCTTTTCACCCATAACTTTACTTTACAGCTTTTTGAATGCTCCAACATCAAGCAATACTTTTCAAAAGACATTTCAGAACAAGTTCTTTTCTCAGTGACCGTCCTAAATCCATTTTACAAATTGAAGTACCCATCCTTTTCCTCACAACTCTACTATAAGGCTTTTCGAAGACCCCAACATCAAGCAATACTTTTCAAAAGCATTTCAGAACAAGTTCTTTTCTTAATGTCCTTCCTAAACCCATTTTACAAGTTGAAGTAGCCATCCATTACAACCAACACCAAGCAATACTTTTCAAAAGGCATTTCACAACAAGTTCCTTTCTTAATGTCCCTCCTAAACCCATTTTACAAGTTGAAGTACTCATCCTTTTCACCACAACTTTACTTTACGACTTTTTTTCTTAATGTCCCTCTTAAACCCATTTTACAAGTTGAAGTACCCAACTTTTTCACCCAGAACTATACTTCACAGCTTTTTGAATTCCCACAACACCAAGCAATACTTTTCAAAAGGTATTTCAGAACAAGTTATTTTCTTAATGTCCTTCCTAAACCCATTTTACAAGTTGAAGTTCCCAACCATTTCACCCGCAACTATACTTTACAACTTTTGTGCACACCACAATATCATGCAAGTTTCCACTTCAGTTCAGAGTTTTTTCTTGTGCACGCCACAATATCATGCAAGTTTCCACTTCAGTTCACATTTTTCTCAAAGAGATGAAAAATTTAAAATACTGTTCCAAATTTTTTCATAGAAGATGGAAAGTTCAAGTTATCTTCTCAATTTTATTAAAGAACTTACAGTTCAATTCTAATTTCTCCAAAAAAAATAAAAATCTTCCATTTCAGTTCTTAATTTCACAAAGACAAAAGGAAATTTAAAGTTCTATTTGAAATTTCTCAATGAAGTGAAGAAAAGTTCAAGCTCTCTTCTGAATTTTCTCAATGAAAAAGAAATTAGTTTTTGATCAATTCTATTTTTCCTAATAATATAAAAAGGTTCCACTTCAGTTCAGATGTTTCCCCAAAGACATAAATTTTAAATTCTCCTCCAAATTTTTTTGTAGAAGATAGAAAAAGTTACACATTGATCGTGAATATTTCTCTATGAAGATAAGGAGCTAATTTTCTCATTGATGTGAAGAAAAGTTCAAGTTCTTTTCCTAACTATCCATATGAGAAGAAATAAAGGAACTTGCTCTGAAATGAAGGAACATTAAGAAAGGAACTTGCTCTGAAATGCCTTTTGAAAAGTATTTCTTGGTGTTGAGGTATCCAAAAAGCTGTAAAGTAAAGTTGTGAGTGAAAAGGATGGGTACTTCAAGTTGGAGAATGGGTTTAGAAGTGACATTAAGAAAAGAAGTTGCTCTGAAATGTCTTTTGAAAGGTATTGCTTGGTGTTGGAGCATTCAAAAAGCTGTAAAGTTGTGGGTGAAAAGGATTGGTACTTCAAGTTGGAAAATGGGTTTAGAAAGGAACATTAAGAAAGGAACTTGCTCTGAAATGCCTTTTGAAAAGTATTTCTTGGTGTTGAGGTATCCAAAAAGCTGTAAAGTAAAGTTGTGAGTGAAAAGGATGGGTACTTCAAGTTGGAGAATGGGTTTAGAAGTGACATTAAGAAAAGAAGTTGCTCTGAAATGTCTTTGAAAGGTATTGCTTGGTGTTGGGGTATCCAAAAAGCTGTAAAGTTGTGGGTGAAAAGGATTGGTACTTCAAGTTGGAAAATGGGTTTAGAAAGGACATTAAGAAGGAACGTGCTTTGAAATGTCTTTTGAAAAGTATTTCTTGGTGTTGAGGTATCCAAAAAGCTGTAAAGTAAAGTCGTGGGTGAAAAGGAAGGATGCTTCAAGTTGGAAAATGGGTTTAGAATGAACATTAAGAAGAGATGTTGCTCTGAAATGTCTTTTGAAAGGTATTTCTTGGTGTTGGGGTATCCAAAAAGCTGTAAAGTAAAGTTGTGGGTGAAAAGGAAGGATGCTTCAACTTATAAAATGGGTTTAGAAAGGACATTAAGAAGGAACTTGCTCTGAAATGTCTTTTGAAAAGTATTGCTTGGTGTTGGAGCATTCAAAAAGCTGTAAAGTAAAATTTTAGGTGAAAAGGATGAGTACTTCAATTTGTAAAATGGGTTTAGGACGGACATTAAGAAAAGAACTTGTTCTGAAATGTCTTTGAAAAGTATTGTTTGATGTTGGAGCATTCAAAAAGCTGTAGAGTAAAGTTGTGGATGAAAAGGATGGTTACTTCAACTTGTAAAATGGGTTTAGGAGGGAAATTATGAAAAGAACTTGTTCTGAAATGTCTTTGAAAAGTATTGCTTGGTGTTGGGGCATTCAAAAGCTGTAAAGTAAAGTTGTGGGTGAAAAGGATGGATGCCTCAACTTGTAAAATGGGTCTAGGAGGGACTTTAAGAAAGGAACTTGCTCTTAAATGCCTTTTGAAAAGTATTGCTTGGTGTTGAGGTATCCAAAAAGTTGTAAAGTAAAGTTGTGGGTGAAAAGGATGGGTACTTCAAGTTGGAAAATGGGTTTAGAAGGGACATTAAGAAAATAAGTTGCTCTGAAATGCCTTTTGAAAGGTATTTCTTGGTGTTGAGGCATCCAAAAAGCTGTAAAGTAAAGTTGTGGGTGAAAAGGATGGGTACTTCAAGTTGTAAAATGGGTTTAGAAGGGACATTAGCAAAGGAACTTGCTCTGAAATGTCTTGACAAGTATTGCTTGATCTTGAGGTGTGCAAAAAGTCGTAAAATAAAGTTGTGGTGAAAAAGATAACTACTTCAACTTGTAAAATTGGTTTATGAAGGACATTAAGAAAAAACTTGTTCTGAAAAAATATAATAGAGCCTTTTGAAAAGTATTGCTTGATGTTTGAGTGTGGAAAAAAGTCGTAAAATAAAGTTGTGGTGAAAAAGACGGGTACTTCAAGTTGGAAGTATTTCTTGGTGTTGATGTATCCAAAAAGCTGTAAAGTAAAGTTGTGAGTGAAAAGGATGGGTACTTCAAGTTGGAGAATGGGTTTAGAAGTGACATTAAGAAAAGAAGTTGCTCTGAAATGCCTTTGAAAGGTATTGCTTGGTGTTGGAGCATTCAAAAAGCTGTAAAGTAAAATTTTAGGTGAAAAGGATGAGTACTTCAATTTGTAAAATGGGTTTAAGACGGTCACTAAGAAAAGAACTTGTTCGGAAAATGGGTTTAGAAGGGACATTAAGAAAGGATGTTGCTCTGAAATGCCTTTTGAAAGGTATATTTTGGTGTTGAGGTATCCAAAAAGCTGTAAAGTAAAGTTTTGGGTGAAATGGATGGATGCTTCAACTTCTAAAATGGTTTTAGGAGGGACATTAAGAAAGGAACTTGCTCTGAAATGCCTTTTGAAAAGTATTTCTTGGTGTTGAGGTATCCAAAAAGCTGTAAAGTAAAGTTGTGAGTGAAAAGGACGGGTACTTCAAGCTGGAGAATGGGTTTAGAAGTGACATTAAGAAAAGAAGTTGCTCTGAAATGCCCTTTGAAAGGTATTGCTTGGTGTTGGAGCATTCAAAAAGCTGTAAAGTAAAGTTGTCGGTGAAAAGGATTGGTACTTCAAGTTGGAAAATGGTCTTAGAAAGGGACGTTAAGAAAGGAACTTGCTCTGAAATGCCTTTTGAAAAGTATTTCTTGATGTTGAGGTATCCAAAAAGCTGTAAAGTAAAGTCGTGGGTGAAAAGGAAGGATGCTTCAAGTTGGAAAATGGGTTTAGAATGAACATTAAGAAGAGATGTTGCTCTGAAATGTCTTTTGAAAGGTATTTCTTGGTGTTGGGGTATCCAAAAAGCTGTAAAGTAAAGTTGTTGGTGAAAAGGAAGGATGCTTCAACTTATAAAATGGGTTTAGAAAGGACATTAAGAAGGAACTTGCTCTGAAATGTCTTTTGGAAAGTATTTCTTGGTGTTGAGGTATTCAAAAAGCTGTAAAGTAAAGTTGTGGGTGGAAAGGATTGGTACTTCAAGTTGGAAAATGGGTTTAGAAAGGGACGTTAAGAAAGGAGCTTGCTCTGAAATGCCTTCTGCTTCAAGTTTGAAAATGGGTTTAGAATGAACATTAAGAAGAGATGTTGCTCTGAAATGTCTTTTGAAAGGTATTTCTTGGTGTTGGGGTATCCAAAAAGCTGTAAAGTAAAGTTGTGGGTGAAAAGGAAGGATGCTTCAACTTATAAAATGGGTTTAGAAAGGACATTAAGAAGGAACTTGCTCTGAAATGTCTTTTGAAAAGTATTTCTTGGTGTTGAGGTATCCAAAAAGCTGTAAAGTATAGTTTCGGGTGAAAAGGTTGGGAAATTCAACATGTAAAATGGGTTTAGGAAGGACATTAAGAAAATAATTTGTTCTGAAATGCCTTTTGAAAAGTATTGCTTGGTGTTGTGGGCATTCGAAAAGCTGTAAAGTATAGTTCTGGGTGAAAAAGTTGGGTACTTCAAGTTGGAAAATGGGTTTAGGAGGGACATTAAGAAAAGAACTTGTTCTGAAATGCCCTTTGAAAAGTGTTGCTTGGTGTTGGAGCATTCAAAAAGCTGTAAATTAAAATTTTAGGTGAAAAGGATGAGTACTTCAATTTGTAAAATTGGTTTAGGAGGGACATTAAGAAAGGAACTGGTTCTGAAATGCCTTTTGAAAAGTATTTCTTGGTGTTGGAGCATTCAAAAATCAGTATAGTAAAGTTGTGGGTGAAAGGGATGGGTACTTCAACTTGTAAAATGGGTTTAGGATGGACATTAAGAAAATAACTTGTTCTGAAAAGATATAATAAAGCCAAAAAAAGTATTAAAAAATGGGGACTCAGGGGGCCTTTGGGGTTGGGGTAGAGGACCTCACAACACTGTTCAAATGGAACTTGTGTATTATAACGACCACAGAGTTTCACCCTCAAATCCCCTTCTAAAATCATCTTTTAAATCATCTTTTAAAATGTCTCTAACTGTTTCGCCGAAATAATGCCATAAAATGACTGAAACGGTTTCGCCCAAATAATCCCTAAACGTAATTTCAGCGTGTTCCTTTTGTTTGGCATCTCTGCGCTGATACATTTCAAATTATTTGGAAACCCTTTCGTGAATCAATCTCTTCATCGCTAAGATCTAAACATTCGCTTGGAGACAGTTCTCTTTAGAAACAACAAATTAATTCCCTTTTGTGTCAAATCAATTCTCTTTAGAAACAACAAATTAATTCCCCTTTCATGTCAATCAATCAATCATGACATCATCTGTCATGTGTGATCTAAACTTTGCCTCGGAAACATTCTCTTTGGAAATACATCAAAGACATTAATTAACTTGACGTCATATGTCAGACATTAATTAACCTTGCCCGGAAACAATTTGATTAATGACTCAATAATCCATGAAAGTGAGAAAGTTCCTATTTTTCCATTCTCACTGACAAAAACCATAAACCAGACATAAATGTGAGAAAGTTCCTGTTTTTTCATTCTCACTGACAAAAACCATAAAAAAATCCATGAATGTGACAAAATTCATGTTTTTCAAATGAGAAAAATACTGTTTTTCCATTCTCAGTGAGAAAACCATCTCTTTAGGGACTCTATGCCCATATATGGTGTGCTGTTCGGACCTCCTGAGGCATCTCTACTCTTATGAAGTGGCACAAAAGGTGGCGTTTTTGTGCTATTTGGAAGTTTGTTATAAATGGCAAAACTGATTTAAATCACGTAGATATGAGCAATAGCTTTCGAATCAGCCATTAAACATCTCTCTAAGAAGCTCTGGCAGTTCACTAGCCCCTAGCTTTTCCACTTGGGGCATGGTATCAATAGTATCATTTTTAGTCCCATTTGGCAGTTTCAGGTGGTGGAATTTATAAATAAAACGTAGATAAGAGAAACAGCTTTAATGTGAGCTATTAAACATCTGTCTACGATGTTTTTGTAGCCCGCTAGCCCTACCCCTTGAGAAATGGAACATAATGTTCCATTTTTGTGCCATATGGCAATTGCAGATGGTGGAATTTATATAAAGCACGTAGATGTAAGAAACAGCTTTCTAATGAGCCATTAAGCATCTCTCCATGACGTTCTGATAAACCGCTAGCCCTGAAAAAAAGGAGAAAAAAAGGGAGACAGATCAGTGCTACCCATACAAAAAGTGATTTTTCTATTTTTTCAAGTTAGGGACTGTAATTTCCCTGAATTAGGTTTTCGACTATGCTGATTCCAAAGGTACACTTTTCATTTCGATCTGACGCCATTTTTGAGGGGTTTCAGTTTTTTTTTCGAAATCACCATAAATTTATTTTCCCAATAAACTTTTATTTTTAACACGAACTGTAACGATATTTACCATTCCTGAATCAGTGTCAGATGAAAGTTTTTTTTCGCAAGGAAGTTTTTTTCTAAACGGGTTTTTAACTTCTTGTTACTATGGGCCGTGGCTTGCTCTTTACTAGGTTGCAGCTGCCGCTGCAACCATGATCTTATAACTAATGAAACATTGGTAAATAAGTTTCATAGTCCCTATTTTCTAATTTCCTGGAAAATAACATTATATTGTTAAGTTGTAATTCGAGGAGTTTATGCTTGTCTTGAGCATTTCTTCTCGCTCTAAGCAATACCTAACATAGGAGGAGGCGAGGGAGCAGCTATCCCCCGTTTTACATACAAGTCCAGTGTACATTCTTTTTCAATAGGCAACCCAAAAATCTCGGTCATCCCCATTGCAATTCCAGTGGGCTTTCCCAGTAGGAAAACTCATATAAAATGAACAATCTCAGTTGTCCGAAGGACTGAGCATAGAGTAATGAATTTTAGAAAACTTTTTATTTCGGGTCTCCAATCGCCTTCAAATGACTCACAGAACTGATATACTATTTGAATTACCATTACTCCATGCCTATCAACCTTAGTTCTTCCCCAGGATGGATGGATGATAGACTATCTATCAATAAGTGTAATGACATCATTTTTATACAATTCTGAAAAAGGGCCTATGTCATCTTTGCCTGTCACTCAGACTATCTCTCTTGGCTTTTTTATTAAATAGCCATGGCTCTCAACTTCTTCATCACAGTCCATCAAGTTGATTTTAATTCGCTAGACGTTTTAGCTAAGGAAATTGAAAATAAAGTAAGCATATATTCTATGAACTGTACGAAGAAATCATTTGCAATTTCAAACCCGTTCCCAGGTATGAAAACTGGGATCTTTGGATCCAAGTCCCTTTCTCTGGTCATATAGTCAAATTTAAAATGATATTCAAGAAACTTCAAACTACTCTTAAAGTTCAAACCGTGTTGATTGTTGTAGCATATTTACGGTGAAACTCTTTGAGAGATAGCACAAAAAGTGCCATTTTAGTGCCATATGGCACTTGCAGATGACAGAATTTATAAAAAGCACGTAGGTATGACAAAAAGCTTTTGAATGAGCCATTAAGAATCCCTCTATGATGTTGTAGTAGCCCGCTAGACCTGTTGCAAAAAAAAAGAAACAAAAAACAACAAAAAACGGGAGACAGATCAGTGCTAACGATGCAAAAAAGTGATTTTCCCTTATTCTTCAGGGAGGGGAACTGTAACTTCACTGTACAAGGTTTTGACCATTTTGATTCCTATGGTACACTTTTCCTTTTGATCTGACGCCATTCGAGTGGGTTTGAGGCTTTTTTCGAAATCACCATAAATTTCTTTCCCAATAAACTTTTACTTTTATGGCAAACCGAAACAATAGTTAACATTCCTGAGTCAGTGTCAGGTGGGAATTTTTTTTCACTAGGCAGTTTTTTACAAAATGCGTTTTTTAACTTTTGGTGGCTATGGGCTTTGGTTCGCTCTTTACTAGGTTGCAGCTGCCGCTGCAACCTTGATACCTCGGACTGAAAAAAAAAGCAAAAAAAACAACAACAGCGGATACCGATATTCGATAAGTAGATTTTTGTTATTGACTGTGAGGGACTTAGACGAACTTATCTGATATGTTTAAAATTTCAGACTATGAAGACATCTCAACACAATTTTTAGAACCAATTGAGACTAAACGAGAGACAACTTGCTCCTTCATATTGAAATTTAATGCTCCTTCATATTGAATTTTGTTTTTCTGCTTTAAACATGAAATCCGGACTTTTTTATGAAATAACAAAAGATGCATTTATTTAAGAAAAAATGAGTATTTAAAACCAAATATTGTGCAATCAGATTCTTATCATGAATCGTTCGATCAATATTCATATATCTCAAAAATTGTAACAGGACTGCGGTCAACATAGCTTCTACAAAAAAAAAAGAAGCAAAAGCTAGACAGATAACAAAACTAAACAAAAACTGATATAAAAAGTTTGCAAATAATACTTTTATTAATCAACACAAAAGTCAATTGGAAACGAACAGAAATTTTTTTTTCCAAAAAATAAGTTCACAATAGGAAATTAAAAAGCTGAAAACTAAAAAAATATAAACAAGACCAAAGAAGAGCATAAATAAAATTCAAAAGGAAATAAAAAGAATTAAAGACCAAGGACGATAGAAAATAAGGCTAATTATTAAGTAAAATTATAGTAATTGAAAACTAAAATTCCGCTTTTCTTTTCTCACCATTAACCATTACAATCGGATTAATTTCAAGAGTTTTTTTTAATCTATTATTTTCAATGTTGTAATGATAAAAGAGAAATCGCTTAAAATATATATTACTTTCAGTGAAGCGCGAGTAGCACCCGTGCTATAATTTGGGTACAAGGCGGAAGACTACCCAGCTCATTTATCTAGTAATTTCTTTTCATCAAAATTAAAACTTCGCAAATACTAGCTTTATTAATAAACAAAGAAAATCCATAGGAAACGAGCAGAGTTTAATCTAAAAAAGATTTTTCCAAAATATAAGCTCATATAAGGAAAGTAAAAACCTGAAAAATAAAAATCTAAAAAGACCAAAGACGCGCAGAAATAAAGTCAAACAGTAATTTAGATACGGTATTAAACGGAATCGTATAGGCTAACTATCCATGCATAGATGAGATTTGATGTACATAGATGAGATAGATGTACAGACATTGTTTGTGACCTGCACTATTTTGAAAATTTTGAGAAAAGAAAACTTCTCTACTCTGGCACATAACAGAAAATGATGGGCCCATAACCCTCATCATCAGCCAACCCCATGCCTTTCCATCCTTACTTCCTGGCAAAAACGTCAGGATGTCGCATCTTTGTAAAACCAGAATCCAATAAAGGTTTTCAAGGATTTTTAATGTATACGAGATAAAAGCAAAAGCATGCCAGTGGTACCTTTCCTTCCTTAAAAACCATCCTACTACCAAGTTTTAAGCACAAAGGAATGCTATTTGCTGCTATTTTTAAGCAGACTTAAAAAAAAAAATTAACTGAAAGTAAGGAACGACATTAAAACGAACAAATATTATTCCATATATGAAAGGGGCTGTCCCCACCTCAATGCCTCGCTCTTTGCGCTAAAGTTTCTTATTGTTTTAAAAAATAAAGGTGTGAGACAGAGTCAAAATTTAGCGTAAAGAGCGAGGCATTGAGGAGGGGACAACTCCTTTCATATACGGAATAATTTCTGTTCGTTTTAAGTTTTAATGTCGCTCCTTACTTTCTTCAGTTAAAAAAACTTGTTTTTTTTTATATTTAATTTCTGAACGTTTTTAAACTAATGCAGGTTTTGATTTTGGCTCACCGTTAGATGAATAATTAAAAGAGACTTTGCATATTAATTTAACTTTTTTTTTGGTTGAATGGCTTTCTCGAAAGTTGTTTAATTTTATTTACGAACGTTTTTATTAGTAATAAATATATGTAACTTACGAATTAACTTACGATACGAACTTCTATATTCGTATATTTTTATTACCTATATTAGGGGTTCGCCCCCTAGTCAATACCTCGCTCTTTATGCTAAAGTTCAAATCTTGTTCCAATTCTTTAAAAATGACCCCTTGATCACAAAGGCCGTTAATTAGAATACCTAATTCTTATGAAAGTACAAAAAAAAATTTAGCGTAAAGAGCGAGGTATTGACTAGGGGGCGAACCCAATCATATAGGTAATAATTGCTGATCGTTTTAAGTTTTGATGTTGCTCCTGACTTTCAATTGAAAACCTTTTTTATTTTATTTAATTTCTGATCGTTTTTTTTTAATAATGATGGAGAATCCTGTGCCCCCTTCATAGTAATATCCCTTTCCCTATGAAAACTTCCTCCATGGAAAGATTTTCCCATGTAATCCCCGACCCCCCCCCCCCCCTCACACTACCATAAAAAATCACCCCTGAAAACGTCTGTATACTTCCTAATAACCAATACTATATGTAAACACTGGGCAAAGTTCATAACTTGCAGCCCTTCCCCCGGGGACTGTGGGGCTTAATCCTCCTCAAAGGCATAGCTATTATATTTTTCGACCATGCTGTAAAAAATGGCTATCTCAAAATTTTGATCGGGTGACTTTGGGAAAAAAATGAGCGTGGAAGGGGGCCTAGTTGCCCTCCATTTTTTTGTCACTTAAAAAGGCAACTAGAACTTTTAATTTATGTTCGAATGAGCCCTCCCACGATATTCTAGGACCACTGGGTCGGCACGATCACCCCTGGGGAAAAGAAAAAAGCGAATAAACACGTATCCGTGATCTTTCTTCAGGCAAAAAATACAAAATTCCACATCTTTGCAGATAGGAGCTTGAGACCTCTACTGTAGGTTTCTCTGATACGCTGAATCTGATGGTGTAATTGTCATTAAAGCTCTATAACTTTTAGGGGGTTTCCCTCTTTTTTCGAAAATAGGGCAAATATTCTCAGGCGCATAACTTTTGATGGGTAAGACTAAACTTGATGAAACTTATATATTTGAAATCAGCATAAAAATCTGATTCTTGTGATGTATATATTGGTATCAAAATTAGAGTTTCTTGGAGGTTCCCTTTTTAGACTTCTGGTTACTATTGAGCCGGGACGTTCCTTACTTACAATTCGTTACCAAGTACTGTTTGATTTGTTGAACTCGCGTGAAAAACCAAGCACATATTACAAATATTAGTAGTTTGGAGTAGGGTGTATCTATGGAATTCTGAGCCTTTATGTTCCTTGGCAGCTTTCCAAGGCAGATTACCAGACTGGTTGGGAGATTACGTTCCTTGGCACCTTTTCAGAGCATGTACTTATGCAACGTGATTAAACACGCTTTTACAATCGGAATTCATTGATTGACATTTGCAAAAAAGGTGTAATTAGTGATTGGATAATTTTTTAACATGAAATCTCTGAATAAAATATTTTTTGGAGCATGTACTTGACGATGGAGAAAAAGGGTTAAAGTGATTAGCAATTACGAGCGGGGATTCCCCGCTGTTTTTTTTAAAATCGAAAACTAGAGATTGTCAAAATGCGTTTTTAGGAATTGTTTTGATTGACATTTTTGCAAAAAGGGATAAGGAATTCGCAAATTGGGCACTATGAACGATATTAATTAATGTTTTGAATAATAGGAATGTGATTGATTCTAATTAGTGATCGGATAATTTTTTAACATGAAATCTCTGAATAAAATATTTTTTGGGGGAGATGGGTTGCTTGTGTACTGTATAATATTCAAGTGATGTTTGGAGAGTGTTGTCAATTCAAAATAGAGTTTAACGTTATAGTATACTAAATAGTTGATACTAAGAGAGATGTAGATGGCAAGAAAAGAATTTTAATAATGAAATTCAGAACAAACCTTAGAAATGCTTGCAAATCAAGTAGTAAGGTGTATGTGAGTACGAACCATCAAGGATCATAAGCACCAACGACCCTAACCAGCAGAGACACCAACCCCCCAAAGGTCCCTTACCCCCAAACTCGAAGGGTGCCCCCTCCCTCCAACTTTTTGTCCCCCCCCATTTTTTTTAACATGATATGTTTTTCAACTTTTTTTTACATGTCTTCGAATGAGATGTAACAAACTTAAATTCAGTAGTGTTTTGTCGTGGTTTACCTTGTCACAGTTACATTCTCTTAGTTTTTCAAAGTTCATTTTGAATTTCTTTCATTGAAATGCAAGAGTTGGAATATTTAAGTAGTGTCTTGTTGTGCTTTACCTTGTCACAGTTACATTCTCTTGATTTTTCAAAGTTCATTTTGGATTTCTTTCCTTGAAATGCAAGAGTTGGAATATTTCAGTAGTGTCTTGTTGTGCTTTACCTTGTCACAGTTACATTCTCTTGATTTTTCAAAGTTCATTTTGGATATCTTTCGTTGAAATGCAAGAGTTGGAATACTTCAGTAGTGTTTTGTTGTGCTTTACATTGTCACAGTTACATTCTCCTGATTTTTCAAAGTTCATTTTGAATTTCTTCCGTGAAATGCAAGAGTTGGAATATTTCAGCAGTGTTTTGTCGTGGTTTACTATGTCACAGTTACATTCTCTTGATTTTTCAAGGTTCATTTTGAATTTCTTTCATGAATTACAAGAGCTGGAATATTTCAATAGTGTTTTGTCGTGGTTTACCTTGTCACAGTTACATTCTCTTGATTTTTCAAAGTTCAATTTGGATTTCTTTCCTTGAAATGCAAGAGTTGGAATATTTCAGTAGTGTCTTGTTGTGCTTTACCTTGTCACAGTTACATTCTCTTGATTTTTCAAAGTTCATTTTGGATATCTTTCGTTGAAATGCAAGAGTTGGAATACTTCAGTAGTGTTTTGTTGTGCTTTACATTGTCACAGTTACATTCTCCTGATTTTTCAAAGTTCATTTTGAATTTCTTTCGTGAAATGCAAGAGTTGGAATTTTTCAGTAGTGTCTTGTTGTGCTTTACCTTGTTACAGTTACATTCTCTTGATTTTTCAAAGTTCATTTTGGATTTCTTTCGTTGAAATGCAAGAGTTGGAATATTTCAGTAGTGTTTTATCGTGGTTTACCTTGTCACAGTTACATTCTCTTGATTTTTCGAAGTTCATTTTGGATTTCTTTCGTTGAAATGCAAGAGTTGGAATATTTCAGTAGTGTTTTGTAGTGGTTTACCTTGTCACAGTTACATTCTCTTGATTTTTCAAAGTTCATTTTGGATTTCTTTCCTTGAAATGCAAGAGTTGGAATATTTCAGTAGTGTGTTGCCGTGGTTTACCTTGTCACAGTTACATTCTCTTGATTTTTCAAATTTCATTTTGAATTTCTTTCGTGAAATGTAAGAGTTGGAATATTTCAGTAGTGTCTTGTTGTGCTTTACCTTGTCACAGTTTCATTCTCTTGATTTTTCAAAGTTCATTTTGGATTTCTTTCGTTGAAATGCAAGAGTTGAAATATTTCAATAGTGTTTTGTAGTTGTTTACCTTGTCACAGTTACATTCTCTTGATTTTTCAAAGTTCATTTTGGATTTCTTTCCTTGAAATGCAAGAGTTGGAATATTTCAGTAGTGTTTTGTCGTGGTTTATCTTGTCACAGTTACATTCTCTTGATTTTTCAAAGTTCATTTTTGGATTTCTTTCGTTGAAATGCAAGAGTTGGAATATTTCAGTAGTGTTTTGTTATGGTTTACCTTGTCATAGTTACGTTCGCTTGAGTTTTCAAAGTTCATTTTGGATTTCTTTCCTTGAAATGCAAGAGTTGGAATACCATTTTTCGTTAAGTGTCAGAGTGAATAAATTCATTATCAACATCCTTTGGCAGATACATCGGATAAAATTGAAAAAACCTAAGTATCAGATTGACTAAAATTTATATCAATATCCTTTTCTCAGATACATAGGATAAAATTAACAAATTCTAAGTGTTAGAGCGAATAAATTTTTTTTATCAACATCCTTTGGCAGATACATCGGATAAAATTGACAAAATCTAAATTTCAGAATGAATAAATTCATTATCAACATCCTTTGTCAGATACATAGGATAAAATTGAGAAAATCTAAGTGCCAGTGTGAATAATTTTTTTTATCCACATCCTTTTGTCAGACACATCAAATAAAATTGACAAAATCTAAATTTCAGAATGAATAAATTCTATATCAACATCCTTTGTCAGATATGTCGGATAAAATTGACAAAAAATAAGTATCAGAGTGAATAATTTTTTTTATTAACATCCTTTGGCAGACACATCGGATAAAATTGACAAAATGTAAGCATCAGAGTGACTAAATTTTACATCAACATCCTTTTCTCGGATACATAGGACAAATTTGACAAATTCTAAGCGTTAGAGTGAATAAATTTTTTTTTTTATCAACATCCTTTGGCAGACACATCGGATAAAATTGACAAAATCTAAATTTCAGAATGAATAAATTCATTATCAACATCCTTTGTCGGATATGTCGGATAAAATTGACAAAATATAAGTGTCAGAGTGAATAAATTTTTTTATCAACATCATTTGTCAGATACATCAAACAAAATTGACAAAATCTAAATTTCAGAATGAATAAATGCTTTAACAACATCCTTTATCGGATATGTCGGATAAAATTGACATAATCTAAGTATCAGAGTGACTAAATTCTATATCAACATCCTTTTCTCAGATACATAGGATAAAATTGACAAATTCTAGGTGTTAGAGTGAATAAATGTTTTTATCAACATCCTTTGGCAGATACATTGGATAAAATTGACAAAATTTAAATTTCAGAATGAATAAATTCATTATCAACATCCTTTGTCAGATACATCGGATAAAATTGACAGAATCTAAGTATCATAGGGAATAAATTCATTATCAACATCCTTTGTCGGATATGTCGGATAAAATTGACAAAATATAAGTGTCAGAGTGAATAATTTTTTTTATCAGCATCCTTTGCCAAATACATCGAATAAAATTGACAGAATCTAAGTGTCAGAGTGAATAAAATTTTTTTTATCAACATCCTTTGTCAGATACATCGAATAAAAATTAACAAAATTTAAATATCAGAATGAATAAATGCTTTAACAACATCCTTCATCGGATTTTTCGAATAAAATTGACAAAATCTTAGTATCAGAGTGATTAAATTCTACATCAACATCCTTTTCTCAGATACATAGGATAAAATTGACAAAATCTAAGTGTTAGAGTGAATATATATATTTTTTTATATCAACATCCTTTGCCAGTTACATCGGATAAAATTGACAAAATCTAAGTGTCATAGTGACTAAATTCATTATGAACATCCTTTGTCGGATATGTCGGATAAAATTGATAAAATCTAAGTATCAGAGTGATTAAATTCCATATCAATATCATTTTCTTGGATACATGGGATAAAATTGGCAAAATATAAGTATCAGAGTGAATAAATGCTTTATCAACATCCTTTAAATGCATTATCAACATCATTTGTCGGCTAAATCAGGTAAAATTGACAAGAAAGACATGAAGTGTACACCGCGACAGCGCATACATAGTGAGAGAGACATGCAAAGTCGACATAGCTTTATTTCATTTTTTAAGGTTAATTTAGACGAGGTTACGTGCGCGCACGTAAATTTATTCACTCTGACACTTAGATTCTGTCAATTTTATTCGATGTATCTGGCAAAGGATGTTGATAAAAAAAAATTATTCACTCTGATACTTATATTTTGTCAATTTTATCCGACATATCCGACAAAGGATGTTGATAATGAATTTATTCCCTATGATACTTAGATTTTGTCAATTTTATCCGATGTATCTGACAAAGGATGTTGTTAAAAAAAAATATTCACTCTGATACTTAGATTTTGTCAATTTTATCTGACATATCCGACAAAGGATGTTGATATAGAATTTATTCATTCTGAAATTTAGATTTTGTCAATTTTATCCGATGTATCTGCCAAAGGATGTTGATAAAAAAATTATTCACTCTAACACCTAGATTATCCGACATATCTGATAAAGGATGTTGTTAAAGCATTTATTCATTCATAAATTTAGGTTTTGTCAATTTTGTTTGATGTATCTGACAAATGATGTTGATAAAAAATTTATTCTCTCTTACACTTATATTTTGTCAATTTTATCCGACATATCCGACAAAGGATGTTGATAATGAATTTATTCATTCTGAAATTTAGATTTTGTCAATTTTATCCAATGTGTCTGCCAAAGGATGTTGATAAAAAAAAATTTATTCACTCTAACACCTAGAATTTGTCAATTTTGTCCTATGTATACGAGAAAAGGATGTTGATATAGAATTTAGTCACTCGATGCTTACATTTTGTCAATTTTATCCGATGTATCTGCCAAAGGATGTTGATAAAAAAAAAATTATTCCCTCTGACACTTCTATTTTGTCAATTTTATCCGACATATCCGACAAAGGATGTTGATATAGAATTTATTCATTCTGAAATTTAGATTTTGTCAATTTTATTTGATGTTGATGTAAAAGGATGTTGATAAAAAAAAATTATTCACACTGGCACTTAGATTTTGTCAATTTTATCCTATGTATCTGACAAAGGATGTTGATAATGTATTTATTCATTCTGAAATTTAGATTTTGTCAATTTTATCCGATGTATCTGCCAAAGGATGTTGATAAAAAAAATTTATTCTATCTAACACTTAGAATTTGTCAATTTTATCCTATGTATCTGAGAAAAGGATATTGATATAGATTTTAGTCACTCTGATACTTAGATTTTGTCAATTTTATCCGATGTATCTGCCAAAGGATGTTGATAAAAAAAAAATTATTCCCTCTGACACTTATATTTTGTCAATTTTATCAAACATATCCGACAAAGGATGTTGATATAGAATTTATTCATTCTGAAATTTAGATTTTGTCAATTTTATCCACTATATCCGATAAAGGATGTTGTTAAAGCATTTATTCATTCTGAAATTGAGATTTTGTCAATTTTATTTGATGTATCTGACAAAGGATGTTGATAAAAAAATTTATTCACTCTGACACTTATGTTTTATCAATTTTATTCGATGTATCTGGCAAAGGATGTTGATAAAAAAAATTATTCACACTGACACTTAGATTCTGTCAATTTTATCCTATGTATCCGAGAAAAGGATGTTTATATAGAATTTAATCACTCTGATACTTAGATTTTGTCAATTTTATCCGACATATCTGATAAAGGATGTTGTAAAAGCATTTATTCGTTCTTAAATTTAGATTTTGTCAATTTTATTTGATGTATCTGACAAAGGATGTTGATGGAAATATTAATTCACTTTTACACTTATATTTTATCAATTTTATTCGATGTATCTGGCAAAGGATGTTGATAAAAAAATATTCACTCTGATACTTAGATTTTGTCAATTTTATCTGACATATCCGACAAAGGATGTTGATAATGAATTTATTCATTCTGAAATTTAGATTTTGTCAATTTTATTTGATGTATCTGACAAAGGATGTTGATAATGAATTTATTCACTTTGACACTTAACAAAAAATGGTATTCCAGCTCTTGCATTTCAAGGAAAGAAATCCAAAATGAACTTTGAAAAATCAAGCGAATGTAACTATGACAAGGTAAACCATAACAAAACACTACTGAAATATTCCAACTCTTGCATTTCAACGAAAGAAATCCAAAAATGAACTTTGAAAAATCAAGAGAATGTAACTGTGACAAGATAAACCACGACAAAACACTACTGAAATTTTCCAACTCTTGCATTTCAAGGAAAGAAATCCAAAATGAACTTTGAAAAATCAAGAGAATGTAACTGTGACAAGGTAAACAACTACAAAAAACTACTGAAATATTTCAACTCTTGCATTTCAACGAAAGAAATCCAAAATGAACTTTGAAAAATCAAGAGAATGTAACTGTGACAAGGTAAACCACGATAAGACACTACTGACATATTCCAACTCTTGCATTTCAACGAAAAAAATCCAAAATGAACTTTGAAACATCAAGAGAATGTAACTGTGACAAGTTAAAGCACAACAAGACACTACTGAAATATTCCAACTCTTGCATTTCACGAAAGAAATTCAAAATGAAATTTGAAAAATCAAGAGAATGTAACTGTGACAAGTTAAACCACGACAACACACTACTGAAACATTCCAGCTTTTGCATTTTAAGGAAAGAAATCCAAAATAAACTTTGAAAAATCAAGAGAATGTAACTTTGACAAGGTAAACCACTACAAAACACTACTGAAATATTCCAACTCTTGCATTTCAACGAAAGAAATCCAAAATAAAATTCGAAAAATCAAGAGAATGTAACTGTGACAAGGTAAACAACGATAAAACACTACTGAAATATTCCAACTCTTGCATTTCAATGAAAGAAATCCAAAATGAACTTTGAAAAATCAAGAGAATGTAACTGTGACAAGTTAAAGCACAACAAGACACTACTGAAATATTCCAACTCTTGCATTTCACGAAAGAAATTCAAAATGAACTTTGAAAAATCAGGATAATGTAACTGTGACAATGTAAAGCACAACAAAACACTACTGAAATATTCCAACTCTTGCATTTCAACGAAAGAAATCCAAAATGAATTTTGAAAAATCAAGAGAATGTAACTGGGACAAGGTAAAGCACAACAAGACACTACTGAAATATTCCAACTCTTGCATTTCAAGGAAAGAAATCCAAATTGAACTTTGAAAAATAAAGAGAATGTAACTGTGACAAGGTAAACCACGACAAAACACTATTGAAGTATTCCAGCTCTTGTCTTTCAGGAAAGAAATTCAAAATGAACTTTGAAAAATCAAGAGAATGTAACTGTGACATAGTAAACCACGATAAAACACTACTGAAATATTCCAACTCTTGCATTTCACGAAAGAAATTCAAAATGAACCTTGAAAAATCAGGAGAATGTAATTGTGACAATGTAAAGCACAACAAAACAATACTGAAATATTTCAACTCTTGCATTTCAACGAAAGAAATCCAAGATGAACTTTAAAAAATCAAGAGAATGTAACTGAGACAAGGTAAAGCACAACAAGACACTACTGAAATATTCCAACTCTTGCATTTCAAGGAAAGAAATCCAAATTGAACTTTGAAAAATCATGAGAATGTAACTGTGGCAAGGTAAATCACGACAAAACACTACTGAAATGTTCCAACTCTTGTATTTCATGGAAGAAATTCAAAATGAACTTTGAAAAATCCAGAGAATGTAACTGTGACATAGCAAACCACGACAAAATACTACTGAAATATTCCAACTCTTGAATTTCACGAAAGAAATTCAAAATGAACTTTGAAAAATCAAGAGAATGTAACTGTGACAAGGTAAAGCACAACAAAACACTCCTGAAATATTCCAACTCTTGCATTTCAACGAAAGAAATCCAAAATGAACTTTGAAAAATCAAGAGAATGTAACTGATACAAGGTAAAGCACAACAAGACACTACTGAAATATTCCAACTCTTGCATTTCAACGAAAGAAATTCAAAATGAACTTTGAAAAACTAAGAGAATGTAACTGTGACAAGGTAAACCACGACAAAACACTACTGAATTTAAGTTTGTTTCATCTCATTCGAAGACATGTAAAAAAAAAGTTGAAAAAAATATATCATGTTAAAAAAAATAAAAAAAAAAAAAAATGGGGAGGGAGGGGGGGGGGGGCAAAAAGTTGGAGGGAGGGGGCACCCTTCGAGTTTTGGGGTAAGGGACCTTTGGGGGGTTGATGTCTCTGCTGGTTAGGGTCGTTGGTGCTTATGATCCTTGATGGTTCGTACTCACATGCACCTTACTACTTGATTTGCAAGGGTTTCTAAGGTTTGTTCTGAATTTAATTATTAAAATTCTTTTCTTGCCATCTACATCTCTCTTAGTATCAACTATGTAGTATACTATAACGTTAAACTCTATTTTGAATTGACAACACTGTCCAAACATCCCTTGTGTATTATACAGTACACAATCAACCCATCTCCCCCAAAAAATGTTTTATTCAGAGATTTCATGTTAAAAAATTATCCAATCACTAATTAGAATCAATCACACTCCTATTATTCAAAACATTAATTAATATCGTTCATAGTGTCCAATTTGCGAATTCCTTATCCCTTTTTGCAAAAATGTCAATCAAAACAATTCCTAAATACGCAATTTGACAATCTCTAGTTTTCGATAAAAAAAAACAGCGGGGAATCCCCGCTCGTAATTGCTAATCACTTTAACCCTTTTTCTCCATCGTCAAGTACATGCTCCAAAAAATATTTTATTCAGAGATTTCATGTTAAAAAATTATCCAATCACTAATTACCCCTTTTTTGCAAATGTCAATCAATGAATTCCGTTTGTAAAAGCGTGTTTAATCACGTTGCATAAGTACATGCTCTGAAAAGGTGCCAAGGAACGTAATCTCCCAACCAGTCTGGTAATCTGTCTTGGAAAGCTGCCAAGGAACATAACGGCTCAGAATTCCATAGATACACCCTACTGTTTGGGGTGGTAAATTGTAACATTTTATTGTTGAAGTTTGGTACCTGAAGTGCCCCCCCCCTCGCGACGGCAGATCGTAAAACGGCAAAATACAAACCTTTCGATCTTGTCATAGCTTCATTTCAGGGATGCCCCTTATGGCCATCAGTAGTTTTTAAAAGCACCAAAGACCAGAAAAATCAAGGTAGATATCTAGTCTTTTGCTACGGTACCCACTCTGTGCATAATATAGCTGAAGGACATATCCGTAGCTAGAATTACCACTTTAAAGAAGCTTGTACGAGGACAGATAAAGATGTAAATAAGGCTTTTGAAGAGCAGCGCTTATTCCGTGATATATTCAAGACTCTGAGTAGAACCTACTTATCACTACCCACTAAAACTAAAGCAAAATCCAGCCTAGTGCCGTCAACTCAGACTTTTGCAGCAGCATCAACTTTAAAGGAAATAATAAATGAAAATTAAAAAGAACTAATGAATTTTAAGTCCAACCTAATTAATGATATTTCACGTGTCGTATCAGACACAATCCAAAATCGCCGAGCTTAGGAAATTATCAGCGAAGATATTGTGAACGAAGTTTATAATTCTATTTCCCTTGAATATAATGCTATATTTGAAAAAATTGAAACAACCCTTCAAAGACTTTATAATGGTCTGAACTAGCTTGAAAATAAAATTTATAAAATAGAAGACAGGGTTGACCAACTTTAGCAGGATACCTTACTTGGTACCCTAATTTTCTACGGTGTGAAACCAAACCCCAATGTAGAACTGATGGAAAATCTTAATGAAGTGATAACACAAATAATGTGCTTGCAACAAAAAAATGGACCTCTTAAATGCTAATTGATTCCGTATCCCAGATACTCAAACTTAGAATGTGAAAATTGCCCCCATCCTGGTAAAATGTTCAAACTTGGATATTGCTCGAAAAGTGTTTGCAGCAAAAAGTAAGTTGGCTAAGTCAGGTGTATTCGTGTCTGAAAACCTAACTAAAAAGCGTTGCGATCTATTAAACGCGGCTCGTAGTACCTTTGTCCCAAGAAGTGTTTGGTCTGATGATGGACATGTTCTAGCCTAAGTCCCGGGAGAAAAATGTATAAGTAAAATAACTTGTTTGCATGAATGCATTAGTATATGACTTTTTAATATTTTTTCTTGGTTTGTAAATGCCTTCCTCAGGTCATTACTTTTCAATTTTTTTGCTTTCACAATTTCTTTTTCATTTCGTTTCATTTTTTTACTTTGTTTATTTATTTTCTTTTTTTTTCTTTTCGTTCTCATGGTTCATTCCAATAATACCTGCTGTACAAATAGTTATTTATGTGTTTGTAATCCTTTGACAGGTTTTTCTTTTGTAATGGATTTAAGTAAAGATTTCTTTTTTGTTCATCTGGTGACTTAAATGGACTCCAAGTAAAACATCCTTTTGCCAATGAAATGCTATTAGATATCCAGGGTTACAAAATGGAACATATAAACCGCTGCAAGATGTCTAAAGGAGGTCTTGCCATGTATATATCTTGTAATTTGCATTATTGCTTGCGGGATGACTTATCAAGGAATTTTGAAGGTATTTTCGAGTCACAATTTATAGAAATTAGATCTAATGGTATTGATCTAATCATAGTTTCTAGTGTATTTTATTTGCAGTGTATTTCATTTTCTTTTTTTTCGTTCTGTTACTCCACAAGGGCCATAACTTGTTATGATGTGGGTTATAAATAAATTATTATTTAAAATTTATAGACAATATTTATCGTTGTCCTGCTGGTGCGGTTCCGTTGTTTCTTCGGAATCTTGAGGAAATACTTGACATAACACTGAAACGTCCATGTCAGTTAATCATAATGGGTGACTTTAATATAAATTTGATGGGTTCAAACTCTTCGGCTTCAGTTGATTTTCTTACAACCATGCTTGCCGCAGGAACTCTACCATCTACATCCATCCCCACACGAGTAACTAATATTACAGCTTCTTTGATTGACAATATCTTGTCTACGCTTACCTTGAAGGAAAGTTCAATTTTAATTAGTGATATCTCCGATCATTTTCCAATATACTCTCGGACCAGCTTTAAACAGGGGTAGAGTAAACGGGCTCAAGTATTTGATTTTTATTCTATTGGGTTTGGTGAGAAAGTTATCTATTCTTGGGTCTAAATTAGCGGAAAATTCGTGGAGCTTGTTTGATAATGATAAGGATTTTTCTTGTTTATTGAGTCCTTTTATGGAACCATAAAAGAGGCTATTCTTAGCATTTGTAAAGAATAATCATAAACCTTCTAATCATAGGTCTAAAAGGATTGTTCCTCTAAACCCATGGATGACATCCGAACTTCTCAAAAGCTGGAGAAGAAAAAATAAACTCTGGAGAGCTTATAAATGCGCTACACTTTCAGCGAGTACTATTCGTCTTTGTCAATTCAAGATATACCGGAATATATATATATATATATATATATATATATATATATATATATATATATATATATATATATATATATATATATATATATATATATATATATATATATATATATATATATATATATATAATTCCTTTTGTAGGAAAGCCAAATCTTGCTATTATCTACATAATTTTCCTGCGTTTGGCAATCATATTAGTAAACACTTGGAAGGTAATAAATTCTGTACTCAGGCCCGGTTCTCAATCTAGCTCTTTACCTATGAGTCTGATCATTGGTGATGAAGCTGTAAAGGGTGAGGTTAATGTCCAAGAGGCATTCACTTCATTCGTCACTAATATTGGTAAGAATATTGCTTCTACAGTTACTTTGTCTCGGCCTAAGCCGGACTTTAGATCTCACCTCGGCCCGTCTTTTGTTAAGTCTATGTTTCTAAAGCCAGTAACAGTAAGTGAAATTACTAAAATCGTTAATGGCTTTAACAACTCGTTCTCATCTGGGTCAGATTCTATTCCTACTAAGGTAGTTAAATCTATTCTTCATTCCATAGTTTTACCTCTAACAAAACTTGGTAATCTTTCATTTGAATGTGGAGTTTTTCCGGATGCTTTCAAGCATGCTTGGATTATTGTTTTGTTTAAGGGTGGACTAAAAAATGATCCGGCAAATTATCGACCAATTTCAGTTTTATAAGTATTTAGTAAAATCTTTGAAAAGGCTGTGCTTTCTCGTCTCCTTATTTTCCTAAAATCTAAAAAATTTCTTCATAATTTTTAATTTAGTTTTCGAATGAAGCCCTCCTCTGAACATGCATGTATGACCCTTTTGAATTTCATTCACTCTGCGTCAGATTCGGGATTGATTCCGGCTGCTATATTCCTGGATATTCGTAAGGCTTTCGATTCCTTAACCCATGAAATTCTTCAATCGAAGATGTCTCATTTTGGCATAAAGGGACATCTATTTTCTTGGTTTCAGTTTTATTTGAAGGTGGATAATTTCTGTTGATCCACTTTTCCTGTCACATGTGAATTTTGGCGTCCCCCAGGGATCAGTTGTGGGGCCTGTGCTATTTTTGATTTAAGTAAATGATCTCTATTATGTAGTAAAAAAGCAGAAACTTATTAATTGCTGTATACTTTGTCATCCTAAGCCTTCCCTTGCCCATAGTAGGAGCTACAGTGTGCCTTCTTCTGATGTCCTTGCTTGTTTTGCCGATGACAGCACACTTGGCACTTCGGGAAACTGTGAATCAGAGCTTCGATTACATTTGGAAAACTTGTCTGAGAGGGTAATTTTGTGGCTTGATGCTAATTTTATTACCCTAAATTTTTCTAAGTCCAGTTTTTTTTTTTCGCGTGTTTCTCAGGTTTATCCCCAGTTATCAGAAATTCACCAGCCAAATGGGATAATTCATCGATCTAAAGACCGATATGTTCATTTTTCGGACCTTCTTGTTGATGAAAACCTATCTTTCAAACGTCACATTGATTTTATTAAAATGAAGATATGCAGGAGTCATGGTATTTTAAGGAAACTTAAACATACTTTTCCTGGATCAATTTTGAAAATCCTTTTTCACTGCTTGATCCAATCTTACGTTTCTTACTGTCCTTTGGTGTGACTGTCAACCTTTCCTTCACTGTTAAAATTAATTTTCAAGGTTTACAACAAAGCTAGAAACCTCGTTCAGGAAACTAATCGTTCATTAGTTATCCCATTACTTGATCTTCAGTCAGTGTATATTCTTTCATGTGCATGTTTCACTTTTTCTCAGCTTCATGGTGACCTCCCCGGCCCCTAAGTGTTCCGCTATCTTTTACCTCTGATTAAAATATTTATAATCTTCGTATTATGAAAAATCATGTTCAAGTTCCATTTACCCCTTGTATAAGGTCAGATTTTAACCCAATAATGGCGAGTCATATTGTTTGGAAGAAGTTGCCTGAAACAGGTCGAGGATGCTACTCATTCGATTTGTTTACAGAAATTGTTGAAAATTCTTTAGCTTCCTAGAAGTTATTTTTATCTATGTATTTATTTTTTATTTATTTTTTAGTCTATTTAATATAATTAATTAATTCAGTCTATTTATTCTATTTAGTTTTGTTTTCTATAGAATTTATTTTAGTTATATTTTCTTTACTTCTTCTTTTTGCTCTTCTGTCTGTGAGTAAGTGATCGTTTTAAATTTTCTTTTGTTTTTCTTCTCTGAGTAAGTAGCTTATTTGTCTTCCCCTTTCTTTACAGGCAAATGAGCATTTGGGGGAATAATAACAAGGCATATTCTAAGTTTATTTTATGAAGAATACATCTTATCTTATCTATCTTGTGTTATCATAGGCGGTGCGCTAGCGCTGCCTTAGTAAAGAACGATGTGGGCACAATGTTTTTTTTTCTCCACCCGGGCACCTCGTATCGAAGGAGTTGTCGTAGAAACTTCAAAAAGGGCCAATTCGATTGGAAATCGGAGTGGCTAGTGCCCTTTTTAATAGTCGAAATTGATTGGAGGGCAACTAGCCCCCCCCCCTCCACGCCCAGCATTCCCCCAAACACATCCAATCAAAATTTTAAGATAGCCATTTTGTTGAGCGTAGTTGTTTTTCGGGTAGAAAATATGTTTTTGAGGAGGACACTCCCCCACAACCCTCGGAGCAAGGTTTTTAAGTTATGCCCTGAGGGCATATAAGAACGATGTTGGCAAAATGTATTATTTATTATTTTTTTCCTTTAGAGCAGGGCACTTCGTATCGTAGAAGTTAGTAGAGAGGGGTAATTACATACTGATTGCACATAATTTATTCATGATTTATTGATCCACGAACGGGTCAATGACACGAGAAGTTTACTTTAGTATTTCGTGGTTTGACTTGCCTGAAGTCATGAATTTGAGTAGTTAATTGGTTGTTTGAGGTTTTCAGACCTAGATTTTTTAGATTTTCGTGGGTGTTTGTTTCCTGGGGTTTATTATTTGAGAAGTTTACTTTAGTATTTCGTGGTTTGACTTGCCTGAAATCATGAATTAGAATAGTTAATTGGCTGTTTGGGGTTTTCAGACCTACGTTTTTTATATTTTCGTGGGTGTTTGGTTCCTAGGGTTTATTATTTGAGAAGTTTACTTTAGTATTTCAAGGTTTGACTTGCCTGAAATCATGAATTAGAACAGTTAATTAGCTGTTTGGGGTTTTCAGACTTAGGCTTTTTAGATTTTCGTGGGTGTTTGGTTCGTGGGGTTTATTATTTGAAAAGTTAACTTTAGTATTTCGTGGTTTGACTTGCCTGAAATCATTAATTAGAATAGTTAATTAGCTGTTTAGGGTTTTCAGACCTAGGTTTTTTAGATTGTCGTGGGTGTTTGTTTCCTGGAGTTTATTATTTGAGAAGTTAATTTTAGTATTTCGTGGTTTGACGTTCCTGAAATCATGAATTAGAATAGTTAATTGTCTGTTTGGGGTTTTCAGACTTAGGTTTTTTTTTATTTCCGTGTGTGTTTGGCTCCTGGGGTTTATTATTTGAGAAGTTAACTTTAGTATTTTATGGTTTGACGTGCCTGAAATCATGAATTAGAATATTTAATTGGCTGTTTGGGGATTTTCAGACCTAGGTTTTTTAGATTTTCGTGGGTGTTTGGTTCCTGGGTTTATTATTTGAGAAGTTAACTTTAGTATTTCTTGGTTTGACGCGCCTGAAATCATTAATTAGAATAGTTAATTAGCTGTTTGGGGTTTTCAGACCTAGGTTTTTTGGATTTTCGTGGGTGTTTGTTTCCTGGAGTTTATTATTTGAGAAGTTAATTTTAGTATTTCCTGGTTTGACGTGCCTGAAATCATGGATTAGAGTGGTTAATTGGTTGTTTGGGGTTTTCAGACTTAGTTTTTTTTTTATTTCCATGTGTGTTTAGCTCCTGGGGTTTATTATTTGAGAAGTTAACTTTAGTATTTTGTGTTTAGACTTGCCTGAAATCATGAATTAGAATATTTAATTGGCTGTTTGGGGTTTGCAGACTTAGATTTTATAGATTTTCGTGGGTGTTTGGTTCCTGGGGTTTATTATTTGAGAAGTTAATTTTAGTATTTCGTGGTTTGACGTTTCTGAAATCATGAATTAGAACATTTAATTGGCTGTTTGGGGATTTTCAGACCTAGGTTTTTTAGATTTTCGTGTGTGTTTGGCTCCTGGGGTTTATTATTTGAGAAGTTTACTTTAGTATTTCATGGTTTGACTTGTCTGAAATCATGAATTAGAATAGTTAATTAGCTGTTTGGGGTTTTCAGACCTAGATTTTTAGATTTTCGTGGGTGTTTGGTTCCTGGGGTTTATTATTTGAGAAGTTTACTTTAGTATTTCGTGGTTTGACGTGCCTGAAATCATGAATTAGAATAGTTAATTGGCTGTTTGGGCTTTTCAGACCTAGTTTTATAGATTTTCGCGGGTGTTTGGTTCCTGGGGTTTATTATTTGAGAAGTTAACTTTAGTATTTCGTGGTTTGACCTGCATGAAATCATTAATTAGAATAGTTAATTAGCTTTTTGGGGTTTTCAGACCTAGTTTTTTAGATTTTCGTGGGTGTTTGGTTCCTGGGGTTTATTATTTGAGAAGTTAACTTTAGTATTTCGTGGTTTGACGTGTCTGAAATCATGAATTAGAATATTTAATTGGCTGTTTGGGGATTTTCAGACCTAGGTTTTTTAGATTTTCGTGTGTGTTTGGCTCCTGGGGTTTATTATTTGAGAAGTTTACTTTAGTATTTCGTGGTTTGACGTGCCTGAAATAATGAATTTGAATAGTTAATTGTCTGTTTGGGGTTTTCAGACTTAGGTTTTTTTTATTTCCGTGTGTGTTTGGCTCCTGGGGTTTATGATTTGAGAAGTTACCTTTAGTATTTCATGGTTTGACGTGCCTGAAATCATGAATTAGAATATTTAATTGGCTGTTTGGGGATTTTCAGACCTAGGTTTTTTAGATTTTCGTGTGTGTTTGGCTCCTGGGGTTTATTATTTGAGAAGTTTACTTTAGTATTTCGTGGTTTGACTTGCCTGAAATCATTAATTAGAATAGTTAATTAGCTGTTTGGGGTTTTCAGACCTAGATTTTGTAGATTTTCGTGGGTTTTTGTTTCCTGGGGTTTATTATTTGAGAAGTTTGCTTTAGTATTTCGTGGTTTGATGGGCCTGAAATCATGAATTAGAATAGTTAATTAGCTGTTTGGGGTTTTCAGACCTAGATTTTTAGATTTTCGTGGGTGTTTGGTTCCTGGGGTTTATTATTTGAGAAGTTAACTTTAGTATTTCGTGGTTTGACGTGCCTGAAATTATGAATTAGAATAGTTAATTAGCTGTTTGGGGTTTTCAGACCTAGATTTTTTAGATTTTCGTGGGTTTTTGTTACCTGGGGTTTATTATTTGAGAAGTTTACTTTAGTTTTTCGTTTTTTAACGTGCCTGAAATCATGAATTAGAATAGTTAATTAGCTGTTTGGGTTTTCAGACCTACGTTTTTTAGATTTTCGTGGGTTTTTGGTTCCTGGGGTTTATTATTTGAGAAGTTTACTTTAGTATTTCGTGGTTTGACTTGCCTGAAATCATGAATTAGAATAGTTAATTAGCTGTTTGGGGTTTTCAGGCCTAGGTTTTTTAGATTTTCGTGGCTGCTTGTTTCCTGGAGTTTATTATTTGAGACGTTAACTTTAGTATTTGGTGGTTTTACGTGCCTGAAATCATTAATTAGAATAGTTAATTAGCTGTTTGGGGTTTTCAGACCTAGGTTTTTTAGATTTTCGTGGGTGTTTGGTTCCTGGGGTTTATTATTTGAGAAGTTAACTTTAGTATTTCGTGGTTTGACCTGCCTGAAATAATTAATTAGAATAGTTAATTAGCTGTTTGGGGTTTTCAGACCTAGTTTTTTAGAATTTCGTGGGTGTTTGGTTCCTGGGGTTTATTATTTGAGAAGTTAACTTTAGTATTTCGTGGTTTGACGTGTCTGAAATCATGAGTTAGAATATTTAATTGGCTGTTTGGGGATTTTCAGACCTAGGTTTTTTAGATTTTCGTGTGTGTTTGGCTCCTGGGGTTTATTATTTGAGAAGTTACCTTTAGTATTTCATGGTTTGACGTGCCTGAAATCATGAATTAGAATATTTAATTGGCTGTTTGGGGATTTTCAGACCTAGGTTTTTTAGATTTTCGTGTGTGTTTGGCTCCTGGGGTTTATTATTTGAGAAGTTTACTTTAGTATTTCGTGGTTTGACGTGCCTGAAATCATGAATTAGAATAGTTAATTAGCTGTTTGGGGTTTTCAGACCTAGATTTTTAGGTTTTTGTGGGTGTTTGGTTCCTGGGGTTTATAATTTGAGAAGTTTACTTTAGTATTTCGTGGTTTGACTTGCCTGAAATTATGAATTTAGAATAGTTAATTAGCTGTTTGGGGTTTTCAGACCTAGATTTTTTAGATTTTCGTGGGTTTTTGTTACCTGGGGTTTATTATTTGAGAAGTTTACTTTAGTTTTTCGTTTTTTAACGTGCCTGAAATCATGAATTAGAATAGTTAATTAGCTGTTTGGGTTTTCAGACCTACGTTTTTTAGATTTTCGTGGGTGTTTGGTTCCTGGGGTTTATTATTTGAGAAGTTTACTTTAGTATTTCGTGGTTTGACTTGCCTGAAATCATGAATTTAGAATAGTTAATTAGCTGTTTGGGGTTTTCAGACCTAGGTTTTTTAGATTTTCCTGGCTGTTTGTTTCCTGGATTTTATTATTTGAGAAGTTAACTTTAGTATTTTGTGGTTTTACGTGCCTGAAATCATTAATTAGAATAGTTAATTAGCTGTTTGGGGTTTTCAGACCTAGGTTTTTTAGATTTTCGTGGCTGTTTGTTTCCTGGAGTTTATTATTTGAGAAGTTAACTTTAGTATTTTGTGGTTTTACATGCCTGAAATCATTAATTAGAATAGTTAATTAGCTGTTTGAGGTTTTCAGACCTAGGTTTTTTTGATTTTCGTGGGTGTTTGGCTCCTGGGGTTTATTATTTGAGAAGATTACTTTAGTATTTCGTGGTTTGACGTGCCTGAAATCATTAATTAGAATAGTTAATTAGCTGTTTTTGGTTTTCAGACCTACGTTTTTTTGATTTTCGTGGGTGTTTGGTTCCTGGGGTTTATTATTTGAGAAGTTTACTTTAGTATTTCGTGGTTTGACGTGCCTGAAATCATGAATTAGAATAGTTAATTAGCTGTTTGGGGTTTTCAGACCTATGTTTTTTAGATTTTCGTGGCTGTTTGTTTCCTGGAAATTATTATTCGAGAAGTTAACATTAGTATCTCTTGGTTTGACGTGACTGAAATCATTAATTAGAATAGTTAATTGGCTGTTTGGGGTTTTCAGACCTAGTTTTCTAGATTTTCGTGGGTGTTTGGTTCCTGGGGTTTATTATCTGAGAAGTTAACTTTAGTATTTCGAAGTTTTACGTGCCTGAAATCATTAATTAGAATAGTTAATTAGCTGTTTGGGGTTTTCAGACCTAGGTTTTTTAGATTTTCGTGGCTGTTTGTTTCCTGGAGTTTATTATTTGAGAAGTTAACTTTAGTATTTCGTGGTTTGACGTGCCTGAAATCATTAATTAGAATAGTTACTTGGCTGTTTGGGGTTTTCAGACCTAGGTTTTTTAGATTTTTCTGGGTCTTTGTTTCCTGGAGTTTATTATTTGAGAAGTTAATTTTAGTATCTCGTGGTTTTACTTGCCTGAAATCATGGATTAAAGTGGCTAATTGGTTGTTTGGGGTTTTCAGACTTAGGTTTTTTTTATTTCCATGTGTGTTTGGCTCCTGGGGTTTATTATTTGAGAAGTTAACTTTAGTATTTCGTGTTTTGACTTGCCTGAAATCATGAATTAGAATAGTTAATTGGCTGTTTGGGGTTTGCAGACTTAGATGTTTTAGATTTTCGTGGGTGTTTGGTTCCTGGGGTTTATTATTTGAGAAGTTTACTTTAGTATTTCGTGGTTTGACGTGCCTAAAATCATTAATTAGAATAGTTAATTGTCTGTTTGGGGTTTTCAGACTTAGGTTTTTTTTATTCCCGTTTGTGTTTGGCTCCCGGGGTTTATTATTTGAGAAGTTAACTTTAGTATTTCGTGGTTTGACGTGCCTGAAATCATGAATTAGAATAGTTACTTGGCTGTTTGGGGTTTTCAGACCTACGTTTTTTAGATTTTCGTGGGTGTTTGGTTCCTGGGGTTTATTATTTGAGAAGTTTACTTTAGTATTTCGTGGTTTGACGTGCCTGAAATCATGAATTAGAATAGTTAATTAGCTGTTTGGGGTTTTCAGACCTACGTTTTTTAGATTTTCGTGGGTGTTTGGTTCCTGGAGTTTATTATTTGAGAAGTTTACTTTAGTATTTCGTGGTTTGACGTGCCTGAAATCATGAAATAGAATATTTAATTGGCTGTTTGGGGATTTTCAGACCTAGGTTTTTTAGATTTTCGTGTGTGTTTGGCTCCTGGGGTTTATCATTTGAGAAGTTTACTTTAGTATTTCGTGGTTTGACTAACCTGAAATCATGAATTAGAATAGTTAATTAGCTGTTTGGGGTTTTCAGACCTACATTTTTCAGATTTTCGTGGGTGTTTGGTTCCTGGGGTTTATTATTTGAGAAGTTTACTTTAGTATTTCGTGGTTTGACGTGCCTGAAATCATGAATTAGAATAGTTAATTGGCTGTTTGGGGATTTCAGACCTAGTTTTTTAGATTTTCGTTGGTGTTTGGTTCCTGGGGTTTATTATTTGAGAAGTTAACTTTAGTATTTCGTGGTTTGACGTGCCTGAAATCCTGCATTAGAATAGTTAATTAGTTGTTTGGGGTTTTCAGACCTAGTTTTTTAGATTTTCGTGGGTGTTTGGTTCCTGGGGTTTATTATTTGAGAAGTTTACTTTAGTAATTCGTGGTTTGACTTGCCTGAAATCATGAATTAGAATAGTTAATTAGCTGTTTGGGGTTTTCAGACCTAGATTTTTTAGATTTTCGTGGGTTTTTGTTTCCTGGGGTTTATTATTTGAGAAGTTTACTTTAGTATTTCGTGGTTTGACGTACCTGAAATCATGAATTAGAATAGTTAATTAGCTGTTTGGGGTTTTCAGACCTACATTTTTTAGATTTTCGTGGGTGTTTGGTTCCTGGGGTTTATTTTTTGAGAAGTTTACTTTAGTATTTCTTGGTTTGACGTGCCTGAAATCATGAATTAGAATAGTTAATTGGCTGTTTGGGGATTTCAGACCTAGTTTTTTAGATTTTCGTGGGTGTTTGGTTCCTGGGGTTTATTATTTGAGAAGTTAACTTTAGAATTTCGTTGCTTGACGTGCCTGAAATCCTGCATTAGAATAGTTAATTAGCTGTTTGGGGTTTTCAGACCTAGGTTTTTAGATTTTCGTGGCTGTTTGTTTCCTGGAGTTTATTATTTGAGAAGTTAACTTTAGTATTTTGTGGTTTTACGTGCCTGAAATATTTAATTAGAATAGTTAATTAGCTGTTTGGGGTTTTCAGACCTAGGTTTTTTAGATTTTCCTGGCTGTTTGTTTCCTGGAGTTTATTATTTGAGAAGTTAACTTTAGTATCTCGTGGTTTGACTTGCCTGAAATCATGGATTAAAGTGGTTAACTGGTTGTTTGGGGTTTTCAGACTTAGGTTTTTTTATTTCCATGTGTTTTTGGCTCCTGGGGTTTATTATTTGAGAAGTTAACTTTAGTATTTCGTGTTTTGACTTGCCTGAAATCATGAATTAGAATATTTAATTGGCTGTTTGGGGTTTGCAAACTTAGATTTTTTAGATTTTCGTGGGTGTTTGGTTCCTGGGGTTTATTATTTGAGAAGTTTACTTTAGTATTTCGTGGTTTGACTTGCCTGAAATCATGAATTAGAATAGTTAATTAGCTGTTTGGGGTTTTCGGACCTAGGTTTTTTAGATTTTCGTGGCTGTTTGTTTCCTGGAGTTTATTATTTGAGAAGTTAACTTTAGTATTTTGTGGTTTCACGTGCCTGAAATCATTAATTAGAATAGTTAATTAGCTGTTTGGGGTTTTCAGACCTAGGTTTTTTAGATTTTCCTGGGTGTTTGTTTCCTGGAGTTTATTATTTGAGAAGTTAACTTTAGTATCTCGTGGTTTGACTAGCCTGAAATCATGGATTAAAGTGGTTAACTGGTTGTTTGGGGTTTTCAGACTTAGTTTTTTTTTATTTCCATGTGCGTTCGGCTTTTGGGGTTTATTATTTGAGAAGTTAACTTTAGTATTTCGTGTTTTGACTTGCCTGAAATCATGAATTAGAATATTTAATTGGCTGTTTGGGGTTTGCAGCCTTAAATTTTTTAGATTTTCGTGGGTGTTTGGTTCCTGGGGTTTATTATTTGAGAAGTTAACTTTAGTATTTCGTGGTTTGACGTGCCTGAAATCATTAATTAGAATAGTTAATTAGCTGTTTGGGGTTTTCAGACCTAGGTTTTTTAGATTTTCGTGGCTGTTTGTTTCCTGGAGTTTATTATTTGAGAAGTTAGCTTTAGTATTTTGTGGTTTTACGTGCCTGAAATCATGGATTAGAGTGGTTAATTGGTTGTTCGAGGGTTTTCAGACTTAGTTTTTTTTTATTTCCTTGTGTGTTTGGCTTCTGGGGTTTATTATTTGAGAAGTTAACTTTAGTATTTCGTGTTTTGACTTGCCTGAAATCATGAATTAGAATATTTAATTGGCTGTTTGGGGTTTTCAGCCTTAGATTTTCGTGGGTGTTTGGCTCCTGCGGTTTATTATTTGAGAAGTTTACTTTAGTATTTCGTGGTTTGACTTGCCTTAAATCATGAATTAGAATAGTTAATTGGCTTTTTGGGGGTTTCAGACCTACGTTTTTTTTATTTTCGTGGGTGTTCGACTCCTGGGGTTGATTATTTGAGAAGTTTACTTTAGTATTTCGTGGTTTGACTCTTCTGAAATCATTTGTTAGAATAGTTAATTAGCTGTTTGGGGTTTTCAGACCTAGGTCTTTTTTAGTTTTTCATGGGTGTTTGTTTCCTGGAGTTTATTATTTGAGAAATCAACTTTAGTATTTCGGGGTTTGACTTGCCTGACATCATTAATTAGAATAGTTAATTCGCTGAATCATGAATTAGAATATTTAATTGGCTGTTTGGGGTTTTCAGACTTAGATTATTTAGATCTTTGTGGGTGTTTGGTTCCTGGGGTTTATTATTTGAAAAGATAACTTTAGTATTTCGTGGTTTGACGTGCCTGAAATCATTAATTAGAATATTTATTTAGCTGTTTGTGGTTTTCAGACCTAGGTTTTTTAGATTTTCGTGGGTGTTTGTTTCCTGGAGTTTATCAGGGAGGCACACTTGTGCCTCTTTAAAGAGGCCACCCACCACAATGTTAAGCGATTTCCGGTCCTAGCGGTCGCAGAGAGACGGCGGTAATCGCATTTTGTAGCTAAGCTCAAACTAAGAAACATGCAAAATTTCACCCCCCCCTCCGACTTTGTCTTCATGGGGAAAGTGGGCCTGAAGTTTCAACCCTCCCACCACAGCCCCCCTTTATCGTTGTCAGATCGGGCTGTAGAGGATAAGCTTTCCCAGGGCCTGGGAGCTCATCCTCGAAATTTCAGCTCAATGCGATCACTCCTTCCCTGTTTTCCAAAAACCAAATATAGCCACTTAATGTTCATCAAGTTATTTTTTTATCAGCCACGCCTACAGGCCACAGTTGGCAACAGATTTGGGGGAATGAGGACTCATTCGAACCGGAACTCGACCGGTTAGGGCCTTTTGATATTTTCAGACCGAAAAAATTATCCCCCGAATTTACATTTACGAAACAACCCGTTTTCCTATAAGAGCCCATGTTAATTTTTGAAATTCCTAATAGCATAGTATTTCATGATTAAATTAGATCAAAATAGTCCTCTTAACCTAACAAGACCGACTGCAAGCTTCCAAAAATTCCAGCTCTTTCCCAGAAGTTTTTTTTTGTCGAAAAACGAAAATCTTACTTTGTATTTGCTTGCGTCGAAAATAGATTGCAGAGACTAAAAATAATTTAACATGAGTCTCTGATATTACAGTGGTCACTATTCTGGTCTGTCATGCGGAAGACCCGGGTTCGATTCTCCGTCAGAGTAAATTTCTTATATATTGAATTTAAAGTAGTATCTCTTAAATTTAAAGTTTAAAAAAGAAACTCAGTTTCTTTTTTAAATCCAATCTATTAAATCCTTCGGCTCAACAGGCGTCTCCAGAAAAATATCACAGTCGGCCTTCAGCTTACAGGTAAGTCTCCACTGCTTTGATAACATGCCGTATACCCGCATGCTCGAAGAAAAGTTGAAAAAAGAAAATCTTACTGTGCATTTTATTTGAGTATTCAGGAATTAAAAGCCTTATCACAAGAATCTTCAAAAGCGGGGGGTTTGGGGAGCGGCAGCCGCCCAACTTTAACTCCTGACACGATCAGCAAACAGTTAGTCAAGCAATAATAAGTAATAAACTGTAAAAAAAAGTGCAGAAATTATTTGAAAAAAATTACGTTTTCGAAAGAGTTAAAGACGCTGAGTCACAAGTTCGAACCTTAAAAAGTACAGGGATGAGGAGGTACAGTTGGGGGACTGCCGCCCCCAAACCCTCCGCTTTTGCAGCCTCTTTTGTTAAGATTTTTATTTTGGGGTTCTGCCGCCCCCCTCATCCCCCGCTTTTTCCCTTGCAAAGAAATGCTTTGCAACACGAACGAAGTCTGCTTGAATTTTTTACCGTAAGAGCATCCTATTGCATCTCTTTTATTAGAAACAGTACTGAGCCTGTTTGCTGGATTTTTTACAGGAGATTTTCCCCTAACCGATAACGAGCTATAATGTGATGAACTTGGTACGACCAACTGATTGCAGGCCACAGGGCTTAAAAAACCTTAACTAAAGAGGCTGGAAAAGCGTGGGGTTTCGGGGGCGGCAGCCCCCCCCCCCAACTGTACCTCCTAATCCCTGTACGTTTTAAGGTTCGAACATATGACTCAACCTCTTTAACTCTTTCGAAAAGATAGTTTTTTTTTCAAATAATTATTTGAGAAGTTAACTTTAGTATTTCGTGGTTTGACGTGCCTGAAATCATGGATTAGAGTGGTTAATTGGTTGTTTGGGGTTTTCAGACTTAGGTTTGTTTTTATTTCCGTGTGTGTTTGACTCCTGGAGTTTATTATTTGAGAAGTTAACTTTAGTATTTCGTGTTTTGACTTGCCTGAAATCATGAATTAGAATATTTAATTGGCTGTTTGGGGTTTTCAGACCTAGTTTTTTTTAGATTTTCATGGGTGTTTGTTTCCTGGAGTTTATTATTTGAAAAGTTAACTTTAGTATTTCGTGGTTTCACTTGCCGGAAATCATTAATTACAATAGTTAATTGGTTGTTTGGGGTTTTCAGACCTAGATTTTTTAGATTCTCGTGGGTGTTTGGCTCCTGGGGTTTATTATTTAAAAGTTAACTTTAGTATTTCGTGGTTTGACGTCCCTGAAATCATGAATTAGAATGTTTAATTGGTTGTTTTGGGTTTTCAGACTTATTTTTTGTGTGAACCTATAGTTTTTAATCATGTTTGATTTTCTTTCAGGATAAATCTGTGAAATTTCCTATTGAATACATCCCTCAGGCTTGGAATAGCCCATTTTGTCGCAAATGCAGGTCTACAATGTTCGAATTGTTGAGCATAAGCACATGTGCGAACGTATTCTGTCTTAAGTATAGAAGATGTAAAACCCCTATCATAGTTGACATGCGTATTGAACCCTTGTGATAAGTGCTGTCTTTGAAAATAAACCAAAGTGATTTTAGTGTCCTATGAGTAAAGTGCTTAAAAAATATATGTGAATTTGCTTATTAATAAATGAAAAATGTATATACACAATGTCTTTATTCTTCACTTTAGATTTCTTCTTCTGTGTATAGGCAACTATCATGAACCACTAATGCTGGTAGATCATTTGAATTCGTTATATATTGATCTTGATTGGCTGAAAAGTCAGGGTCGCATTTTCTACAGTATAATGTAACTTCACTCTTGTCATATCTCTTTGTATAGTCAATGATACTACTTGCATTCATATTATGAAATTCACGTGTTTCAATATGTCTGTTTGAAGCAAAATTACATACAGTGTTTTCAAATGGTGAATCACATTCGGTAACTGCCATATAAAAATCACTAGGTTTATAGTCATAATAGACAGTGTCGTCACATCGATGACATAGAAACCAAATTGTCTTGTTACCCCAACAGTTGAATCGTAGACCTGATTCTTCCTCCCAAAATAATTTAAATCCACGACGATACCAATCTCGTAGAAATAAACTAAAATCACGTTTGTGGTTCTTTCCAATCATAATGGGGTAAGTATTCTCCCACTGATCACATTTGTCATAGTGGCAATTGGAGCATAGATGTCCTCTAGGGTGAGAGTCACAAATTTCTTCAAGACATGAATTACATCCTTTAAATTGTACTGCATATCCTCTATGTAATTTAAAAGGATTATATAATTTGCACTTTTTATTATAGTCATCAATAATTGTACAATTCTCACATGATGACCAACTGCCAAGAGTCTACATGCATAGTGGACATGTATATAACATTTTATGGTTTCCGATATTAACTCTCTCACAGCTAAAAAGAAACTGATCCTCGTTCGATAAATCCAGAGGGGAGTGGGAGAGGAGTAACTCTGTGACACTACCTCTTTCGAAGGGGGAGCCATCTACATTGAATCTATGGCAATGTTTTCAAAAGTATATCGACGATATTATTCTGCTTTGTTTCGATTAATATATCAATAAATTGAGTATAAGCATTTGAGTCACATCGACAAAGTTTCATACAATAGTCCAATGGGGGTGAATCAGTTTTCATTATATTGTCAAGTGTTCCACGGGTAAGAATATGTTACGTTGAAGGGATAACTCGAGAAAATCATCATCCAGAATCAAATGTTTTTCCATAAACACAAGATTCGATCTAATTCTCTCTTTCTCAAATTTATTCATTTTTCAATCCTATCTATCTCACTGCTGACTCTAGACTGACCATGAATCGTTAGCCTAACATTCTAACAAAGAAAGGGACATGTTCGATTTCGAAACAATTTGATTGTATAATTACAATAATAATATTACACATGTACAATTAGCGATACAGCTTATTATCCTCAATATGCTTCACTATTGCTTTTAAAGGACTTTGAAGTCTATTCACATGCGCTATATCAACTTTTGCGGCGAAGCATAATTGATCCTCCATTTTAAATTTGCTCAAAGATATCACATATCTTGCATATACTTCATCCCATTCCAGACAAAGTCGTGATCCTCTCGTGATTTCCACCGCAAGATTAGGTGCTCTTGTATCATTGCTACCAACTCCACTATCAACTTCTAATAGTGTAAACATTCCACTCATTATTACTAATGTATCCTAATGAGTAAAATCAAACTGTTCTCACTCCTTGAATTCTATTCACACACTAATAACAACTATAGCAAAAATCCTTCCTTATAACAGTTGGGTCACTTCCCGTTAGTGAATCAATACATTTAGAAACATTCCCTGATTGACCTAGAAAGAGACACGTGATCCTGTTTCCGTTAGCAGATCAATACATTGCCCCGTTAGTATTCAGTGCGCATGTGCAAACTTTATCCCGGAGTCAATACACTTAGAAACACCCCTGATATACCTTGAAAAAGTTGTCATTGACCCGTTAGTGGATCAATAAACCATGAATAATTTATGTGCAATCAGTATGTAATTACTCCTCTCTACTGAAGTTGTCGTAGAAACTTCAAAAAGCGCTCATTCAATTGACAATTGGAGTGGCTTGTGTGCCTTTTAATAGTCGAAAGTGATTGGAAGGGGACTAACATCTCTCTCATGCCAACGATTTCCCCAAACACATCCAATCAAAATTTTGAGATAGCCATGTTGTTTAACGTAGTTGAATGTTTAGAAAATTTGGTTTTAGAGGATGACAACCACCCTAACAGACCTTAGGGTAAGGGTTGTAATTCATGCCCTGGGGGCATATAAGGTGTTTATAGAAAGTGTTGTCGTTTCCAAAAGGGCTCATTCAATTGGAAATCGAAAGGCCGAGTGCCCTTTTTAATAGTCGAAAGTGATTGGAAGGCTTGACATTTTTATAGTAAAGATCGAATTGGGTATAATGTATTATTTTTGTTGTTGTTGTTGTTGTTTAGACCAGGGCACTTCGTATCGAATGAGTTGTCGTGGGAACTTCGAAAAGGGCTCATTAGATTGAAAATAGAAAAGGTTGATGCCCTTTTTAATAGTCGAAAGTAATTTGAGGGCAACTAATCCCCCTTCCACTCCCACGCCAACCCTCCCATTTCTGCTCTTAAAATTTGACTAAATCAAAATAGCGTAAGTGTATCCAAGCTATCAAAGAAAGTAAACAGATTTTTTTGCGAATGGTATCAAGTTTTCCATTTCAGGTCAATTAGAGGAGGTATGAAACTAAATTAAACAGTACTATTTGTGTCCAGATTTTTAAAAGGGTGTATGTTGTTAAAAATTGCCGAAAAATTTTCTCCAGCATACAAATAGCAGGCCAAACTTTTAAGTCTTAAAAAACGAAAAGATTTAAAGTATTATTTTCTTTTTCCCTGAAAAGACTATGTCAATATAAAACGAACAGAAATTAATAAAAAAAACTTTCTCCACAAAAAAAGTTTTTAAAAGAAAAGTAAAGAACTCCATTAAACAAAAAATGAGCAAAAATAAAATCAAATAGTCTACCAAGCGTGAAGCTCCCACAAATCAGCATCGATAAATAAATGAAACCCAAAACGAACAGAAATTACAATAAATAACCAAGTCAAACTCAAAACGAGCAGAAATTAACATAAGTTGGGCTCAAAACCCCTATGCCTTCCCAAGGTCAGAACATAATTTGCACTTTACTGAAAAAATACGAATGAATGTGCATTGTCAGTTTAATATACATATACTGATATTTAGTAATCAAAATGTTAAAATTATTTTATTTATTAAAGTTATAAAAGTAAAAAGATTTATATTTTTTCAGTAAAGTGAAAATTTTGTTCTGGCCTTGGGAAGCCATAGGGGTTTTGCGCCCAACTTATGTCAATTTCTGTTCGTTTTGAGTTTGACTCGGTTATTTATTGTAATTTCTGTTCGTTTTGGGTTTCATTTATTTATCGATGCTGATTTGTGGTAGTTTTGGTGTGGTAGTCACTCTTGGTAGATTATTTGTTTTTATTTTTGCTCATTTTTTGTTTAATGGGGTTCTTCACTTTTCTTTTAAAAACTTATTTTGTGGAAAAAATTTTCTAAATTAATTTCTGTTCGTTTTATATTGACATAATCTTTTCAGGGAAAAAGAAAATAATACTTTAAATCTTTTCGTTTTTTAAGACTTTATAGTTTGGCCTGCAATTTGTATGATGGAGAAATATTTTCAGCACTTTTTAACAACATACACCCTTTAAAAAATCTGGACACAAATAGTACTGTTTAGTTTAGTTTCATACCTCCTCTAGTTGACTTGAAATGGAAAACTTGATACTATTCGCAAAAAAATCTGTTTACTTGCTTTAATAGCTTGGATACACTTACGCTGGGAGAAATGGGAGGGTTGGCATGGGAGGGTGGGAGTGGAAGAGGGATTAGTTGCCCTCAAATCACTTTTGGCTATTAAAAGGGCATCATCCCTTTCTATTTTCAATCTAATGAGCCCTTTTCGAAGTTCCCACGACAACTCATTCGATACGAAGTGCCCTGGTCTAAACAACAACAACAACAACAAAAATAATACATTATACCCACATCGATCTTTACTATAAAAATGTCAAACCTTCCAATCACTTTCGACTATTAAAAAGGGCACTAGGCCTTTCGATTTCCAATCGAATAAGCCCTTTTGGAAACGACAACACTTTCTATAAACACCTTATATGCCCCCAAGGCATAAATTAAACCCCTACCCTAAGGTCTGTTAGGGTGGTTGTCATCCTCTAAGACCGAATTCAAATCACTTTCGACTATTAAAAAGGGCATCAGCCCTTTCTATTTCCAATCTAATGAGCCCTTTTCGAAGTTCCCACGACAACTCATTCGATACGAAGTGCCCTGATCTAAACAAGAACAACAACAAAAAAATAATACATTATACCCACTTCGATCTTTACTATAAAATGTCAAGCCTTCCAATCATTTTCGACTATTAAAAAGGGCACTAGGCCTTTCGATTTCCAATCGAATAAGCCCTCCAATCGACAACACTTTCTATAAACACCTTATATGCCCCCAGGGCATAAATTAAACCCCTACCCTAAGGTCTGTTAGGGTGGTTGTCATCCTCTAACACCGAATTTCCAGAACTTCAACTACGTTAAACAACATGGCTATCTCAAAATTTTGATTGGATGTGTTTGGGGAAATGGTGGACGTGAGAGGGGTGTTAGTCCCCTTCCAATCATTTTCGACTATTAAAAAGGACACAAGCCACTCCAATTGCCAATTGAATGAGTGCTTTTCGAAGTTTCTAGGACAACTTCTTCGATACGAAGTGCCCTGCTCTAAAGGAAAAAATTAATAAATAATAGATTGTGCCAACATCGTTCTTATATGCCCCAGGGCATAACTTAAGACCCTTGCTCTGAGGGTTATGGGGGAGTGTCCTCCTCTTTACTTAGTCCCCGTTTCTTGTCTCGTTCTCGAGTGCATTGTCAGTTTAATATACATATAATGATATTTAGTAATCAAAATATTAAAATTATTTGATTTATTAAAGTTATAAAAGTAAAAACATTTATATATTTTTCAGTAAAGTGCAAATTTTGTTCTGGCCTTGGGAAGGCACAGGGGTTTTGCACCCAACTTATATTAATTTCTGCTCGTTTTGAGTTTGACTCGATTATTTATTTTAATTTCTGTTTGTTTTGGGTTTCATTTATTTATTGATACTAATTTGTGGTAGTTGTATGCTTGTTAGATTCTTTTGATTCTATTTTTTTATTTTTGGTTTAATAGAGTTCTTTACTTTTTCTGAAAAACTTATTTTTCTGAAAAAGTTTTTTTATTTAATTTCTGTTCGTTTTATATTTACATAGTCTTTTTCAGAGAGAAAGACTGAGCCTCTTCTAAAGTTAAAAGACCATCTCTTCCATAAAAAAACTTAAATATCCCCTTTGCTTAACTTACAAACCTTGTCCCTAATCTCTGGGGTTTGTTTCAACCCCAACAGCCTTATTATATGATATTTAGACTATTTTGAATAGAATTTCTATCTCAAAATTTCCATTAGAAACATTTCGGGACAATATGACGTGTGTGAGTGTAGGGAGGGGGGAGGGGGTAGCTGCCCTCCGATCACTTTGACTCTTAAAAAGAGCACTAGAGCGTCTGATTTTCAATCCAATGAGCCCCCTCCGAAGTTTATATGACCACACTGTCTATAAAAACCTTGTATGTCCCCAGGGCATAACTTACAACCATTGGCCTGAGGGTAGGTTTTTTTTTTATCTCGAAACAAAATTTTTAGACCTTTCTGATACGCTGAACAAAATAGCTATTTCAAAATTTTGATTGTAAGTGTTTGGGGAAATGATGGGCTTGGAGGGGGAGGGGGGGAATTTACCCTCTGATCACTTTCGACTAATAAAAAAGACACTAACCCTCTCAACTTCCAATCGAATGAGCCCTTTTTTATGCTTCTACGACAAAACTTTCCATAAAAACCTTGTATGCCCCAAGGGCTTAGTTTAGGACCCTTTTCCTGAAGGCTGTGGGGGGAGGGTTGTCATCCTGAAAGATATAATTCCAGACCTTTCAACTACGTTGAACAAAATGGCCATATCAAAATGTTGATCGGAAATGTTTGGGGAAATGATGGGCATGGGGCGGGGATGATTCTCCCTCCGATTACTTTCGACTATTAAAAAGAGCAATACCCTTCTCGATTTCCAATCCAATGACCTCTTTTTGAAGTTTTTACTGCAACACTTTCTATAAAAACATTATATGCCCGAAGGGCATACCTTAAAATCTTAGCCCTGAGGGCTGCGGGAGGGGGGGGGCTGTCATACTCAAAAACATAATTTCCGAACCCTTCAATACCATTCAACAAAATCACTATATTGAAATGTTGATCAGAAGTGTTTTGGGGTATGATGGGCATGGGGGGCCATTCACCCTCTGATTGCTTTTGACTATTAACAAGGGTACTAGCCATCTGAATTACCAATTGAATGAGCCCTTTTTGAAGTTTCTACGACAACGTATTCTATAAAAACCTTATATGCCCCCAGGGCATAACTTACAACCTTAGCCCTGAGAGCTGTGGGGGGGGGGGGGGGTCGTCATACTCAAAACCATAACTGCCGGACCCTTCAACTACGTTCAAAAAAATGGCTATATCAGAATGTGAATCGGAAGTGTTCGGGGAAATGATGGGCGTTGGGGAGCATTCACCCTCCAATCGCTTTTGAATATTAATAAGCGCACTAGCCCTCTCAATTCCCAATTTAATGAGCCCTTTTTGTAGTTTTTTACGGTAATGTTTTGTATAAAAACCTTATATGCCCCCAGGCCATAACTTACAACCTTTGCCCTGGGGGCTGTGGGGGGTTTGTCATCCTCAAAGACATAATTTCTGGACCCTTGAACTACATTGAACAAAAGAGCTATCTCAAAATTTTGATTGAATGTGTTCGGGAAAATTAATGGTCGTCGAAGCCCAATATTCGAGATAGATACTGGTGTAAGGCAAGGCTGTGTTGCTGCTCATAAACTTTTCAACGCGGTGATTGATTATTTCATGGATCTAACCACGAATCGGCTCCAATTCGGACTGAAATATGGTGATAGAGTCTTAGCCGATTGCGACTTTGCAGATGATATTGCCCTGATAAGCACTTCTAAAGTTGAACTCGAGGCAGCTCTCAATACACTATCGGAAGAAGCCCTGAAAGTGGGACTACATATTAGCTGGCAGAAAACAAAAATAATGACCTTCGACCCGGCAGGAAATCCCGCCAACTCACCATCATTTAACGTTTTAGGGCACACTATCGAAATTGTCAAGTCTTTTACTTACCTTGGATCTGTCGTCTCGAATAACGGCTCAATTGAAATGGAAGTCCAGTCGCGCATCGCGAAAGCTGCGTCTATTATGGCTCGATTATGCCGTTCCTTGTGGTCAAAGCCCAATATTAGCCGAAAAACAATAATGCGGATCTACAACACGACCGTAACGCAAGTCCTTCTCTACGGTGCTGAAACTTGGCCGGCATCTGCTTCTGTTCGTGATGCCATAGATGTGGCCCCAAAAAAATTCCTAAGATGAATACAAGGGATCAAGTGGTACGACTTGGTCTCAAACACCCGATTGCTGAAACTAATGGATCAGAACCCCAACTCTCGTCAGCTCGCCATAAGAACTCTATGGTGGTTTGGCCACTTAATTCACATGCCAGAAGAAGCATCCACCAGCATACTTTTCAATTTTGATCCTCCTCAACATTGCTGGAAGCGCCCCCGTGGAAGACCCCGGTTAAGACGGAGGGACAGCCTTACCCAGTACTTCTCCATAATCGGTACTAATCTCCAAGAAGCAGTCACACTTGCGCAAGACTGTTAGGAATGGAGGCAAAGAGTCTCATCTCTCTCTACGCTGGACCACCAGCAGGAGCCTTAAGTAAGTCAAGTCAAGTTCAGGAAAATTGTGGACATGAGAGGGAGCTAGTTGCCCTCTAATCACTTTTGACTATTAAAAAGGGCAATAGCCATTTCAAGTTCCAATCGAATGAGCCCTTTTTGAAGTTTTTACGAAAACACTTTCTATAAAAACCTTATGTGCCCCTAGGGCATTACTGACAACTCTTGGCCTGACGGTTTTTTTTGGGGCGGGGGGGATGTCAAACTCAAAGACCTAATTTCCAGAATTTTAAAATACGTTGAATAAAATGGTTATCTCAAAATTTTGATTGGGTGTATTTGGAGAAATTGAGGGCGTGAGAGGGGGGTTTGTTGCCCTTCAATTACTTTCGACTATTAAGAAGAGCACTATCTCACTCAATTTCCAACCGAATGAGCCCTTTTTTAAGTTTCTACACCACCGCTTTCTGTATAAACCTTATATGCCCCCCAGGGCATAATTTACAACCCTTATCCTGAAAGCTCTGGGTGGGGGGGGGGGGTAGTTATCCTTGAAGACCCAATTTCTTTAACTCTCAACTACGTAGAAAAAATGGCTATCTCAAAATTTTAATTGGATGTGTTTGGGGAAATGGTGGGCGTGAGAGGGGGGTCAGTTGCCCTCAAGTCACTTTCTATTATTAAAAAGGGGACTAGCCCTTTCAGTTTCCGATCGAATGAACCCTTTTTAAAGTTTCTACGACAACTGCTCTCTTTA
>CM051261.1:58263339-58423339 GCA_027921565.1 Artemia sinica
AGAGATAGTTAGAAAACCTTATCGGTAAACTTTGGCTTTAAATGTGGCCATAGACCATCCGATCACGCTGGTATATACGGAACCGTTGGAGTAACCGCGGAAATCCCACTAATTTGGGGCCTCCGAGGGATCTTCCCCCTCCAGTAAGTGGCATAGCAACTCTTTGCGCCATTTTTGCCTTTAAAAGTGGGGACCCCCGCACAATAATCCTCCAATAAGTGGTGGCAGCGATTTAAGGTCCTATCAGTAAATCTGATAATAAAAGAATTCCGCGCTTTCGAAGAGACGGGTTAATTTGGCCTAGAAAGTAGCCTATGGTGGGTACATATATAAAAATCGTAAAGAGAAAATTTTTATCTGAGCTGTGCCTATACGGATAATAATAGGTAATAAAATTTAAGAATCAATAAATCACGCGAATAATTAACTTGTGAGACAAGGGAGGCTGCGCCACCCACAGATAATCAACAAATTAAAAGGAAATAATTTTTCACGAAAGGGTAAAAAGAAACATTGATAAAAGGATTTTCATTTGAACGAAAGACGTTAAATAAACCTTGAAATAATGGCGGACAAACGAAGAATTCAGACAAGATCTACCGCGGTAAAACAAAAATCGGATTCAGACACACAATTATATGTGACTCCCGCTGGAAATACCCTAAGAAAAACACCATCAGATAGAACCATATATCACTCAACAGATGAAATAAACATTTCTGAGACATGTGAAGAGGATATCTTCAAACCAAAATCCGTAATAGAGCGATCTCCGGTACGAACCAGAGAAGAAGAGAAAAGTCTAAAACAAGTACAGAAAGAATTACTCGCAGATAGAGAAACCCGAACAAAAGAAACAGTGGCGATGAAACATGAGGAAAAATCATTACATGAAAGATCGGGTATAAAAAAACAAACTCACCCTTCAAAGAAGGTACAAAAAGTAGGGGAGTTGGGGGGAGAAGAAAATATTATACAACGAGTAGACTCAGAAAATGAATTAAGAGAATATAAAGACAGTGAGATTCAGAGTAGGCCAAGTAGCAGGAGTAGTAGAAGTTCAATTTCCAGCAAAAGCTCACGAAAAAGCACTCAAATAGATATGAAACAACAACTTTTAAATTTCATAGAGAAGGAAAGATTAGACAGAATACGAAAAGAGGAAGAAGATAGAGAACAAAGAGAAAGAGGTAGAATAGCCAGAGAAAGAAAGGAGGAGGCAGACAGAGAGGAAAGAAAATACATGATGGAAATGATTGCAGGGAGAAATTTCCAAGAGCCTCAGAAATCGCCTACAATAGAGATAATGCAGGCAGTAAACTTTCAACCAATGAAATAAAATGAAGATGTACATTTATACATATACAATTTTGAAAAAAACGGCGGAATTAAGCGGGTTGCCGAGAGAAAATTGGGTGACAAAAATACAGCCCCTCCTTAGCTACAAAGCACAACTTGCATGTAAAGCATTACCAATGGAATGTTTAAAAGATTTTGAAAGACTAAAACAAGCCATTTTTGAAAAATTTCAACTTTTCCCCGAGCACTTTCAAAGAAGGTTTAGAAGCGAAAGAAAACGAGACAACGAAACTTATAAAGAACACGGGTACAAATTGAAAGATATGTGTTTAAAATGGCTAGAGATAGAAAACTATACAATATTAGAAGACCCGGAAGAAATAAAAGATAAGATAACGGGAATAGTTAATAAAACAGCGATGGAACAATCCTTAGAAAATACCCATCCAAATATGAGGATGTACTTAAAAGAGAAAAACCCACAAACAATTGAAGAAATGTCCGAATTAGCAGACAGGCACACTGAAATTAGAAGGGAGGCATTTCCACAAAAACCAAGGTTAGGAGAAAATGGTAGAAAAGAATACCCGTACACAGAAAATAAAAAGAATGCTAGCCAAATATGGCAAACACAAGGAGAAGTAACATGCTACCACTGTAACTTGGGCGGCCACTATAGCACCAATTGCCCAAATAAAGACGGTAGAAAATACGGCCAAAAACAGGAACAGTATGACGTTACCTGTTATAACTGTAATAAACGAGGACATTATGCCTCAGATTGCCGAAGCGCGAAAAAAAATTACGACAATAACAGAACAAGGGAAGATGGGGCAAACGGAAGACAAGACAATCCGAGAAATGATCGATCCCGAGAGAATTGGAAAAAGTCTCAAACGTATAAGAGAACCGCATGGGTTAAAAGCCCGGAGAATATGAAAACTTGCGCATTTGCAGAATCACACAAAGTATGTGGCGAACTAAATGGTAAATCGGTAGAAATAGCTATTGATTCCTGCAGCGACCAAACCTATGTACGGGAAGACTTGATAAAGAAAACCGACATAAATTACAAAAATAAAGTGGCATCGCTATGCTACTATGGAGCAGAACATAAATGTCCGACAGCTCAGGTCATAATAGAATAAGCCAATAAAGAGGGAAACACGGTTAAAAAAGCAACTCCACTAAAAGCAACCTCCATGATAAAAAGAGTAAATGCGGTGACACGAAGTCAAGAAAAAAATAAAAGGGAGGCTGTGCCCCCTTCTAATGAAAATGATGATCAGAATATACAAAACCCATTTCAGTTTAACGACGAGATATTCATAAAAAATACAAAACCGAGAAAACCTAAAAGCAAAAGAAGGGCGGATAAAAAGGAATATAACCAAAAACAAGAGAAATTATTGACCGTAGAAAAAGAACCAGAAAAGACCAAAGAGGAACTAACCGAAACACTCGGAATAACTTCTGAAAAATTCGCAGAATTACAAACAAATGATACAGATTGCAAAAAAAATAAAAGTAGCTCTAACGAATCAAAAGAATCCACAATCTAAACAGTTTTCCAGTAATGGAAATCTACTTTACAAAATAATGGAGACCGGGGAAAATGCTAGAAAACTTCAACTTTTGGTACCACATGAATTAAGGAAAGCGGTAATAAAGTTGGCTCACTCAAGCCCAACGGGGGGACACATGGGATCCCAAAGAACAAGAGATAGAGTCTTGCAGCGTTTTTGGTGGAAAGGATTAAAAAAAGATATTATCAACTTTTGTAAAAGATGCAAAGATTGTCAATTAGTTGGATACAAAAAACCAAATGAAAAAGTTCCGATGAAAAAAATGCCCATTTTCGGCAAACCATTTGAGAGAATTTCAATGGACATTGAACGTCCACTTTCGAAGTCTAGCACGGGAAACAGATTCATTTTAGTTATTAATGATCTGGCTACGAGATACCCAGAAGCTATCCCAATGCGAACAGTAAAATCACCAAAAATCGCAGAGGAATTAGCGAAATATGTCTCGCGTCACGGAATCCCGAAGGAAATTTTAACAGATAATGGAACCAATTTTATATCGACATACATCCGAAAATTATACGAAATTCTCGGTATTAAACAAGTATTAACTACTCCATTCCATCCTCAGACAAATGGAGTGACAGAAAGATTTTAACGGAACCCTAATTAGTATGTTGAGACGTTTTGTAAGAGATGATGTAAACCAATGGGACAAAATGCTTCCTTATGTCCTTTTTGCATACAGAGAAACTCCACACCAAGCTACAGGGTTCTCGCCATTTGAGTTACTATATGGGACAAACCCAAGGGGGGTGTTAGATATTTTAAACGAATCATGGGAGAATGAGGAGAAAAATGAAGAAACAGTGATAACCCACTTGCTATCACTACGAGAAAAACTGCATAAATACCATGAAATTGCAAAACAAGCACAGGGGAAATATGCAGACAAAACGAAAACATGGTACGATAAATCCGCCCGAAGCGCGAATTCAAGGAAGGGGAGGAAGTCCTCATTTTATTACCGGACGGAAATAATAAATTGGAAGTAAGATGGAAGGGACCGTTTAAGGTGAAAAAGAAAATGAATGATGTAAATTATATGATAGAATTAGATGGAGCAAGAAAAAAGGAAGAAGTTTACCATGTGAATTTACCGAGGAAATTTAACAAAGAAAATGAAAAAGAAAACCTCAAGGATCCGCAAAAGCACTGTCTCGTTATTTCAACCTCAGACCATGACGAGGAAAGTGCCCCTTTAGGTACAATAGACCCAGCAGAAACACATATGAACGCCATTGAAAGGGTTTCGGTAGAAACATATCTGAGCCAGGCTCAGAAATCCCAATTAAATAAGTTATTCACGGAATTTGCAGACGTATTAACAGACCAAATCTGAAAAACAGAAAATGTAGTACATAGGATACTATTAAAGGACAAGAGACCAATAAAACAATACCCGTACCGAATACCGGAAGCAAAAAGAAAAGAAATGAAAAAAGAAATTGACCGAATGCTCGATTTAGGGTTGATAGAACCATCAAATTCAGAATATGCAGCACCAGTCGTACTAGTCCCGAAAAAAGATGGCTCCATTAGATTTTGCGTAGACTACAGAAAACTGAATAATATTTCAGAATCAGACGCGTACCCAATACCAAGAATGGATGAAATTCTAGGGTCAGTTGGCTCCGCAAAATTTACATCAATTTTAGACTTGAGAAGGGGATATTGGCAAGTAAAAATGAACCCAGATGATTCAGCCAAAACTGCCTTTATTACTCCATTTGGGTTATACCAATTTAGGTACATGCCATTCGGACTAAAAGGGGCACCAGCAACATTCCAAAGGCTAGTAGATTATATTTTAAATTTCTTACCCTATACAAGAGCCTACTTGGATGATATTATAGTATTTTCGAACTCGTTCAATGAACATCTAATCCATATAGAACAAGTATTAACCAGGCTGAGGAGAGCGGGACTAACTTTGAATGTAGAAAAATGTAAATTAGTACAGACACAGACAGAATACCTGGGACACAAAATAGGAAACGGTATAATAGCCCCATTAAGGGAAAAAACAGAAAAAATTAGAAACGCAGCAGTTCCGACCACAAAGAAAAAAGTTCGGTCATTTTTGGGGTTTGCAGGATATTATCAAAAATTCATACCAAATTTTGTAACGATTGCTACACCTTTGACGGAGTTAACAAAAAAGGGAGCAGTAGACCTCGTTAATGGTCACAAATTGAACAAAATGCATTTGATACACAGAAAGATGCTCTTTGTAGCGAGAGGATACTGAAAAATCCTGATTTTTCCTTACCATTTGTGCTACAAACTGACAGTTCAGATTACGGATTAGGGGCAGTTTTATCCCAAAATTTTGAAGATGGGGAACATCCAATCACATTTATATCCAGGAAATTATCGAAAGCAGAATTAAATTATAGTACAATTGAAAAAGAATGCCTTGCGATAATTTATGCGGTCAAAAAACTGGACTATTATGTATATGGACAAAAATTTACAATAGTGACAGATCACAACCCATTGAAATGGCTAAATATAATGAAGCCAGATAACCGACGATTAGCACGGTGGGCCCTGTGCCTACAAGAATACGACTTCAAAATAAAGTCAAGACCAGGGACAGATAACGGGAACGCTGACGGCATGTCCCGATTGGAATAAAGAGATATATAAATAATAGGGGGAAAAATAAAATATTGGATGGGCTGTGCCTTGAAAACATAGACAATAAGGGGGAAAAAAGAGGTCAAAAGACCCATTGGGAATAAAACAAGATGGTTACAAAATAGAGATAAATGACCTACAACGGGTTGGGGGAAAGTCGGGAGATATTAAATGTCGAGTCGGATTGGAAAAATTTGGAAATGAATCTGAGATTAGTATTATCAATTGAAAAGAAATATCGATCCTTTATGAGGGGGAGGAATCCCTTGGTGAAGATCCCTTGCGGGAAGTCGCAGAAGGTAGCCATTTTCCTCAATGCACAACTGGCGGACAAGTTGTGATCCCTTTACCGAGATTTTGCCTTTCTGATCTGGAGTCCTTGGGGGATACTCTCTCCCAGTCACTTCATACTTCACCCAAACCGTTGTCCAGCAACCCTATTCATAGCTGTTATTCTTCATGGGAGTCGACAAGTATTTCCGGCAAATTGTATTCAGTGGGAGATTTATCTAAGTTTCATCTTCAATTAGAATCAACGTATATTCTTCAGTTAATTATCCCAGGAGAGGAAACCCAGAAAAAAGGCGATTCATGGATCGCTCAAAATTTTACTTCATTCCCAGTACCCTTATTGTTTTCACAGGCCTTTGCATTTTCGGCCTTAAATTATTTGAAATTATGCCAGGAAATTATTCCAGCAAGAAAATTTTTGTTTTTAATTTGTGCTGTGCACAATGAATTTCTACGAGTCCCGAGGACGAGATCCTGCAATTATTTCCAACGGAGGAGAAAGAGAAGCTACTGAAAAATGAGGAAAACTTCATAGTACCCCACACTACTCGGCAGAGCCGAAACCCCCGCATGGCAGGAGCTCTAATGAAGAAATAAACCTGGAAGACCCCGAAAACCTGGAAGACCAGAGCAAGATAAAAAATAAATTTAGTGTTTATTTTAATTTGATTTGGTGTCTGGATTTCTAGCCAATCCAACGGGGATGTGGGCCATTTATCTTAGGAGGGAGGTGTTGAAACCCTGGTCCCAGTTTGTTTATATAAATGTCCCTCCCAGATTCCTTTCTTTTGGCCCCTTAATTATTTTCCGTCCCCGAGTTATAAATATTAATTTTCCTTTATTTTTTTACGCCATTTTGGGTCCTCTTAACTGCGTACGTGCTTAATAGACCACGAGGTAAAGAATTGCGCAGTTAGGGAGGTTGATCAGTAAATTAGTAAGTCCTAGGATTGGCTGGAAAGATTCATTTACCATCCTCGTAACCCCTGCCGCAGCACGCGGATAGCGGGCTGGGAGGAAGAGAGTTTTAGTTCAGTTCTTATGTACAACGTGTTGTGAATACAGTAAGGTTTTTTTTATGTACTCTTTTAACTTTTCAGCTTAGTTCGAAACTAAAGAGATAGTTAGAAAACCTTATCGGTAAACTTTGGCTTTAAATGTGGCCACAGACCATCCGATCACGTTGGTATATACGGAACCGTTGGAGTAACCGCGGAAATCCCACTAATTTGGGGCCTACGAGGGATCTTCCCCCTCCAATAAGTGGCATAGCAACTCTTTGCACCATTTTTGCCTTTAAAAGTGGTGACCCCTGCACAATAATCCTCCAATAGTAGTAGTATTAGTAGTAGGACCGAGTAAAAATAGTTATAAAATAATTCAAACTTAAACCTAGTAGAAATTACTGTCAATTATGAGACCCAAAAAGAACTTAATATTGCAATGAATAATCAAATTAAACCTAGAAAGAAGAGCAATTACCACAAACAGCAGTGAGGCTAACTTCGAATAGTATTTTAAAGACCGGAACGTCTTTTGTATTTCTCGGTATTAGATTTTAGTTTGAGCCCCTTTTTCATTTATGTAACATCAAAAAAGCAATAAAAAATATCTCAAGGTTAAACAAATATTTAAAAATAGGACTAGTGCTATCAGCCCTATTAATTTCCGCTCGTAAGGCATTGTCGATATGGCATTTGATAACACGTATACATATAGTGTCTTTTGATTTAGCTTTACTCTTTCCCAAAAGACCTCTACTTGGGTCCCTAACTTCAACCTCAGTATCCCCTGAAAGCTTCAGCTTAATATCCAATATACACCATTTTGACAACTTGGCTGGATATTTTGCTCTATTTTGCTTCTTCACCGTACATAAATGATAAGTAGAATCAAATTTCATAAAAAAAAATATCTGGAGAAAGAAATTACGTCACAGTACGTAGCCCTCTTTTGATTCTATTCAGAATAGCATTTCGTTTTCAGAATACGCTATTGGAAAACTCTCGGAATCTTATCCTAGCGAATGATGCATAAGAGTTCATTCGAAATGCTACTAATAATGAATAAAAAAGGGATTTAGTATATATATATATATATATATATATATATATATATATATATATATATATATATATTATATATATATATAATATATATATATATATATATATATATATATATATATATATATATATATATATATATATATATATATATATATATATATATGTTTATACATATATATATATATATATATATATATATATATATATATATATATATATATATATATATATATATATATATATATATATATATATATATATATATATATATATATATATATATATATATATATATATATATATATATATATATATACTGCATGAAACTCTTTTCATGTGTCGCCTAGCTGGAGTACATTATATCAGTAGTTGCTGGTTCCAATGACTTAGTTAAGACCGTCTGGGAAAATTCTGCGTTGAATGCAAGAGATATCTTGGTGGAAATACAATTTACATCATCTTCTGTGTTTGAGCTGTGCAAGGAACTAACAGTCGATTGCACTGAAGAAATTCTTAACATTTCGGCAACTAGTGGAGTTGTTGTCGAAAATCAGAGTGACGACTCCGAAAGTGAAGTTCACAAGGATCCTGGAATAAGGAAGCCAATCTCTAGCAAAAACCAAGGGAAATACCTGATTTCATGTGGTCCTAATCAACCAAAGCTGAGTGTGTTCCCAGATGATCCGTCAATATAAAAAAAAGAAACAGTGTCGTTTTCACCCCGGCTGGTATGAAGATTACCAGTACAGTATCGAGAAAGATGCTGCCTTCTGCTTCGTTTGCTCGCTTTTCCCTAGTGGTCCGGGGCGAGACCAGTCCGAAAACGCTTGGGTGGAAGATGGTGTGCGGCAATGGCACAAAATGAAGAGCCAAGGAAAAGCAAAGAAAGGAAAAATGGCTAGTCACTTCTCTTCCGGGTTACACAAAGCAGCTTTGTCGGATTATTGTCACTTCGTCAGCAGTAATGGTCATGTTTATTTCCTACTTGATAAAAGAACTCGAGCTAAGCTTTTGCAGCAAGCAAAAGATGAAGAGACAAACAGAAAAATTGTGACAATACTTTTGGACGTTGCAAGAACCCTAGCAAAACAAGGCATTGCATTTAGAAGAACGGAAGAACAAGACGGCAACTTTGTTCAATTTTTTCAACTTCTAGCGAGATATGTGCCTGCTCTTGAAGCTTGGTTAAATGATTCTCGGTATAGACCATACAAAGTTACCTATCTACACAAAATGTCCCAGAACGAGCCGATATCTCAATGCATCAGTTCTATAGACAACTTTTCAGAATCTTGCTTGAAAAGTTGACTACAATGATGGGAGATAATCTCAGAGCTTGCCTTGCCAATTTTCTGCCATTTTGCACCTTAATCAAGCCTTCTTTGAACAAAAGTATCTCAGTTGCAGATATTGAGCAAGCAACAAAGTTTTTCCCAAACCAGGAAAGAGCTCCAGACGCTACTGCTCTTCAAGTAGAGCTTGAAGTTTTGTCCCAGTTTTGCCAAGGCGCTGCTTGCTTCAGAGATGTCCTTGGTGAAGGACATCTCCGGAACCGTCAGCTTAAGCAAGCCAGTCATCTCTGCAAATTGGCAGCTACTGCACCTGTTGGAGTTGCAGCTGCCGAAAGAACATTCAGCAAACTCAAGTTTGTGAATAATTGGCTGAGAACTGCCATGCTTGATTCTCGACTGGATTCCCTCATGTTGTTGGCGAGTGAGAAAGACCTCACCGATGGTGTAGACTTAAACAAGATTGGTCAGCGTTGGTCCATTTTGAAGTAGAGGCGAATCCAGATTTAAGCTTTTCTTAGTTGTGTATTTGCGCATGTAGTGTTCCGTTTCTGTCCTTCTTTGTTCCCGTAGATAAGTATAAATGATAAAAAACTATTGTCTATGAAATTTGTAGGGAATGACGAGTCGTAGAATATGATCTACAAGTCGTTTAAATGATGGTTCTCACCCCCCCCTGGCCTGAGTGCTTCGAGCCACACCTGGTTGCCAAGATGGAACCAGTAAAGAAAGCTCTCCTACCAGCATGAGTCAGAGTATTTTTAAACAACCTTTAAAATAATTTTTTTTCTTGTTTTTATTGTAATTTTGTAGTCAAACATTTGTGATGTTTATTATATTGAGTTTTATTATTATATTGAATAATAAAGAAATAATTGGATTCGTTTTTCTTTTTCCGTAGTGTTTGGTCTGATGATCGTGTTTTTAAGTTGATACCAAGAAGTCAGAAGTGATAGGCCGAGACTGTTTATGGTTTTTCCTCGTCATGTAGTTGGTTTTCGTGTACAGTTTTTAGTATACTGGGCAGGAGCAACTGCGCTGGACATGGTAGAGGTTTCGCTTGGCAAGTTTCTCTTTGAATTTAAACTTTGTATGGTACGATGGATCAAGGTCTTTTCGCGCTTCTGTTGTACTGCCATTTGACTTGATATTTTCCCAAGAAATCTGGATTTGTGTTTAAATCCTGCCTTTCAAACAGTTCGTGGTAACGAACTGAAAGTAAGGAGCGACCCGGCTAAATAGTCACTGAAACTTTAAAAAATGGAATTTGGATACCAATAGATACATCAAAAGAATTGGATTTTTCTGCTGATTTCAAATATATAAGTCTCATCAATTGAAGTCTTGCTCATCAAAAGTTATGAGCCTGAAAAAATTTGCCTTATTTTCGAAAAAAGGGAGAAACACCCCAAAAGTGATAAAATCTTAATGAAGATTACACCATCAGATTCAGCGCATCAGAAAACCCTTCTGTAGAGGTTTTAAGCTTCTATCTGCAAAAATATGGAATTTTATAGGTTTCACCAGAAGAAAGATCACGGATGCGTGTTTATTTGTTTTGTTTTTTTGCTGTTTTCTTTCCAGTGGTGATCGTATCGATCCAGTGGTCCTAGAGTATCGCGAGAGGGCTCATTCGAACGAAAATTAAAAGTTCTAGTGCATTTTTAAATTACGAAGAAACTGGAGGGCAACTAGGCCCCCTCCCAAACCTTGCTGTTTATGCCAAACTTTTTTAGTACTTTCAAAAGAGCAATCTATTCTAATTAAACGGCCTTTGTGCTTCAAGGATCATTCTTAAAGAATTGAAACAACATTCGAACATATGCATAAAGAGCGAAGTATTGACTAGAGGGCAAACCCCGTCATATAGATAATAATTTTGGTTCGCATTAAGTTTTAATGTTGCTCCTTACCTTTAGTTGAAAAAGATGTTTTTTAATACATTAGGATTCGATTGTGGTACATCTGTCAAACTACTGTTTTCCAGTCGTTTGACAACTTGTTTGCTATTGGAAACAATTTAATTGTAATACAGCTGTTAGATTATAGACTATTTTTACCAATAGTTGAACAATAATGTGGTTTTAATAATAGTTGCACATATTCCTAATATAGTTGTACTATATTAATTTTACAATTAATCAAATTGTAAAAAATGAAATTCAAAATTTCAACTCGGGACTCTCTCCGTTCCAAAAAAAATTATTTTGTCCCCACCCCAAAAAATCACGTGAACCCCCCCCCCCTCCCATAAAAAATTGTATGGATTTCCCCGCCCCTAACGGCTAATCATTATCTATTTACGCTACAGAACTGTAATTGTACGCCAAAAAAACAAGACGCGGAGGCTTCTTTGATAGGTAGAAATGAAACTGGAAGGCCACGCCTCTCACGCCAAACAAACGAAAGATTACGCTATATGACTGTAGTTTTGCAGCAGAAAAGGGTCATTTTATGTTGAAAAATTGTAATTTCAGGATCACAGGGATTGGCTGTGATGAATACAGTGGGTCCGCCCATTACGTTAAATCAGTCACAATGTATGCTAGAAGACCTTGTTTTTAACCCTGGACAGAAAAACGCTGAACTAGCGTCCGTTAGTAAAAGTACTTTTTTTTAGCATAAGGCTCACTTGCTGCACCATAATTTAGCGTCAAATTACTAACGGATTTTTTTTTCATGTAGTAGTGGTGGTAGCAGCCAAAATTTTCCTTTTTGATTATATTCCTCATCATTTCCAAGAAGATCCAAATTAATATACCTAGTCATCCACGAGTAACAAGCTTTTGACAATCTGTATACACATAAAGTGCTTTGATTTATTTCAACGTTCTTAACTAATTGTCGAGCTTACAGCCATTGCCATGAGGACTGCAGGGAGGTCGACATCGGTAAAAACGTGATTACTGGACCTTCTATCAATGCTGAACAAAATAGCTGGCTTAAAATGTGTTCCTGGGAATGATAGACTTGTGGTAGTCTCCATTCACTTTCCACTCTTAAAAATGGCACTATATCTTCGAACTTCCAATCATATAAGCCCCATCTTTTCCGAAGTTAATACAACCAACCGTTCCATGCGAACCTTATAGTCTATGCCCCGGGCCATAACTTATAATCTTTGTCCATGGGCTATGGACGGTTGTAACCTCCCCGAGGGTATTGTTATATGTTCTTTAAACTATTGTGAACAAAATGACTCTTACAATTTTGATGAAATGTGTTTGGGGAAAAGAGGGTGTCAGGATAGGGAGGGGGGCTAGTTGCCCTCCATCACTTTTGTCTTCTAAAACGGGACCAGAATTTTAAATTTTCATTTAAATGAACCTTCTTCAAAGTTCACACAGCCATCCATTCCAAAAAAACTTATATGCCCGTGGTACATAACTTACAACCGTTCCCCTCGACTCTGTGGAGTTTCGTCAATCCCAAAGAACTTGTTATGTGAACTTTTCACTGTTTTTGAAGAAATGGCTGTGTCAAAATATCTGTCGGATGTATTTGGGGAAAATAGGGCGTGAGAGAGGGCTGGTTGCCCTCCAATCACTTAGACTCTTGAAAATAGCCCTAGAACTTCTGATTTCCAATCCAATGGACCACTTCCAAACTTTATACGATTATATATATATATATATATATATATATATATATATATATATATATATATATGGAATGTTTCCATATTTTACCTTTTATATGCATCCGGGTTATAACTTACAACTCCTGCCCCGAGGTCTTCGGGGGAGGGGGTCATCTTTAAAGACATAATTAATGGATCCTTCAAATACGCTGAACAAAAGGGCAGTCTCAAAACTTTGATTGGATGTTTTTGAGGAAACGATGACATTTCCTTTTATGCGAAGTACCCTGGTCTAAAATCAAAAAAAATTAAAACAAATAAATTATGTATTGTGCCAACATTGCTCTTTACTTAGGCAGTGCTATTGCGTTGGAAGTGATTTATATTTCCTCTGTAGGAGCAAATTTTACATTTTTTCAATTACGAGTAAGAATATTTTTCTTTTATCGAGGAGGTGTGAGTCAAAACAAAGGTTACGATATTGTTGAAAAAGTTAAATTATACAGGAAGTAGTAGTTTACTGTCCTCTTGTCAGCCAGAAATGATTAGATGGCAAATTGAGTCCCCTCCCTTGCCATTTTTGGTCTCTTGTCATTTTTCATGTCTCTACAAGCGTAATACGACCCTTATTACGAGAATACAAGGGATTATTATCAATAATAAAAAATCTCAAAGGTTCTGAAAAGAAGTCATCATGAACATTCTTGACATCATAAAAAAAGCATGAATTGCCTTAATCATTCAGTTTGGAGTAACGAACTTTAAGTAAATACTTTGTGACAAATAGAAGCAAAAAATCAGAAATTGAACATGCAAGAGCAGTATGTTGAAAGAGAAATGTAAATAATGGAAATGGAATTTAAGCACTTATCAAAATCTAAGAAAGGGACTGGAGAGGTCAAGGGAAGGGGTTTCAAGCTTTTTTTCTCTAGACAATTATTATTTTTCGTTTAATGATCATCAGCAACTATTGTCCATTATCAATTTCTTTTTTAACCTAGTTATATTTAGAAGCTTGAAACCTCTAGCGTAAAGTCGTAAGACTCTTGTAATTACATAATTTATTTTTGATAATTGGTTTTCATCAGTAATATTTTAACCTTAATGAATTTTTCAATCTTGGAATCGTCAGCCATACACAGCAGATTCTTTTATTGTATATAAATTTTAAAATAAACTGTGAATTTAATTATGAGTAAAACCTCCCCACCGAAATTTTTTTTGAGTAAAACCTCCTCCAAAAGAAAATCCTGGGTACGACCTTGATGTGAACTTACCTGCAGTGTGGGGGCATGGCTGGGATATCCCATAAGAATGAAATATTTCCTTAGAGCCTTGACTCAGGCAAGTATGTTGGATTTCAATTTGAATTTTTTCCGAAAAGTGAAAGCAGGAAGGGCTAGTGACGATTTCCTTCCGGAAGGAAAAAAAATTCAATTTCTGTGACAAACTTTTCCCAATTACCATGAGAGTTGTGCCAACCCAGTGCGACGGGAAAATCCTTTAATTTTCCTGAAGTTGAAGCTACGTCTTTATACACTTTTGAAAGGCATTGAAGTGGCTTAGCTGTTGAACACAAAATAACTTTTCTCTTAAGAAACTTGACAAGGAAAGGAATATCGTAGTTTTTATTTGTAATGAAAACAACCAAAAAGTCACTCTTCTTACATATCAAGACATACACAACCATAAATATGAATATATAAGAAATCAGCTTACACAATATAATTCACCAAAAATGATACCTTCGAAATATCAATACTAAACAAGAAGGTAGGAAAGTAAAATTCGCAGTAAGATAGAAACAACAACTAGGATTTCATTTTGGAAAATAATCAAAAACTTTTTCATTTTCAATAATAGTAAATTCAACAAGAACACGTTTTATACTAAATTGAGTTTAAATAATTTAATATAAAACATTTAATTTTACGATCTAGATTTAATATAATTAATACGAATAAATAAAATAAAACGTTAACAAGTGAAAGTGAGAATCAATTCGAAAACCTAAGAGGAACAAAAATTGTTCGGTATACGAAGGGGGGCTGCTCTCTCCTCAGTCCCTTGATTGTTACAATAAAGTTTTGTAGGGCTTTTAAAAAGCTTCTTATTCCAAATCAACGGCAATTATGCTTCAACAATCATTATTGAGGCAGTGAGGCAAAAAAGTCAAACTCTAGCGTAAAGAAAGAGGGACTGGGGAGGAGGCAACCCCTCATATACGAAAGAATACTGCTCGTTTTAAGTTTTAATTTTGCTCCTTACTTTCAGTTGAAAAATCTTGTGTTTTCTATTCAGTTTCTGATGTGTTTTTAAATCAGATCGAGAAATCTTTCATCCCTTGATGGATAAGCCCCCCCCAATAGATCTCCTAACGTAAAAAGTTACCCCCGCCCTAACAATCTCATGGATTTCCCAATAATAAATACTATGCGTTAGGAATGAGAAAATACCATAGCTTAAAGCCCTTTCCGCGTGGCCTTGGGGATGGGGATTCATTTTTTGTCAAAGTCATTATTATCGGACATTTCAACTATGCTTAATAAAATGATTGTCTCAAGATTTTGATCGGATGTCTTGGGGGAAAAAATGGGCGTGGAAAGGGGGCTAATTACCCTCATATCTTTATGGTCGCTTACAAATGGCACAAGAATTTCTATTTTCCATTTAAAAGAGCCCTCTCCCAACCTTATGGGACCATTGGTTTGATATGATCACTTGTAGGGAAAAAAAAACAACAAAGAAACTCGTAATGTTTATTCTGGCAAAAAATACAAAATTCCGCATTTTTGTAGATAAGAGCTTGAAACCTCCACAATGATATACTCAGATATGCTGAGTCTTAGGGTGTGATTTCCATAAGGATCCCTTAATTTTATGCCGGTGTTTTCCTCTTTTTCAATAATTAGACAAATTTCTCAGGCTCACAGCTTTTGATGGGTAACATAAACTTAATGAATTTTATATAATTAGAATAAACATAAAATGCAATTATTTCGATATGTTAATTATTATTAACATATCGTATTATTAAGACACTCCTTAATTACAGTTCATTACCACCTAAAGGTTGAGAGTTGTCAGTAAGATCATAGTCAAAGTGCAGCGTTCAAAGAGTGATCATGGAAAATTGGAGGAGATTCATTTAACTGAAGGTTAACAGCTTTTGTGCCCTCATTAAGGAATCAAAAGCAACTGGAGGCCAAACTTGACCCTCCTTATTCCTATTCCTGCCATAGTCCATCATAGCCAGGAGCGTCCTGAGGCTTCTTTCATTAGGGGGTAATATTTTTAAATTTTACCGAATTGCTACCTGATTTATGCAGAATTTTCTGCAGAGGTCAAGAATTTTGCGAAATTGCGGCCAATTTTGAAAAATTTCTGCCAAAATTTTGGCCTTCGGCAAAAATTTTACCGAATATCAAAAAGTTTGGGGGATGGCACGCCCTCCCCCCTCGGGACGCCCCTGATCATAGAATTAAGTCAAAACTTTTGGATAGAAATTTTATTTAAAAAAACAATGAGAAAGTCTAATAAATTTACATGCAGAGAGTGGGAAGGCCTGTCCAGTGGAACCCCCACTGGTGAGTAGTTTTTTGAGCAGGGGACCTAATTTATAAAAATGACCCATTGGTCCCAGACAGATTTTACAATAAAAGAATGGTAGTAATATTTTGTCTAGGCTGTCCAGTCGGTTTTCGATCATTCCCTGATTCAAGGGGAACTCAAACTTTTCAAGAAGTGGAGAGGCATAAGTAACATAAAGATAGACCGTAGAACTTTTGTCTCTGACTGGTAATGAATTAACATCTATGATTCCCTAGACTGGGAACCATGGACCGGCAGGGGTCGAATTTTAAAACAAAGTTTAGGCTGGCGCACGATCCCAACAGAAATAAGTCCTGAAAGGCCAAAGTGTTTCTGATTTGTTTCAAACTTAAATACTAAACTCTTCAGTCCATGTTGAATAAATATGCAAAAAGTGACTGAGAAAAAATATTGATTCAGTTTAAAAAAGCTCGTAAAGAAGTACCAAACGAATTACTTCCGCATATAGTTTGAAACTTATTTTCTTAAGCTTAAGGGAAAAAGACCACAATGTTAAGAAAAAGGTTTGTGGTATAGAGCCTCTTGAAAAGGGGAACTGAAAATAGAACAATTGTTTTTGCAGACTTTAAACTTATATCTGTAGGGACCAAGAGTAGGTGGAGCCCAATAAAGAAACATTTGACCCGGAAACAGATCTTGAAGAATGGCCATTTTTTCCCAAACAGATTAAAATTTACCTTCGTACCTTACAGAGCTTACAAACTTACAAGCTTATATCCTTACCCAAAAAGCCACTCTTGTACAAAACCACAGGTTGTTGGTGCAGTTTAGTATATGTTTTTGTGCCAGAGGGGGGGGGGAGTTAAAGCCTTTTTAGGTACATTTCCTGATCAAATTTTTCCCATATTCTGTGAGAGATCTTTCATATTTATAAGGAAGGGGAGGGAATTCATTGTCTAAATTATTTTCATTCGTAGGGCTAAACTGTTTTCATAGTGGTCAGTAATATTATCCTGGTATTGCTTAAAACCTGAATATTTTTTAATCCTTTACATCTTAAAGCGTGGATTGAGGGAAAAATATCGCAACGAATGTCTTTTTATAAGGTGAGTTGTATGTTAAAATCAAAACAATATAATAGTCTTATGCAAATGAAACTGATTTTTATCTAATCAATTTTAATTACAGACAGTTCTCATATACATATAAATCGTTTGACTTATCACTACAAAATTCACTACCGAGATTGCAACAATGAAAACTGTTACTTCTGGGAGTCGTATCATATCTTCAGTTCTGGCACCCACAAATCAAGTGAGTGCAACACTGCCATGTCAGATCGCTTCCACTGAGCTCCTTTGAGTACGTCCAAGAGATCGAATCCAGCTAAAGCGTAAAGTCTACATCCAGGAGTTTGCCTGTAAAAATATGCAATTAAATATATATATATATATATATATATATATATATATATATATATATATATATATATATATATATATATATATATATATATATATATATATATATATATATATATATATATATATATAATATATATATATATATATATATATATATATATATATATATATATATATATATATTATATATATATATATATATATATATATATATATATAGCAACTAGCAGCTAGAGACTAGCAGTTAGCAACTAGCATTCAACCAAGCAAGTTCGAAAATTTACCTGTGCTGTATTCCGTGCCAAGTACACTGTGACGTAATCTATTGGATAAACAAACTAATTATTGGATTAGCTAACTAACCGCTGGCGGACGTGATTTATTGCAAGGCACTTTTGGAAAACGGGGGGATTTAATTGCCCCCCCCCCCTTGCCAGTAAGTTTTCGTGTTTTTTTTAACATAATTTTCTGAAGGTGTTGAAGGAAAATATAAAGGATGGCTGAATGATGGCCGTCTAGCCCAATAATTTTGAGACTGTTTAGCCCAATAATTTTGAAAGGGGCAAATAAAGATTATTTTATTATTTTGTGCCTATTGAGAACATTATTTACAACATAATCAATAAGTTGCCAAGAGAGATTCGAAGGAAGAATAATTGGTTAGGCGGCTGAAGGAAAGACAATGGCAAGTAAAGTGTCTGGTTTGGATAAAAGAAAGTTGCAGATTCTAATGGCAGGTGATAGAACAATGCGCTCTGATTCAGAAGTGAAGTTCTCAGGCAACGAAAGTACGGAAGAACAATTAATCATGCTGACAAACCAAATAAACCAACTGAAGGTTAAAGCAAAACAGTGGACTGACAAAATCGAAAAGGAGTTGGACTTAAAAATCAGCCATGAAGTCGAAACAGCTGTCAGCAAACTGAGTGCTGTAAATCAGAGAACAGAACCGGGTGAGTCCACCATCTAAAACATCAAAACGGAAATTTACAATAGTCTGTCGCTCGATCTTGAGAAAATGGTGAAAGACAAGTTCTGTGAACTTGACCGGCGTTTAAAATCCCTTGAGAAGTCCGTTTCCGATATCGATCTAGCTACTAAGGCTGTGAAAGCGTCAGTCAGTGAAATTAAAGGGACAATAGACAATCACAATGAAACCCTTGCACAAGCGTCCCTAGGTAACCAACTGATATTTTTCGTCCTCGAAGAAGATGTCGCAACGAACACTGTTATCAAGGAGAACGTAGAAAACAAACTTATGGAACTATGTGCGCAGAAATTTCCGGGCATTCCTTTAGATGCCTCTGATATTGTCTTTGCCCGAAGAATAGGACGCAAAGTGTCAAATCTGCCAAGACCTACTGTAGTGACACTTTCAAACCTTAGAGTTCGGTCGCAGATTTTAAAAAATTGGAAGCGACTCAAGGGGTCTAGAATGTCTGTCACTGAAGGCCTAACAAAAACTAAACGTGAGTTATTCGCATACGCAGAAACTGAATTTGGACTGAAAAACGTCTGGACCACTGATGGAAATGTTATGGTTAAAACCGGACCCACAAGTGCCCGTAAAGTGTCAAATAAGGATGAGATTATCATTTTGAAAAGATATCTTGTTACTTCGATCGGGGGCATTTAAAACCAAGAAAGTGTATTGATAATAATATTCATGGATGTAATTAATTTGTAGCATTGTTGCTTTTCTACCTTGGTGCTATAATTTCTTTTTCTCTTTCTACTTTTCTTTCTCATTTCTTTTTCTCTTTCTACTTCTTATCCTGCTTATGCTTTTCCTGCTCTATTTCCTGCTTATGCCTCTCTTCTTGTTGTGATAGACGGTCGGATTTCTCAGACTAAAAAAAAGGGGGTGGGGAGAAGGAACATAGATTTTTTCACGAGAGGGTTGCCCGTTTTTGGCCAATTCATCATCAGCACACATCACGAAATACGACAAACACCGGAACACTCCTGTTATTACTACTTTCCTCCACTATCATTATTTAGTCTAATTGATGAAGATAAAAAACATCGTTGATCTCGATGATGAATGATTTTTCATTCTTAACTAAACAGTCCCTGCTAAAAACCGCATTTCTCGATCTGCTAGGATACGATGACGAGTCAGCTACTGATCCCGTGATAGACAGGGTGAATGCCTCGTCCTGCTCATATGCAACACCCCAAGAATATCTTAATGAAATACTTCCTGCAATTTCTACTAATGATAAATTTAATCTTTTCTGCCATAATGTTCAAGGAATTAAACACAAATGGGATGATATTCTTACATTCACTGCTGAGAACAAAATCCTTTTAGTTTAGTTGGTTTAACTGAAACTTGGCTGTCTTCTCAAGATGACATGTCGCCATATTGTTTGCCCGGTTTTGAAGCCATACATCTTCCACGGCACGTAAAAAAGTGCTCCGCATTATTCGTAAATGATTCTATCTCTTATAAGCGCCGCGGTGACTTGGAATCAATTTTTAATGGTGTGGTCGAGCGTTGTCGATCTGTCTACTCAATAGTCATTGAAATTCCTTGAAAGTCATCTCCAGTAGATTTCATGTGCCTTTTTTATAAGCCACCGCCATTTCCAAGTGACATTTTCTGTTCGCAAGTTGAGCAGCTTATGTCGGAGATAAATGAATGTGGTCGAGGTAAAAATACATGTCTTATGGGTGACTTTAGCATCAACTTGCTGACGATTGACAGTGACGCCAATTCGCGTTCGTTCCTTGATACAACTGTATCATCTGGTCTTCTCCCCACTGTATTCTTTCCCACACAGTATTGTTCAGCTAGAAATACTGCAACACTGATTGACAATATATTCCTTTCCTTTAACCCTCACACATCTTTTACCTCGCATATTATAACATCTGATGTTTCCGATCACTACCCAGTCATCACAATGGTCCCAACAAGGGCAGGCCGGTCCACTAAGCCAGCGTCTAATCGTGTTTTCACGCATCGAAGTTTTTCCCAAAAAAACATTGATTACTTCACTGAAACCTTGAAATCGAATGGTTTGTCTGCTGTAACTCATGCGTCTTCGGCAGATATGGCAGAAAATGCACTCACGAGCCGGCTTAAACAGTTAACAGAACGGTGTTTTCCTCTGCGAACAAGTCGGATCAAAAGTGTTCCCAAAACTCCTTGGATGACAAAAGGCCTCGTTCAGTCTACCGAACACAGAAACAGACTGTACCTGAAAGTTTGTAAATCTACAACTCCTGAAGCGAGAGAGACATACAAAAAGTACAGAAATACATTAAACGGATTAGTACGTAACGCAATAAGGCAGTTTTGCGGAATACCGCCTTATGCGGAAGAAAAGTATGGGAGGTTGTTAATGAAATAATTTGTCAAATAAGGAAGATGCTGGCTATACCTAAAGAAATAATAAATATGCTTGGTGAGACAGTAGCAAGCGAATCTCGTGCTGATGCTTTTAATCAATTTTTCGTTAATCAGACATCTCTACCTACTTCTGGCCCATCTCCTGAACAAACCCACAGTAGAACAATATCAGGTCTTTTTCTAGCTCCATGTACGAAAGAGGAATTACTAGTGATTATCAGTAAGCTGCCTAATGGCAAAATCCAAGACACCTTTGGGTTTTGCAACTATATCTTGAAGAAGGCCTCTGCGGGTCTTGTAGCTCCACTTACAGACTTGGTCAACCTTTCACTAGCAACCGGAGTTTATCCTAATGTGTTCAAAACTTCCCAAGTCCTTCCCCTCTACAAAAAAGGAGACAAGAGTCTTATCTCTAATTATCGACCCATATCAATTCTACCGGTTATATCATTGTCCTCGAGCGAGTGGTTTATAACAGAGTATATAGATTCCTTGATGTCAAGCAGCTACTATCTTCCTGTCAATACGGGTTTCGGCGTTATCATTTAACTTTGCATGCCTTAGTTGACTAAGTTGAATACATATTAAATAGCCAGGATGCTGGATAAAAGGTACTAGGCATTTTTCTGGATTTCACTAAAGCTTTCGACACGGTATGCCGCTCAATCCTCCTCACAAAATTACATTCATTTGGAATATATGGTGCTGCTCACGAGGGGTTTTCATCGTACCTGACTGATCGTAAGCAGTGTGTAATTGTGGAGGGTAGTGTGTAGCCAGAATTACCGGTAAAATCTGGCGTACCTCAGGGGTCGGTACTTGGACCGCTCTTGTTTATTTTGTATATCAATGACCTGATAACATGTCTTACTACAAATGCACACCCAGTACTATTCGCTGATGACTCAAATTTCTTAATTGCTGCTGAATCATCCAAGTCTGCTGCAAAAAAGGCCCAAAAAACACTTGACGAAATATCTGACTGGTGGTTTCGTAACGAAATGCAGGTAAATGCTATAAAAAGTTGCATCATAGTCTTCACTTCTGCTCCTACAAACTTCTCATTGTCTCACAATGTCGCACTGTCAATCAATGAAAATCCCATTCCTCAGACCACAGTCACAAAGTTCCTCGTCGTATTTGTAGATTCCTCTCTTTCGTTCAAACATCACATATCCCAGCTGTCTTCAACAGTCTCACAGCAAACATCTATGTTACATAGAGCTAGCCTGCTTCTAAGTGCTGACATGATGAAAATGCTTTATAATGCCTTTGTCTTCCCCTACTTGAACTACTGCTGTTCTGTATGGGGCAATACATTCAAATCTCATCTAAAATCATTAAAGAGATCAAAAAACCATGCAGTTAAGGCCACATATTGCCTCCCCAGGCTGTACCCCTCAACAAACCTATACAGAGACACAAGAACAATAGATATAACAGAGATTATCAACGTTAGTAGTCTGCGTATAGCACACTATATCGAATAGAATTCCTCAAGGTCTTTCCAGGTACTTCGAACTTTGTAGCAGAATTCATCGAGGAAGAGCTCTCCGCTGCAACAAGTACAATTTTAAGCTACCGAGAAGAAGGCTTACAAGATGTCAACACTCTACAGTTTATAGAAGTATTTCTGTACGGAACTCAATTAATGAATCTATTAAATCCATAAAATCATTTGGCACACTCCAAAAACGATATAAAACGATATATATATATATATATATATATATATATATATATATATATATATATATATATATATATATATATATATATAATATATATATATATATATATATATATATATATATATATATATATATATATATATATATATATATATATATATATATATGTATATATATATATATATATATATATATATATATATATATATATATATATATATATATATATATATATATATGTATATATATATATATATATATATATATATATATATATATATATATATATATATATATATATATATATTATATATATATATTATATATATATATATATATATATATATATATATATATATATATATATATATATATATATATATATATATATATATATATATATATATATATATATGTGCACATGTAACTAGCAGTCAAGGTTGGAGAAATTGTTTGTTCAAGATTTCATTGGTCCTTCAAGTGCATTAAAGAATCTTCATTGCCAAGTCTGTTTAGAGCTCATTAAGTGTCAAGAGTATCCTAGGGCTAAATTACTGTGCAACTAACGTTCAAGACTAGCTAATCGTTTACATAAGATTTCATTGCTACTTCAAATGCCTTAGAGATTGATCTTGGTTAGTGAAGGGGGTACTCACCCTGTGAAAAGGTGTTTTTTTCCGAATCATTAATTTTAAACTAACTATTATGCTGCTGATTACAAAGAAACTAACACTGAAAAAATTCTTGTCATGTTTAACTGCAGCAACACAAAAAATCACGGTTTGCATCCTCATTTCTTATTCCAAAAATATCAAAAATAGTTACAAAAAAAATTCCAATTGAGAGGATGCTCTAGAGAGTATTTGTTACAGGGAAAGTATGAACATATTGATTAAAAAAAATATATTGAAAGTCCTTTGAATTGAATTTTTTTTCATAAATAGCGAAGAGATTTAAAGTATTCAATAAATAAAAACCAAAATTAGTTAATTGCGTTAAAACAAGTCGCGATAACAAAAATCCATTTCATGAAAGAATTCTCTTTCTCTGTCTCTCAAATGAATAATCATATTTTCTAAAGTGTTCATCAAACTGGTTTTCTCTCTGACTTCTTGTTCAAGACGTTCTGAACCTGTTTCTAATGTCCTGGTGTTTATTTGGAGATATGCCACAAAAGACTTGAGGTATGAAATTTCTTCTTCGTGTTTTACAGCAGATTCTTCTTTCTCTTTTAAAATTTGATTATATTCCATATTCAACTTAGCAATTTTCTCTTTTAAAGACTTTTTTGAGTTTAAAAGGCAAGATATATATAATAAGGCTTGTGCAAGGTGAGATTTCCAATAAATTTTTCTTGAGTCAAGTCTTTTATTTTCACTTACAAATGCACTGTTTTCAATTTTTAACTTAGTAATTTCTTTTTTCAATAGTGAATTTTCAGATAGAGCAGTTGCAAGTTGGGTTTCAACTCTGATTGAAGAAACTTGAGTTTCTTCCAGAGTTTTTCTTTTGGTGATCTCTGGAACTTGTTGAAAGTGATCATGTTCCTCTTTTAATTTAATTACTTCACGACATTTGAGTTGAAAGTTCGTTTTAAGATTTTCTCTGGCTGCTTTTAGGTCTTTCAGTAGGTTATCGTTGTCTTGTAGATTTATTTTCTTTGAAGAAAACTGACTCTGAAAAAGTAGGAGAGGGTTAGAAATATTGAAAAGAAAACGTCAGATCGGTTATAGACGCATCCCATTTTTTTTTCAAAAGACTAAAAACATAGATGGAACTGTATTTCATGGATCTTGTTGAGATTGTTATCTGTTAGAACAACCCACGCTTGCAGTGCCAAAATAGGCTAAAATCACTATATCAGTAGGGATCTGAATGTATTATTTTATAGAACAAGGAAAAACATCTAATTGCTACAAGCTATTGAACACATTTAATATGCTATAAGGAGGCTAAAGGTTTAGTTCTATTTAAATGGATAAAATTGAAAAAGTAAAATTCCTTTTTTTTAATAAATAAAATTTGAATAGTGTAATTTTAATTTTCATTTCAATACTTGGAAAATAGAATATTTGTAATATAGTTCACCAATAATGTGGTAGACTTTACATTTTTTACAATTACGGAAGGAGACTTTACCTAAATTCTTGTTTATAGTAAAACTAAATTTGTCGTGTTTGGTTTTGGGAAGAAAATAAGATTAAACTAAATATTCGGTATATAATGGTATCAGCTGCTGAAAAAGCACATCATTTGAAAATTTAATTTTACTGTAATTTGATTTTTTATTTTCAATGTTTATGTAAGTACGTAAGAAAAATATTTGTAATGTAATTCATTTTCAGTAAAGTGCCATTTATGCAGTAAATTCTAGACATTTACAGATAGGGGAGGAGAGAGTACACATACTCTTGTATGTAGTAATATTTTTTTCATTTCAATCTTGATTTATATATTTAATTAAACGTTTATTCGTTTAAGATTTGTTTATTCATTTATGTATGCTTCTCCTCCGTCCCAATCTAGTCAAAGCCTCACTCTTTACCACGCTGTCAGAAAGTTTCCATTTCTCTTAAATACTTCCTTACGACATCCACCCATACCAACCGGGGACGATCTGTTTTTCGTTTGACCCTAGACGGTTGGATGACAAGGACAATCTTTGTCAATTTGACATTCTTCGTTTGCAGAACGTACCCCCTAGCAATCTCAATCTTTCTCTCATTATGGTCCTAGAAAGCGGAATTGAACCCTATTTTTGTAAAACCTTCTATTTGGATATTTAAATAAATAAGATTGAAAAAGTAAAATTCTTTTTTATAATAAATAAAATTTAAATAATATAATTTGCTTTCAGTGACACACAAACTTTCAAAATTTTATTTTACTGTAATTTCATTTTTATTTTTGGTGTCGTAATAAGTATACAAGAAAAATATTTGTAATATAATTCATTTTCAGTAAAGCGCCAATATTAAACTAGGTTTTTGGATTTTTACAGAGAGGAGAGGAGACAGTACTCTTACTTTTATGTGTGTGGTATTTTTCTCAATCTTGATTCACATATTTAATTAAAGCTTTGTTCATTTTAAGATTCATTCATGTACGCTTCTCCTCCATCCCAATCTATTTAAAGCCTCACCCTTTACCCCCTCACAGAAAGTTCCCATTATGTTGGCCATTTCTTTTCTATAAGTAAAACGTGACTTTTCAATCCTTCCCTCCCCTCGTCTTAAAAAAAATATTTCCTAGTTTTTTTCCATACATAAAATACGTTTTTTGGTTGGCTTGAGGCTGAGTTATTATAGCAGAGTAAGACACAAAGCTTAAGAAAATATTTTCTTGCCTCTTCAAAATAAGAAGTCCATTTTAAATCTGCATGGTTCTGATTTAGAGTTTGGCTCCATGTTATTTAAATGAAATTAAAAAAGTCCCCCCCGTATTGCACAAGACTTGGGTATGCGTAATAAAGTCTTTAGGGACTAGTAGTTTCAATAGTATGCCCCCTCTCCCTGTGGGCTCCACTACTTTTCCTTATTTATTTTACATTTTTTTTTGGGGGGGGGGGGCTTCCGGCTCAGTTATTATAGCAGAGTAAGACACAAAGCTAAAGAAAATATTTGTCTTGCGTCTTCGAAATAAGAAGTCCATTTTAAATCTACATGGTTCTGATTTAGAGTTTGGCTCCGTGTTATTTAAAAAAAATTAACCCCCCCCCCTCCTACTATAGTATTGCAAAAGACTCAGGTATGCGTAATAAAGTCTTTAGGGATTAGTAGTTTCAATAGTATGCCCCCTCCCTATGGGTTCCACTACTTTTCCTTATTTATTTTACATTTTTGGGGACTTCAGGCTCATTTATTATAGCAAAGTAAGACACAAAGCTAAAGAAAATATTTGTCTTGCCTCTTCGAAATAGGAAGTCCATTTTAAATCTGCATGGTTCTAATTTAGAGTTTGACTCCATGTTATTTAAATGAAATTGAAAAAATGAGAAACCCTGGGCTATTTCTTTTCAATGTTTCCCCCTCGTCTTAAAAAATATCCCATTTCATGTTTCTTTTCTATAGTGTAAAATACGCATCTTATTTTTCATTTCTGCTGAAAGTAACCCAGTTCATACGTCTAATAATAGTTTTGATATTGCAACCCGCTAGCATTCCTCGGGATACAACGCTTTAGTATTAAGCATAGTGTTACAGTGCTATAATGGAATTTTTTTAAAGAAATGTTGCTTAAAAGTGAAACATGAAATGGGATTTGATGTTCATTTAGTATATACTTGGAACAATTTATTACGAAATTTGTTTATAAATTGTATGGCCCCACTAGATATTTACTTGATAACTCAATAGCTATGAAATTTATAAATATATATTTTAATAAGACTATCTCTCTTCCACTTCCATTCACTAAGCATACTAAAAAAAACTTACCTTTTCCATAGAATCACTATAGTCCAAATTTCTTTTCTCAGACATAATTTATTCACTTAACTACTCTGCACCAGTCGAGAATTGTTAAACTAATGATAATATTATTATTGATTTCTCACCTTATATGTACAGTTCAGAAGGTCATGGGTTTCCCCCATAGTCCAAGTTTCATATCAAGAAAAAATTAAGCACTCAAAATAGCTATTACCCAAGAAAGATTTTCTCAAAACAGACAAATCAGTTAAGCAACTAGGTTTTCCCTCCAAAGACTTCCCTTGTTGAGAAACTAATTAGGTTTTCCCAAAATTGTTCACAAACATGTTATCTAACTAGGGTTTTTCCCAAGGTCTCTGTTGACAAAAACATTTCTGGGTTTTCCCCCGTTACCTTGAACTTGGGACTCAGGGACTACGTACTCCCTATCAATGGCATATAGCAGCACGGTAAATATAACCTCGCTCCCTACTGACAATGCCTTCTTATAAAAACCTTGTATGCCCCCAGGGAATAACTTAAAATCCCTTCCCTGAGGGTTGTGGGGGAGTATCCTCCTAAAAAATAGATTTTCTATCTGGAAATCAGCTAGCCTACGCTAAAGAAAATGAATATCTAAAAATATGATTGGATGTGTTTGGGGGAATGATGGGCGTGGACATAGCAGGTTCCTTATTCATCATGCGCCCTACTCCCTGTCTATGAACTCCATCCTTCCTACCTGAGTAAATAAATTCTATATCACCTAATTTCATGCTTCCTAACGGTGGGATACGAGTTTTTGAAACTCCTAATAAGTCCAGTTCCAATCGGCTGAATTAGACCCCGATGCCGCGCCGGTGAATCGACCGAACGCCACCGACGAGAGGCCTGGTTGAACGCCGCCGAAGTGTCGTAACGCCACCAGCGCGCCGCAGGCAAGCCGCTGCCGGCAGAGGCGGCGGCTTTAGGTTGACTTTAAATTAATTTTGCGGCAATTCTTCATTGCGTCCACCGCAAAGTTGGAGCTTTTCCTTCTCGTGTGGTTTAGTATTATGATTTTTCTGATTAGAAATCAAGCAGGGCTTGCAGTATCCCCGAATTTTTGGGTATTTCCCAGAAAAAAAAATTGGTTCCCCAAATCCCCTAAAATTACTCAATCATGGTGCCACCCCTAGCAATTTATCACCAGTGACTTTCCCTGCCAAATATTGATTTGCATACCATAATTCTTCACTACTCTCTTGTTCATTAATTTCCGTCTCTTTTGTTACTTTGCATAAAAACCAGACAGATGCAATATGCAATTACAAATATTACAATATACACAGTTCTTAATATGTTGACAAAAAAAAAGTATCGTCTTTATGAAATGAGTTTAAATCATTTCGAATGCAGTTTCCCAATCGCTATTCCTTACATCATTCGTAGTCAAGAATTTTATTTTCAAGTTGAATAGAATTATAGAACGCATTCACTACAGCTGAATTGTAAGTTTGGAGTTTTTTTTCTGTTTTTAGATAAGATTTTCTTAATGTTTAATGCTCAATTGTTGAACGCCTGATAGAAAATACAATCTTCTTTCTGAAACATTTTAACTCCCCCCTCCCCCCGAAAAAAAACCGTTCTATTGAGACAAAATTTAGCTATAGACTAAGCTATGTACAGGGTTAGAAAATTAAAGATCGAACCGGAAGTTACAACAAAAATATGATTCATAAATAAATTGTAAATTATTGCTTATAGGAGGGATAGGGGGCTATCATTTTCAAAAGATAACACCTCATTTTTTTGAAAGCAGGGATGCCAAAAAGATAATTATTTTTTTCATTTAAAGTGGAGACAGAAGAAAATGATACCAAATTCCCTGGGAAACCATTGAAATATTTTGATAGACCCAAGGCCTCCCATTAGGACTTGTTCATTGTCTTGGGTATTTCGCGATTTCTTATAGGCTACATGCCTAATTTGGCTTTTATGTGTGCTCCCTTTTAATTGGATTCTTTGGATCTTATTGAATGCCACGGCGAATCTATGACTCAGTTTTCCAATAATTTGAGGTATATCTGAATAATTTTGACATTTTTGTTGTTGTCTTTGTACCCTTTACTCATTCCCTCAATTTTTTTCAAGGAACACTAAGCTGTTTAACGTTATTCTGCGTTTTTGTTTGAACCATATAGTGACCTAGTTAATTATGAAGTAAATTATTTTTCTAATGAAAGCTGAGACGGTATCCTATCAAGGTCGTATTCAGAGGCGGGGGGTGGGGGGGGGGTTAGTGAGGTATTACATTTAAATTATAATATCTCGAATTTTTTTTATTGAAACCAGGGACCCCAAAAAGTTATTTTTTTAATTTAAAGGAGAGACGGCATCCTATCAAGGTGGTATCCAGAGGGGAGTGGGAGGGTATTGAGCTATCATATTTAAATGATAATACCTCGATTTTTTTCTGAAAGCAGGGGTGCCAATAAGTTAATTATTATTTTTTTATTTGAAGCAGAGACGGTATCCTATCAAGATGGTATCCAGAGGGGGAGGATAGGGAGTTTTTATATTTAAGTGATAGTACCTTGATTTTTTTATTGGAAGCAGGGATGCCAAAAAGTTGAAAAGTTGACAAAATTAACAAGATTTTCGTGAGTTATACTTGATACAGCACTTGCATCTTTTTGTCGTCCAAAGGGAAAGGGACATATGCTTCCAACCCGTTTTTTTCTTATTGATGAAATAGGTTTACTTTGAAAACATTCATTCATAAGTACCAGGCAGATTCACACTAAAACAAGTTGGTGTGACGAAAGCAATATCGACATCCCCACCTAACGTTGCGCACGAGTGACAATGGCGCCCTTGGTCCAGTGCCCAAGTTACATTAAAAGGCCAGGTCATAATAAAAGCTTTCAATTTGGGAGGTTCAAGGAGGAGTCTTTGACAGTCTCATGACCTCAAGGTACAGGATGTTGTAACGTTCTTGCGTATCTACAGTAGTTTAAAAAATTCTATCACTCCACAAATCATTACCGAAAATATGCACAAATATTACAAATGTAACATTTGGAATATTATAACACTTTTTTCAAAGCTTTGAAGAAAAGCAAAAAAGGCTAAATACCCCTAACTACGCTTGAAAGCTATTTTAAGAAGAAACTCTTTGGAGATTTCCATGGAAATTACCATAGCAGAAGCTTTGAGCCTGGGTGGGGATCAAAGACGAGTCTTTGAGTATTTTGACCACAGGTGACTTATTGTTGCGACTTTCTTTAATTTGGTAATTTTTGTGAGCATTTGGAAATCAAAGCTTAAACTCAATAAGTTATACTAAGTGTCCTAACATTTTGCTTGAATTAAAAGTGACGAACTAGGATGAAAATCTCAACATCTTCCTGGAGCAACTTCAGTCTGCTTATTATTTTATTTAATTACATTTAAAACGGATGAGCTTTTCATTTTTTACATAAGAAAATAGCTGGCATTTCATTTTTCTTCATACCGAATAAACCATTAAGTGTTTTTTGTTTCATTGTAATTGAACTATCCTCATGTGAAGTGTTCATCATGTATTTTTCAATTTTATAAATTTACTCCTTTTAGATGCAGTTTATAATTTGACTGATATTAGGTATTTATGAGTTTATAATTTGGAATGAATCCCCAAAAGAAAAAAATGAATAATATCCAAAAGAGCAGCCAAAAGCAATAAAAAAGCAGCAGTTCAGCCTTAGCCTACATAACATATATTCTTTAAAGGAGCAAAAAAACTTTAAAATGTATTTTTTTTAAGTTGTTATTAAAAACCAGTTTTTAATACAAGAAGGCTTTTTAGGAATCCAAAAGAGCAAAAACAAACAAACAATCAATATCAAAGTTGCCCATTTCAACTGTTTTAAAGGTGACAAAATAGATATAGGCAAAGAGCATTATGAAAAAATTACGCTTCTAAGTTCAAAGTTATATTCAAAGTTTTTACCCAAATAACTGACGAATTTTGTGATACGGTATTTGAAGTTTTGTATGCAGTAACGCTCGATGAAAAAACTACTAATTTTGATAATTATTTATGTTAAGAATACATAGCTAATAGATACTTCAACTACTCGTATTATGCAAGGGTTCTGAAACGCCACAGCCATTTCGTTTCTACCAGATTTCTACTTCTCTAGATGAATAACGAAGAAAACCAGTTTACAGCCAGCGACTTCTGAATTTTTGAAATCACAAATAGGCTCGAATCTGTTGTAAATTTAAGCTGTGATTTGAGAAAGACTGATAAAAACATTAATATTTGCGGTCAACATTGATCGCGCTGGCGGTGCGTCGCCGACATCATACCGGTGGCGCGCCGTCGACATCTTACCGATGGCGTGTCGTGGTGCGCTGTTTTTGGCCCCACCGCCGCCACCGGTCTTCCCTCATCGGCGTGGCGCCGGGGTCTAGTCTGAATCCGTCAGTCAAAAGGTTGATGCCATAGTTTTTTTTAACATCATAATATTCCCAGTTCCAATTTTCATATTCTTTAAATCATTTAAATTATGTCAACCTCAGGAAAAGCAATGGTCCCGGATACCAGTGCAGAATGGGGACCAACACATCTTCTCAAGTCTACACTGAAGTGGCTTAGAACCGCATAACAAGATATCCATGGGACCTTCAGTATAAATGTAGGCTTTGTCCAATCCTAGGCCCATCTTGGTTATAACTTGATTTTAAGCACTTGGCGATGCTCTTCAATCAAGAAGAGTTGAAACCTTCACAGACAGTCTCAAGTCTATTACTTCCGACTTATTATATATATTCATGCATGCAAAATTATCTATCATCAGAATATCATGCGAATGCTGTGTCGTTTACTAGGCTATGATTTCCTCGAGGGACATCACTCCTCAAGTGAGGATAGAGTTGACCGCAAGATCCCCAGTCTTGTAGGTACCCTTGTACCGTGCATTAGCTAATGTTGCTAAGTGTTGTTCAGCGTTTTCTCCCACGCATATGACATCATCAACAAAATGAATGATATTCTTTAATCCTCTTAATAGATGCAATAAGGGTCTACATAGTGCGCTTGAACTTGTCTTAAGTCAAAAAGGTACTCTTAAATATTCGTATGAACCATATTCAGCCATAGAAAACGCAGTTTTATAGACATCTTTTTCGGCTATTTTCACTTGGTGGTAGCCTTGGGTGAGGTCCAAAGAAGTAAAGATTTTGTTTTTGCTTGAAAAAGAGTCAAGAATTTCATCTATTCTTGGTAAAGGAAATTTATCGCTAACTACTTGTTTATTAAGGGCTCCATAATCTACTACAAGTCTAAGATCACCATTAATTTTTGGTACCAAGATCACTGGTGCAGAATACGGACTTATACTGGGGCGTATAATTTCATTTTTTTCTAATTTACGAATTTTATTTTTTTAACCATTCTTTGTGCTTATACGGCACACGATATGGCTATTTTGCTGCAGGATTACCAGTCGTTAAAATTGAATGTTTATAAAATGGTATCAGTCCGAGGTCATCTTCAGATGCGGAAAATACATCTTTAAAATTCAATAATAGTTCGCATAATTTTTTCTTAAGATCTAATTCCGTAATATGATCCATATTAAATTTGTATAAGAATTGCGATTTAGTTAGAGGGTATTTGTTAATTGAGGTTTTAATACCATTTACTAGGTTTCTTTTGGAATTCTCCGATCTATTTAAATCATTCTCCGATAAAACTTGGATTTGAACTAAACACGTCCCTTTTTTTATTGTAATTGTATCATTTTCGTGGTTATTAGTTACCCGACTAAAACCTTCTCCTTTGTCGTAAGATATAATCTGTTCTTCGCATAACAGATTTTCAGGAATTTCATTTGACGGGGTCGCAAACCATATTTCAGATTTGCTATCCACTGGTTCAATCATCTGTGATATTTGAATTCTTTACATCGTTTTGGGAGGGACTTTTGTGTACCGTATTGCGAATCCATAATATTTTTCTTTATTTTCATTGTCTATTAAATTTAGACTGGCGCTATCCGCTATCTCTGTTATCCCATAAATGTTACGAGATAATTTCTGAAAAATGGACCTGGAAACCAACCATTGAATTACAGAAACCAAAATTAACCCCAGTGACTAACCCCTCAATGACAATATACCCCTCCCACAAGTTAAAGACAATATGTTGAAGGAGTCACTATAGTTTGATGTCGACCTGTTCCAAGTCCAAACTTCAATTCCCCTGTGATTAACCTAGGAATCACCGCAAAAGTTAATAGACGCAAGCCAGGCACGAACAATTTTATAATAGAAATATAATCTCTGAGTGCACGAATGAACAATTTTATACGAGAATTACGCTCTCTATGTGCTTTAAAATATCCCAAGAATGATATGCTGAGAAGAAAAGGAACGCAGTTCCAGTGTTCAACCCCTTAAAGACAAAGTACCTTATGAACTATAAAAAAAAGCAGGTGAGAATGAACTCTGATAGCATATTCCCACACACCTGTAGTTGGAAGTATCATTTCCCGTTTGAGAATTGGAGAAGCAAGATGAACATAACCACGCTCGAACTGTTCGGTGAGGAAACTATATCGTAAGTGTTTTAAAAAATTTTGCCAAGACGAAAGGAGTGAAGGACCATAATTTATAACACAAGGATTGAGTACGCTAAAAAGACATGAATGGTGATGAAATAGGTGTGAATTTACATATGTTACATTTTAATAACTTCGATAACTTAAAAATTCCAATATCCTATCAGTAATGCTATATTGCAAACATTCCCAGTGAAAGTGTTTTAATGTTCACCAGGGAACGTGGTAAACAAAATATTGTATATTTTAAATCGTTCTTATATGGAGTGTTAGATGTTCGGATAGAGTTATGCGTAGCGTTGTCGTACTATTCATTTAATGTAGCGTAAACAGGAAGCAGTGTGCTTTATAGTCAGCAAAATAAAAAAAAACTTGTAAAAGGTGAATTCACAAAAATCTTATGTAAAGGTAGAATAGCCCCAACCTTGTTAGGAATATAAAAGTCATCATTGTTAGATGTAGAAAAAAAATCTTTAGTATAGTAGCTAGGCTAGAACCATAAATAATCTTAATAGAGTAGATGAACTTTAGATAGGGATGTATAATAAAATAAGAAAAGTAGTAGAAATTTTTTTTTAGCACTTCTGATTAAGCTTATATAAAAGTATAAAATAATACAATGTCAATTAAAATTACGTAGGACCAATAGTAAATAAATCGCGGATATTTCAAAAACCCAAGGGCAAGCAAGTCTTAATGACGGGACGTCATTAAATAATGGGAAGGGTAATATGTACCGTGAGTAGTATGTGATATAATTAAAATACAAAAAAATTGAATTCCTTCTTTCTAAAGATAATTCCGACATAAATTAAGCTTCCTCTAATTAAGTTAAATCTAGCTTCAAAAAAGAAAAGTTCTTAATCAGCAAAAAGAAAAACTGCCTTTTAGTTTCAGCCAAAACTCGGTGCTAATCACGGGAGATGGTATTGAATTTCGCCGAGAAGATTCGTAATAAAAAAATCACTAAATACAATGTTTCTCAGGAAGCTAAAGTTATAACGTTTAATCATCAAAAATATTTAAAACAAATTATTGGACGAAAAGTGAGCATAATGAAGTGAGTTTGCAAACATAAGTACTAGGTAGTGGCCCCCTCCATAGGACTTAGGCCAATCGTGAAAAAGCTGGTAAAGCACAGGATCTATACTCATGTAATATAGTGAAGAAAAGTGTTTTTCGCGAGATTATTATATTCATTATTACTATTGGCATTCAGGCATTGCAATTCAAATTATTATGCAGTCATTGTAGAGACTTGGTCATTATTATCTCTGGTCCTATTTGTCATCAATTGAAGTGAACATTGTTGTACACTTAAAATGTAAGTCACAATAAATCTATTGCTTTTCTATTTGTTTTTATTTTATTTTATATGTCTATATCTAGTTGCACGGCAGGTAATTAGTTCGTATGCCTCCAACGGTAGCGCTCCCAGGGATCTGATTTCTACATAACATTAGAGGTAATTGATTTCCAGATAACTCAAGGAAAAGAGGTTACATTTATATAGCTACATATTTTGTTTTCTGGCTTTCAGCGAGTGGCGTGGTCCCCCATCAACATTACTCCCCATTGCGGTGGCGCAGGCCTCGATGGCACAATCCTTAGCGCTATAAGTGGCGCTATCGAAGAACTTATAAGGTGTGGGTTCACAGATTTAAAGCAGAATATTACATTGACGCGGTCAATCTTTATTACCACAATTAACACCAGTCAAAATTTTTTATCGCTACACCCTGAAAGGGTTGAACGGAAATTAAAATTGCTAGTGCCCTTTTTGAGTGACCAAAAAGATTGAAGGGTAGCTAGCCCCCTGATTTTGCGCTCCCCTCAGTCGTCCGACAAAAATTTTAAGGTAGCCGCATTGTTCATCATAGTTCAAAGGTCCAGTAAATATGCTTTTGGTGATTATATTACCCTTCCTAGTCCCTGGAGAAAGGGCTTGACGTGGTATCGGGCATATCGACATCTTGAGTATTGTAATCGGGTTATTTAAGTATTTAAGTTAATCATTCTTTAATTCCGTCAGAATTTTTTTTTAAGTTACGGGGTGAAACAAAGCATCCCAAAGCAGGGATGAGCTTAGTTTAAGAAAAACTAATTTATCTGATAATTAGTGTCAGAGCACCAACACTGTTTACAGTACCGTTCTGGTTCTGGATTTGGCAAACTAGTGAAAGGCCTAAGCTGTCATCACAGTGAAGATCCACCCTCAGGGTGTCTCTTCCATTGACAGGGCGGAAAAGAAGCTATTGGAAAAGTAGAGACTTCAAAACACATCATAACACTGGGACGGCTCTAACACTTAGATCAAGACTGAATTCTCTCGAGGGCATTTACCCGAAATTTAAATTTTGGCACTTAATTTTGGGTGTTGAAAAAAAAGGAAAATTAAATATAGCGATAAAGGTTTGATTATTATTTTATCCCTATCCATGCATTCAGGTCTTAAAGTAAATACCTTACAGTCAGTAAGTAACTGTAATTTTTTAATATGTAAGTATTTGTTTTTGTAATGGTTGAAGATCGGTTTATTAGATTTGGGGCAGACTTTAAAATTTTAGCTGGAAGGAAACTTGTTTACACAGTGCTCAATCATTTGCCGCAACACAGATAATTTTCAGCTTCCTATTTTTTGTATGACAAATTTTTACCTACCTTACTTTTTTAATTAAACGATTAGTAAGGTTTTTTTCGCCTGATAAGCATCCTTGAATTATTTGATTTATTGCAGATGATAATTTCATTTTTTCCTCTTCCATCTTCTCGTATCCGAATTTCTCAAGTTTTTCGTCAAATATTTTTCTGAATTTACTGTAGAGTAAAGTATCTGCTTTTAGCCAATTTCTTAATAACTTTGCCTGACGAGCAGACAATTTTATTTTCGTACTATCATGCCGGGCGTTTAGTTTCAGAAAAACTAAATCTTTGTATTCTCAGCATAATAAGTGTTTTAATAAAACAATTGATTCTTCCATTTTCTCAGTAATCATCACAAGATCAAAATTTATTGCAGTTGCTTCAATAAACTGTTTCACTTTGTTTTCATTATCAAAATCTTTTACAGGAAAACCAAGATCAAAAAGCATTTGATTTCTTCCATATCTGTTAGTTTGTAATCTCCAATGTTTCATCTTCCGCCTAAATTTTGTTTCTTCCAGTTTATCCAAAAAGTCTGGTAGGGTTAAGCTCCCTAAGAAACTATAAAATTTGAAATAGCCATAAAGAGATTCAAAAAGTTCAGTTGGCTCTCGAATCATCGTGACAAAAGCAGGGTCTCCCCCTCCCAAGGCTTCTTTTACTGCACTATGGTTCCATCTTGTGTGTACGGCCATTATGTCATAACCCAAACTGTGCCACGGTGTTTCTTCTACCAATTTTAATGAGAATAACTCCGGACTGCCAACATAATTCCACCTCTTCAATGGGAGAATGGCGTTCAAGTCATTGACATATGCATATCTGAAATGAAGGAATTGGCTAATGATGGTCACAGAAGAGTAAATGACTTTGAGATTTGGTAAAAAATATAAGACTTAAATTCAATGTAGTTTCTTAAAAGTTATCCTTCAGACAGCCTTAGAAAACCTACAAATTTGGGTTAGCTTATCTAACATTTGTTCTAAAGTAGTCTGTTAGGCAACTTTCAGCTCACAACCAAATTTTCATTGTTTAGTATTGTTGCTTTATTATTAAAAATGTATCCAAGAGTTTACGCTTCATTAAAATGATATGGTTTGCAGCATGAACATATTGGTTATGTCATACCGAAAGAGCATACCTAAGATTTTCACAATTCTGTGATAGTTGTCCAATTTATTCGCAAAGCCTTCCTTAAGGTCAGGATGGCAAATATAATCAACCAGTTTCAAGATGATTTTAAAAATGGAACTTGCTGATTTTCCTTTTCTGGACCACAAATTCCAAAAAATCCACGCAGTTAATTCTAAATAAAAAGAGGTCTCTTTTGTAAAAATGCAGTAAAGATTGAAAAAGTTAAGTTAAATTTGCTCATTTACCATAAAAGTCAAAATTCAATAAGACTCTTGGTCTGGTCTTAAAACGTATTGGTCTAGTTTCTAAAACTGGCGGCTCCACTGCAATTTTTTCTATACTCAATGTGCAAAACATCGAGGCTGATGAGACTGGTGGACCATATTCAATGCCCGAAAGGGAGAATCAGCTGGGCAATGTTGGTAAGGAGGATCAAAATGTGATAAAATATACATAGCTATATTGATCTTCCCTTTGACAAGAACTTAGCTAAATGATATTTTACAATATGTCAGAAGTGTGAATGAAACATACAACCTATGCGCAAGACATTGCTAACGTGCAGGAGTTATTGGGAAAATAATTGGAGAGCCTAAATTCGTAGAGGTCCAGCAAAATTTTTTTAGTTAAAAGCAGATATTCGAGATATACGTCAATACTTTCATTTTTAAATGTTCTAAATTTTAGTTGTTCAACCTTCTGAGGAGTATTTATAGTTTAAAATATTTTCTAAGAAAAATAAAACTAAATTTTAAGTTTAGACTTTATTATCGATAAACTTTGTGCCGTGTTTTGGTTAACACTGCAGCCTTGCAGTGCAAAACGACAGAAATCAAAATTTTACTGTGGCACGATCACCTTTAATATTAAAAGAAATGTTTAAACTTCAGATTTCCATTGGAATCCTGGTAAAGACAGGCAAGGTACGGCCACTTTTGATGAAAAAAATAAACTGACAAAAGAAAAAAAAATAGTATATATAACCCTTCTTATCAATTAAAATGGGACTTGCTTCAATTTTATAAATGGTGGCTTAAATCTGCTCTCAAAGCTTCACATATATGCTGAATTCAATGGTGCATTTTTCTTTTGTACAGCAGGTCTAACTTTCTCCCTTTTATTGAATTTTTTTTACATATTTATGCAAGTATACACATTTTTTGCTACTTGTAACTTAACTTGTAACTTAGGCAGTGTAAAAATTTTGAATTTGCCTATTGCGTTGTTCCCATTTCCCTTGAGAAGACCAAGTTAGCTGTCAGAAAAGTACTTTCCAAAGCAAAGAATTTGGTGGACACCGATGGTCTTTCAATAAAACACCTCAAGCACTTACCTGGATGCTTCTATTTCCATCTTCAGTTTGTCTTCCAGATGTGCATATCCAGGGGTATTGTTCCAAACTTTTTCCTGAAAGGGGTCATTTCATCTGTTGCCAAAAAAGGAAAAGATCCAAACAAATGCCAATCTTATAGACCAATAACCGTCTCGTGCATCTTGAGCGAAGTGTTTGAAAATGTTATGTTCTCTGAGCTTGATACTGGACACTTTGGGGACAATCAGCTTGGGTTCCAGAAAGGTCTCGGGTGCCCAGAGGCTCATCGCCTTCTTGCTAACGTACTTATGGACTCAGAAGGAAAAAAGTCGCCTCTGTATATGTGCACTATTGATATATCGAAAGCATTCGATAGCATCAATCACATACAAGCAATGAATGCTCTACTGCACAATGGAGTAAGTTTGAGCATAGTGAGTACTCCGAAATTTTGGTACGAAAATTGGACTGTGTTTGCCAAGTGGAAAGGCAAAATTTCAGATCCTGTAAAAATCAGTAGAGGTGTAAGGCAAGGCAGCGTTCTAAGTCCTCTTATTTCCAAACATGTCATCCCCAAGATTCTGGGCCGTATCTCGCCTTCTATCCTATTGCACGGCACTGACCTATCTTACTTGGGATACGCTGATAACGTCCTTCTGCTCAGTAAATCCAAAGCAGACTTACAAGAGAACCTGAAGGTTAAAGCGAAGGTTGCTTAAATCCTGGTGAAATAACTAAGGAAAATATACTTTGTCATTTCACTAGTTTTGAAACAGATTTTGGTAATTTTTGGGGATAATTTTGAAACCAGCTTTATAATTGTGATTTTCCAAGTAAGTGCATGTTTTTTCTTCCGTTAAGAAGTGCGTTATTGTAGGAATCCTGTGCGTCTCTTTGATGTACACGCGCTGATTGCGTGACTATCGGCCACGCAGCGTTTCCAATTTCGTTTGTGAGTTTGGTTTTCGGGCGCGAAAGAAGGTTAAAATCGACGTGTTTCCCGAGATAGGTGTTAGTGCTGGTAGAGTTGTAAATTACAAGGGAAAAAAAGAAAATAGGGGGAAGGAAAAAAGGGAAGTGGGAGGAAATAAGGAGAGAAAAAGAGGGAAGGAAGGTAGGAAAAGGGGAAAGAAGGAAAAAAAGGGAAAAAAGGAAAGAAAGAGGGACAAAAATTTCCTTTGTTAGTTTTTGTTTTTGTAGTAGGTTTATTTAATTTTTGTTGGTGAATTAAAATAGTTGGTAAGAGAAAAAAAGAGTGAAAGGGAAGAAGAAGAGAGAAAAAAATAAGGTATTGGTATTACCTGAAAAGGTAAAAAAAGTGAAAAGAATGACGCAACAACCAGGAGGGGTACCAGCAAGGTATGTACGAACAAACACTGCGTTTCTGAGCTTTGTGGCTTTCCCGGATGGAGATGTACCTTTAGAGGTAGAAGTACACAGATGGCTGAAATATTATGGAGTCAAAAAAGAGAACCTGATAGGTATTGACGGATCAGGACTGCGATACAGCAAAACTATGTATGTGAAGTTCACCACTAGCAACGAACTCCACAAGTTCCTCGCTAAAACTGAAGACGGAATGTTATCATTTGATGAAAGAGTTGTATACGTAAAAAATTGCGAAACAAAACCCACTTTTGTGAAAATAGAAAGAATGCCGCTAGAAAGGGAGTTGTTAGATGTCCAAGAGACATTGGAAAGGTATGGTAGGGTTTTCTTATGTAAACGTGAGTATTACTCTGGTGACGGATATCTCGAAACAGCCAAAACCAGAGCAATAGCAAGCATGAGAGTAAATAAGAACATCCCTTCTTTCATTTTCGCAAATGGAATGAGAATGCGGATATGGTGTGATGGCCAAATCAAAATATGCATAATATGTGATGAAACAGGACATTTAGCAGCTCAGTGTCTTTTTTCCTCACAGAGGTCGCAAAGAAACATAACATACAAATCAAGTGGCCTTAATGCCGTTAGTAGCCAAAGCAATGTTCAGCCGGAAAAACAACCTGCAAACCAAACAAACCTGAAACCCAAAGAAAAAGAACCTGAAGAGGAAAAGACAAATGCGCGTAAAAATAGATCGCAAAATGGAGAAAATGAAACAGGAACTCGCAAGATCGGAAAAGCGGAAAACGACCCGTCAATACAAGGACGAGCTAGAAAGAAAAAAGAAACTGGAGAAAAAAGGACAAGATACTGATAGCGAAGATGAAGAGATCCAAGAGGCCCGCAGCAGGAGTAGCTCACTGCCGGGAGTACTCACTAGGGGTATGAAAAGGAACAAAAGATCGCAAAGAACAGAATCACAGACAGGGCAAGCTGAACTTTCGAGCCGACTTGAAAGCATCGAAGGTATGATCGATAGTGTGGAAGAAATCGTACAGAGCAGCAACAGCCCTTCGGCAAGCCAGGCATTGGAACTAATCGATTACGCTGAGACGTCTTTCACGTCACTAGAAGGATTAGAAACCAAGAAAGTAAGAACTAGAGGAAATGCAGAAGACGTGGTGATAAATCAGCAAGAGCTTCCAAATTTGAACGTAAATTTAAATTTGAACGTAAATTCCGCAAATTTGAACGTAAATGGAATAAAGCAAAAAAGTAGACAAATAATGCTAAAAGGGTATCTACTAAAAGAAAGAATAGACTTAGCATTTATACAAGAGAACGACACAAGCAAACTGAAAGGTTTTGAACCTGAATATAAGTATTTTACGAGTTGCAATGCGGGTGGAGGAAGCGTGGCGATAATATATAAAGAAAAGATCCATGTAAAAGACGTTCGAACCGATAGAGACTGGAGAATTATCAGGTGTGAGATATGTGGGTGTAAATATGTCAACATATATGCTCCATCAGGGTCGCAAAACAAAAAATAAGAGAAGTATTCTTCGAAGAAAAAATAGCCCCATATATACCGAAAGATATTGAAAACACAGTTTTCCTTGGAGATTTATCTGCATAACAGACCAGCAAGATGCTATAGCACAAAGTAACAATATTTGCTTGCCACTGAAACGATCCGTGCGTGATGCAGGCTTTCTAGACGTTTGGAAAGAAAAAGTGAATACAAGGAGTTTCACTAGGATAAGCTGGACGGCGTACGGAGGAGGAGCTAGACTCGACCGCATATACACGCTAGGTGAGATCCTTCCACAAATAGACAAAATCGAGAACAAAATTGTACCGTTTTCCGACAATCAAGCTGTGGTTGCCACATTGAGAAACGACGAGAAAAAAAAATCTTCTTTCAGAAATTAGTCATGGAATATGAATACTGAAGAAATGAGAAACAAAGAATTCACAAACGCAACAGAAAAGATATTAAAGGTACTGAAAACTGTCGAGAAAAGTAGCCTTCCGAAACATCAGGAAAGTGTATGTAAACCAGCGATTATAAAAGTGGCCCAACAAATCTCTAGTGATACAGCAAGGTTTGAAGAGAAACACGTCAGCTTTCTATATAAAGTAGTTTGCCAGCTAAAAGAAGAGATAAATGCAGGGAAAAATTCAAACAAGGAATATTTTGAGGCTCTGTCAGAGATAAGAGAGGTTGAGCATAAGCGGACAGAAGCAATAAAAATAAGAACTAAAATAGATGAACATATTGAAAACGAACAGTTAACAACAACTCTCATATGCCGCGAGAAGGAAAATATAAGCCAACAACAAACGAGAAAAATAAGAAATCAGAAAGGGGAAGTCCTTGAAAGCGAAAAAGATATATTAAACGAAGCAAGAGATTATTACCAGAATGTGTTCAAGAAAGAAAAAGAAGAAACCGAAGACGAACAAAAGAAGGTGCGAGAATTTATTGAGGAAATGAACATAACAAAAGTAACCGATGAACAAAATGAAATGCTAATAAGCGAAATCACTGCAGAAGAAATAAAAAAAAGCATTATCGGAAACGAAAAATAACAAATCCCCGGGCAGAGACGGCATACCTTACGAATTTTATAAGCATCATGGAAATGAAATAGCCCCGATTCTGTCTGAAATGTTCAACAAGATGCTAAATAGCCCCGAAGAAAAATTGGATGCATTGGAACAGTGAAGCTCCTACCAAAGTCAGGAAATCTTGAAGAACTGAAGAACTGGAGACCTATAAGTTTAACAAACTGCGAATATCGGATCCTCACCAAAGTTCTTGCAAACCGACTAAAAAAGGTATTTGCTAAGTTGCTAAGTAAGCGACAAAAAGGAGGATTAGATGGACGGAAAACAGCTGATGTTTTAAGAGCCATACGAAATGTAATACAAGTGATGGAAAAAATGAATGAAAAAGGGAAATACAGAATCACAAGCTTTTACATTCGAAAAGCATTTGACAAAATAAGAAGAACAATCCTACTTATTATACTAGTGGCATACGGTTTCTGTAAAGAGTTTATCGAATGGGTAAAGAAGACCTTCGAGAAAAAAGAACAGACAATAGTGATAGGTAATATGGAAAGTGATAGCTTTGAAGCAGAGACAGGAGTGAGACAGGGATGCCCATTAAGCTCTTTATTTTTCGAAATATATGTTGACCCTTTATTAAGATATTTGGAGCAAGAGATACAAAGAATCGAGATAGAAGGAACCCAACAAAAGATAGAAGGATTTGTCGATGACCTCACGTTTTTCACGGAAACAGACATGGATTATTTACGAGCTCTGCTTTAAATAACTAAGTACTGCGATTTGTTCAAACTGGAATTAAACAAAGAAAAATGTGAATTCCTGTCTTTAAGCGAAGAAGAACCTCAGTATATTGGCGGGATAGAAAGGAAAGATGAAATGAAGGTTTTTGGTATCCAATGGAGAAAAACATGGAAAGAGACGGAAAAAGTAAACTGGGCCAAAACATTGCAGAAGTTTAAGTCGGCACTTGCTTACGGATATGGAAGAGCCTTCACAATATTTCAAAAATCTCAGTACGTTAATATTTACTGTTGTCCAGTGGTATGGTATTTCGCTTCAGTATCAAACCCCACAAAAGGCATCCAGAAGAAAATAAAACCAATGATATATCAGTTTGTCTGGTACGGAAAACCCCATCCAAAGCTTAAAGTTACAGATATGTTTCTAATGAAAAGCCAAGGAAGCCTACAAATAATTAACACAGAAGCCAAGATAAAAGAACTTCACATGAAAACAATTATTGAAGAAATCCATTTTGAAGAAACAACCCTATGAAAAATTTGTATAACGCATGGGTGAGAAATGAAAGGAGTGACTGCCCAAATTTGGTACAAAAACATTTCGGAACTGTCAAAGAATTACTGGAAAAAAGGATCGCAGACCCTGATAGCAAAAAAATCAAGAAAACGGATATGAAACAATGGTTCATTTTGCAGGAAAACCTACCTCCAGCGAAAATTCTAGAGACGAGTGATCTTGACGATGAAAAACTGAAGAAAATGTTCGACCTGATACACTCTAGTTTCTTACCGCCGAAGGTTAAGGATCATGCGTTTTTCCAAGTTCACAAAATACTGCCAACTGAAGAGAGAAAACACAGGATAGGAAACACAGGAAACACCAATCGACCGGAATGTGCGGAAGGTGTGGAAATCAAATTGAAACACTTGAACATTTAATTCTTCAGTGCACAAGTGTAAAAACAAAATTAGAAGAATTGTAACAACTGTTAAGTAGTGAAATACAGGAAAATGAGGAACTGGTCACCGCAGAAAAGGTTGTAGAATTAAAATTATGCACGGAAACCAATCAAACGAAGAAACACGAAGATTTGGCATACATTTTCACACATTTCAGCTACTATGCCTGGAAAACGAAAATGAAAGATACGAAACCAACAGAGGTAATGAAAAAGGTAAGAGTTCAGTGGGATAGGTTAGTAAATTTAAGGAATGGCAAACAGAAAGGAGAAAAGTGAAGGTAAAGGCAAAAGTGATTTTTTTTTTTTTTTTTTTTTTTTTTTTTTTTTTTTTTTTTTTTTTTTTTTAGAAGGGAGTAAAAAAAATGAAAAAGTTTTTATAATTAGAAATTGAGATGTTGTTATTTAAAAGTTGAATAAAAAAAAAATGATAAAGAAAGAAGTATTAAAAGTAGGATAAAGATAAATTTTTAAAGAGATTTGAGAAGTATTGAATATAGGATAATGATAATGTTTTAATGAGGATTGAGCAGCCAAAGGGGAAATGAAAGATGAGTAATAAGGGTAAAGGAAATGAAGTAGAAATATAATGAAAGATTCTACCTATTGGTTTTTATTTGTGAAGGTGGAGTAGTTAATTTCTTTCTTACTTTATTTATTTTTTTCGTGTTTTTTGTATTTTTTATATTCTTATTTTGGGGGACGGGGGTAAAAGTGAATTTATATATCGGGGGAAATAGAGGTTGATGAAACAGATTATGAAAAGTGTAATTTAAGGTCACGATGGAAGGGGTGCCCTAGCTGGCAAGGGCAGCCTGAGATATCGGATGAACCTAAAAGGTATAAGAAAATTGAAATGTAGTATACCTCTATTTTTACACCCTGGTATATTTTGGAATGCTCAATTTTTATATAATATTAATAAATTAAATTTTGAAGAAGTTATTTTTATTAAGAAAAGAGTAGGTGAAATTAGATAAATTATGAGATATTTTTAAAGAAAATTTGAAGGTCACCGAGAGGAGAGGAGGTGGAATTAAAAAAAAAAAAATAAAAAAAAAATAAAAAAAAAACAAGAGAACCTGAATCGACTCTTAAGTGATTTTCAATCTATTGGGATTTCTATCAATATTGGTGAGTGCGAATTTTTGTCCTTTAATTTCCGACGCCAGCCGCTTCTCTCAAACATAATCCATTAAAATTACAAATAAAAAGGGTGATAAAACGCACCGAAAAAGGGTGGTTTCAATTAACATGTCAATAAATTGTGTAAATCCGTTTGGACCACGACGTAGAAGTTTCATACAATAGTCCAATGATCTAGAATCATTTTTCATTATATCTTCAAGTATTTTTCGAGAAAATATTCTCCTTCGAAAAGATAACTCAAGAAAATCATCATGTAGAATCAAACATTTTTCCATAATCACAAGATTCCGTGTAATTTTCTCTTTCTCAAATCCGATCACTTTTTCAATCCTAACACTCTCACAACCAACTTCAGACTAACTAGGATTCTTTCTACTTCCTGAATATTCGGTAGCCTACTATAAAATATTATAAGAAAAATCAAGTTTTTTAACTGAAAGTAAAAAGCAACACTAAAATTTAAAACGAACAGAAATTATTCCGTATTTGAAATGGGCTGTCCCCTCCTCAACGCCTCGCTCTTTACGCTAAAGTTTGACTCTGTCTTACAATTTTATTTTTTTTAACAATATAAGACTTTAGTGTAAAGATCGAGGCATTGAGGAGGGGACAGCCCCTTTCAAATACGGAATAATTTCTATTCGTTTTAAGTTTTAATATTGCTCCTTACTTTCAGTTTAAAAAACTTGTCTATTTATTTCTTTCTGAACGTTTTTGAATGAATGCAGGTTTTGATTTTGGCTCACCGTACATGAATAATTAAAATGAAATTTGCATACTAGTTTTACTTTTTTTGGTTAAATGGCTTTCTTGAAAGCTGTTTAATTTTATTTACGAACTTTTTGTTATTAACAAATTTACGTAACTTACTAATTAACTTACGTAACGAAACTTCTATATTTGTATGTTTTTATTACGTATATTAAGAGGTTCGCCCCTAGTCAATACCTCGCTCTTTACGCTAAAGGTTGAATTTTGTTCAAATTCTTTAAGAATGACCCCTTTATCACACAGGCCATTAATTAGAATAAATAGCTCTTATGAAATGAATAAAAAAACTTCAGCGTAAAGAACGAAGTATTGACAAGGGATTGAACCCAATCATATACGTAATAATTTCTGTTCGTTTCAAGTTTTGATGTTGCTCCTTACTTTCAGTTGAAATACGTGTTTTTTTTATTTAGTTCTGATCGTTTGTTCAAAATAATACTTGGAAATTTGGTGCCCTTTCGTAGCAATGTCCCTTCCCCATGAAAACTTCCTCCATGGAAAGATCCTCCCACTTAACCCCCGACCCAACCCCCCTCCACTACCAGAAAAAATCCCCCTGAAAACGTATGTATACTTCCCAATAACCAATACGATATGTAAACATTGGGCAAAGCTCATAACTTGCATCCCTTCCCTTGGGGACTGTGGGGGATTAAATCATCCTCAAAGACACAGTTACTATTTTTTTGACCATGCTGAACAAAATGGCTATCTCAAAACTTTGATCGGGTGACTTTGGGAAAAATGAGCGTGGGAAGGGGCCTAGTCGCCCTCCATTTTTTGTGTCGTTTAAAAAGAGCACTAGAATTTTTAATTTCCGTTAAAATGAGCCCTTCTGTGATATTCTAGGATCACTGGGTGAATACGATCACCCCTGGGTACAAGAAACAAAAAAAAAACAAATAAACACGCATACGTGATCTTTCTTCTGCCAAAAATACAAACTTCCACATTTTTCCAGATAGGAGCTTTAAACCTCTACAGTAGGGTTCTCTGATACGCTGAATGTGACGGTTTGATTTTCATTAAGGTTCTAGAACTTATAGGGGTTGTTTCTCCCTTCTTTCGAAAATAAGGTAAATTTTCTCAGGCGCGTTACTTTTATTAGGTAAGACTAAATTTGATGAAACTTATATATTTGAAACCAGAATACAAATTCTTTTGATGTATATATTGGTATCAAAATTCCTTTTTTTAGAGTTTCGATTACTATTGAGCCGGGTCGCTCCTTCCTTACAGTTCTTTACCACGAACTGTTTTATATAATGTGTGTTGGAAGGCCCAAAAAAAACGAAAATTTGCAGTTGCAGCAACTATAAATGACGATTTTTTGAACCAACACCTGAACTATCAAATGTGATAAGCTGTAAAAATTGACAACCTGGACCATCAATTGCAACAACGCCAATACGGGCAGCTAAAGTAAAGGTCATTTCTAAATATATATATATATATATATATATATATATATATATATATATATATATATATATATAATATATATATATATATATATATATATATATATATATATATATATATATATATATATATATATATATATATATATATATGTATATATATATATATATATATATATATATATATATATATATATATATATATATATATATATATATATAATATATATATATATATATATATATATATATATATATATATGTATATATATATATATATATATATATATATATATATATATATATATATATATATATATATATATATATATATATATAATATATATATATATATATATATATATATATATATATAATATATATATATATATATATATATATATATATATATATATATATATATATATATATATATATATATATATATATATATATATATATATATATATGTATATATATATATATATATATATATATATATATATATATATATATATATATATATATATATATATATATATATATATATATATATATATATATATATATATATATATATATATATATATATATATATATATATATATATATATATATATATTTATATATATATATATATATATATATATATATATATATATATATATATATATATATATATATATAATATATATATATATATATATATATATATATATATATATATATATATATATATATATATATATATATATATATATATATATATATATATATATATAATAAGAAAAATAAAGACACGCATACATGGTGTTTCTTCTGGCAATTAAATAAAAAAACAAGTTTTTTAAACTGAAAGTAAGGAGCGATATTAAAACTTAAAACGAACAGAAATTATTCTGTATATGAAAGAGACTGTCCCCTCCTCAACGCTTCGCTCTTTACGCTAAAGTTTTTTATTGTTTTAAAAAATAAAGTTGTGAGACAGAGTCAAACTTTAGCGTAAAGAGCGAGGCGTTGAGGAGGGGACAGTCTCTTTCATATACAGAATAATTTCTGTTCGTTTTAAGTTTTAATATCGCTCCTTACTTTCAGTTTAAAAAACTTGTTTTTTTATTTAATTTTTGAACGTTTTTGAATAAATGCAGGTTTTGATCTTGGCTCACCGTACATGAAAAATTAAAACAAAATTTTCATATTAATTTACTTTTATTTAGTTAAATGGCTTTCTCGAAACTTGTTTAATTTTATTTACGAACGTTTTTATTAGTAATAAATATACGTAACTTACGAATTAACTTACGTAACGAACTTCTATATTCATATATTTTTAATACATTTATTAGGGGGTTCGCCCCCTAGTCAATACCTTGCTCTTTAAGCGAATGTTCAAATTTTGTTCCAATTCTTTAGAAATGACCGCTTAATCAGAAAGGCCGTTAATTAGAATAAATAGCTCTTATGAAAGTACTAAAAAATCTTTGGCTTAAAGAGCGAGGCATTGACTACGGGGTGAACCCAATTATATATGTAATATTTTCTGTTCGTTTAAAGTTTTGACGTTGCTGCTGTTGCAGTTGAAATACTTGTTTTTTTATATTAAATTTATGATCTTTTTTTAAATAATGCTGGGAAGTCCGGCGTCCCCTTCATAGCAATGTCCCTTCCCCCATGAAAACTTCCTTCATGGAAAGATCCTCCCACATAACCCCTGACCCACCCCTCCCCCCCCACTACCAGGAAAAATCTCCCCTGAAAACGTCTGTATACTTTCAAATAACCAATACTATATGTTAACATTGGGTAAAGTTCATAACTTTCAGCCCTCCCCCCGGGAAGTTCGGGGGATTAAGTCATCCTAAAAGACATACCTATAATATTTTCGAACATGCTGAACAAAATGGCTATCTCAAAATTTTGATCAGGTGACTTTGGGAAAAAAATGAGCGTGGGAGGGGGCCTAGTTGCCCTCCATTTTTTTTGGTCACTTAAAAAGGGCACTAGAACTTTCAATTTCCATTCCAATGAGCCCTTCCACGATATTCTAGGACAACTGGTTCGATACGATCACCCCTGGAAAAAAAAAAAAAAAAAAACAAATAAACACGCACCCGTGATCTTTCTTCTGGCAAAAAATGCAAAATTCCACATTTTTGTAGATGGGAGCTTGAAACCTCTACAGTAGGGTTCTCTGATACGCGGAATATGATGGTGTGATTTTCATTAAGGTTCTATAACTTTTAGGGGGTCTTTCCCCCCTTTTTCGAAAATCAGCCAAATTTTCTCAGGCGCCTAACTTTTGATGGGTAGGATTAAACTTGATGAAACTTACATATTTGAAATCAGCATTAAAATGTGATTCTTTTGATGTATCTATTTGTATCAAAATACCGTTTTCTAGAGTTTCGGTTACCATTGAGCCGGGTCGCTCCTTACTTACAGTTCGTTACCACGAACTGTTTGAAAATACAAAATTCCACATTTTTGCAGATAGGAGCTTGAAACCTCTACAGTAAGGTTTTCTGATACACTTAACCTGATGGTGTGATTTACATTATGATTCTACCCCTTTTAGAGGATGTTTCCTCCTTTTTCAAAAATGAGGCAAATGTTTTGAGGTCCATAACTTTTGATGGGTAAGATTAAACTTGATGACTTATATATTGAAGCCGGATTAAATTCGGAATAAGTTACAGTGGATTGCAGTGACCGTCAGTTTCGCAATAAGTGAAACAATAAATTGATGTTTACGGACTATTTTACCATTGTATATTTTTACTCACTTGTATAAGGTCCTCTATTATTTTACTATCTTTTTAATTTGATTTGATAATCTGATTATGGTTCAATTTTGCTAATAAGCGGTCAGAAGAGGGGAGTTTCTTGTCGCAAGGGCCGTTGTACCTGCCGGGAGTGTTACTCCCTTAAACTGCGGGGATCTGGTAGTTAGAAACAACGCTTCCTTCGCTTATTGGTATCTGGCTCTATTGGTATCTGGTTCTTATCTGGTTCGTAGAGTGAATAATGAATAATGGACTTGTTTTTTCGCCGGTTTAAAATTTTTTGCAATTTAACCGTGATAATGGAGTGAATGAAAAATAAATACTGAAGTTTGTAAAGGAGTTTTTTCTGGACTTGGCAAGTTTAATCGAAGCTAAAAAAAACTCCTCTACGATGCGGCCGTACCTGGGACTGAGCTTCCGAGAAGACAGGGGCCGAAGGCTTTGGAAATCCATCTGAAGGATATTTTAAGCATATCGTCACATGAAATGTGACGATAAAGACATAGACCTACCGATGTTTGTAATTCGTTTTCCAAATGATGTACCTGTCATCCCTGCTTTGGTTTATTTGAGTTTGAACGCAAAATTGAATAAAATAGAACACTTCGTAAAGACTGTTTCAAGTAAGTTCGATTCGTATGATAATCACTTTCCACCACTGCCTGCCCGTAAGACGCCTTCAACTGACTCTCACACCACTGTTGTTTTCTCTAAAGTGCCACAAACACTAAATGATCCAATAAAACACAAAGAAGTGCTCGATAAAGTAAGCTGTCATGATGCAGTTACCAAGTATGAGTTTGCGAGGTGACAAATGGGCAATTAATGTTGAAAAATCTGCTGCTGAAGAATTCAAACACTCAATTTCAGTGATTTTAGCAGAATCTCCATCCAAGGTGATCACTAAGCGGTTTTACGGCATAGTCAGAGGAATATTGAAGGACTTAGACCTCTCATTCTTTCAAGGATATCCAGGTGTGGTGGAAGCTATGCGGCTCGGTGACACTGGTACGGTTAAGCTTGAGTTTTTTGACTCCATGTCAAAAGCCAAGGCTATTAAAAATGGTGTTAAACTTGGATATGAATACTTATCTGTGAAAGAATATCTGTCGGCATCTCGATGTTGTCTCAAATGCCGTTTGCCAGACCATAGAGTAGCTGATTGCACATGTTTGGTTGCGAAGTGTGCACACTGTGCGGGCCCTCATATTTCCACCAAGGATTCTCCCTGCCAGCTTGATGCAAGCTGTGCTAATTTTGGGGAAAATCATGCCTCCTTTAGTCTTGGATTCAAAGTGCTGAGAGATATCCTTGAAGAAATGATTGAAGAAATGATTGTGCCTGTTTCGATTGTTTCGCTTAATATAAATGGTACTCGTTTAAAGGAGCATGTGATTCATGAATTGTGTGACCGGTTTGACACAGTATGCCTTCAAGAACACCTCCTGACTTATACTAGTATTAACGTGTTAAAAAGAAGTGGTAATCGTTCCGTTTTTACAACTAATGCTGAGGTCACTTTTGGTACACCTTCTGGAGGCCTCGCGTACATTGTTAAGAATAACCTGATTTTGCTCTCTCCAGTGTGTTTTCACAGTGATAAATTCATCCTTGCGGTTCGGTTTGGTAGTACTGTTCTGATAAATGTGTATCTCTCGTGTAACGAAAAAACTATTTCCGCTTTAAACGCGTATATGAAAGCCTCGGCAAATCTTAAGGCTATTCTTGCGTCTGTTGTTTCGACTGGTTATGATTTCACAGTGGTTGGTGACTTTAAGACAGATATTACAAGTCAGTCAGTTCGATCCGATATAGTCCTTGATGCTTTTTCTGCTTATAAAATAGTCAAGAAAAGTGTTGATTATTCATATATTCTCCAATCTGGTAGTTTGTCCAATATTGACCATGTAGTTTCCTCACAAAATATTAATATATCGACTGTTCTTGTTCATGAAGACAATCGTGATATTGACCACCTCCCGATTTCGTTCGTTGCTTCACTAGTTGCTTTCTGTTCTGCTAGACCATTTACACAAAGTTCTAAGTGGTTTTACAAAAATAATTGGAGTAGAGCTATTTTTGTACTTTATATTATTACGTTGTTCGCGTTATTGGGTCCTATAAAAGTTCCTTACCATTTGCTTCAAGTTACTGACCATTTCCCAAATGATAAGCACTCTCTAAATGATTATTATGATTAAATAATTTGGTGCTTAAAACAAGCAGAGGCGACTACTGTTCCTCTAGAAAAGATTAAAGTTAAAACTAGAAAACCAGAATGGGTGTTGGACCCAGAATCAAAAGTTGTAAAGAATAAAGCTAAGTTTTGGCTACGAATATGGGTGTCTTGCGGTCGGCCAAATCGAGGAGTTGTCTTCGATCTGAAGCAAAGTACCAAGCGTGCTTATAAAAAACGTTTACGGCACTCTAGGGTATGTGGTTTTGATTTTCCTGCGTCGAGAAAGAAGTGGTCTCATGTTATGAATTCGGATAAGCTTAGAAATGACTTTTCTGAAAATCCTATAGCAGTTCATACTTGGGTGTCGTATTATAATGATATTTTCGGCAAGGTGAACCGGGAAGTTGAAAAGCTTTTTAGTAATCTTCTTGAGTCTTGTTTGCCTAATTGTATTTCTCAGACTAATATATTACCAGTTTCTACTGTTCATATTGGTCAAGCTATTAAGAACATTCAATCTAGCTCTGTTGATCAAGACGGAATTTCTTCTTATCATCTAAAAGTAGTTTGCCATCCAAAAGTAACTTTGATAGATCACCTTCAGCTACTCTTTCAAATGTGTTTATCTACTTCTATGGTTCCTGACAGTTTTCTCTGTGGCACAGTCACCTCGGTTTTATAGCGTGGAAAAACTTCGTCAGTCTGTATTTCTTATTGACCAATTACTGTTTCGTGCAATCTTAGCAAAATTTTTGAATATATTCTTCTCCTTTCATTTCAGAAAGTGTAAATTTTGGTGAAAACCAATTTGGCTTTCAAAAAAGGCTGGGATGTCAGCACGCCCATCGTGGTCTAGCTTCCCTCCTGTTGCAAGCTGTTAATAATAAATCTCCTCTTCATATCTGTGATCTTGATCTTTCGAAAGCTTTCGATAGTATAGTCCACTCACATGCACTCTATTCCCTTTTTTCAAACAGTATTAACCTTTCTATTGTTATTTTGTTACGGTACTGGTATTCTAACTCTTTTATTTGGATAAAATTTAATGGAGTAGTTTCTGATTCAAAGGTGCTACTTCGGCGTGGAGTCCGTCAAGGTGGTGTCTTTTCTCCAACTATTTTTAAGTTATGTATTGCTCCTATCCTTTCATCTTTGCCTTCGACTTTCATTTCTGATGGAATTGATGTCTCGTATCTTGCTTATGCGGACGATGTTCTCCTTGTCAGTAGTTCTAGGGCTGGGCTCTCAAATTCTGTCAGCTGGATCTCAGACCAGTTCAGACGGATTGGGCTTATATTGAAAGTTGATAAGTGCGATTCTAATTCATTTAATTTGAGTTCTAGTCTCCCTCTTAACTGTGGTTTTTTCTCTATTCCCTGTCTCTTCTTTTTGGTGGCTTGGTATTCACATTACTAATAATCTTAAAACAGTTCGGGCTCTGACAGTTTTTAATGCCAAAAAAAAATTCAGATAGGATATTCAAAAATTGTTGCAAATAGAGGGAGGTACAATAGAAAAGCGCTTGGGAAATTATATTCTTCATTTTTCGACCATTCTATTCTTTTTTTATCTGATGCCAGATGCCTGGAACCGGCATCTAATATCGTGATTCGATCTCCCTGATTTACGGGAAAAAGTGACTGTGCTTGTGGGAAAGCTGTCGTTATCTGCAGGTCTTACTGCGCACCATAATTTACGTCGTTTTATTTAAATAATTGTTAAGTGTGCGAGTTTGCTTTTTTGTTTTTGTTTTTATTTGTTTTGGTTCTTGATATGCTCCGCTTCTTTTTTATAGTGGGTAATAAATAAACTATTATTCTTATTATTATATGTTTGAAATCAGCATAAAAATCCAATTCTTTTAATATGTCTACTGGTATCAAATTCCGTTTTTAGAGTTTCGGTTACTATTGACCCGGGTCTCTCCTAACTTAAAGTTCGTTACCACGATTTGTTTGATATTTTTGATTTAGAAACAATTCTACTATATATATATAATTACAAAAACAACAATCACTGATACAATTTATTCTCCTCAATATATTTCACTTCTGTATTTAAAGCAGCTTGAAGTCTATTTACATGCACTGTATAAAGTTTCGCTGAAAAGCATAACGGCTCCTCCAGTTCAAATTTGCTCAATGATATCACATATCTTGCATACATATCATCCCATTCAAGGCTTAGTCGAGATCCTCTTGTTATTTTCTACTGCTACCTTTGGTACTCTCGTCTTTGTATCATTGCTGCTACCAGCTCAACCATCAACTTCTAATAGTGTAAACATAGCACTTATTTCTTCTAATATAAATATCTTGTCGAATAATAGAGTATAAACAAACTGTTCTCTCTCTGAATTCGATTCTCTTACTAATATGAATTACAATGAAAGTCACTCCTTATATTGAATCTGGTTGCTATGGATAGATTGCTATGGCTTCATAGCCATGATATCCTACAAGTAATGATCATGAATAAATTATGTGCCATTAGTATCTATTGACATGGTTTTAACCTTTAGGCTGTTCGCCCCATATTGTATATCATTATAGTCCGAGTATAACCGGTTCGCCTCGCTTTATATGGTGTTCTTCCAGTATTCCATACAGGTTTTGACCCGAATGTAGCGTTTTTGGTAGGTTTTTTACGATGTTCATCCCACTGCTTGTATAAAACTGCATACATGGTCACTACTGAAACCTGAGAAACCCCCCAAAATTTTTGTCCAAATAACGGTGGGCATTTAAACGAAGACACCAGCCTATGGGGGTCAGTAGAGATGTACCTTTTGTAAGACCCCTATATAGTTTAGAATGCTACAATATAGAGAGAAATAATGATTTAAAGATTTTATATATTTTTTTTAATCTAGTCCTTTCAAGATTTAGCGTGGTTAATTGATACAGGTGCTTTAAAAACCATAATTAGGGAGAAAACTTTTGGGAAGTTTCTTCATGGTGTACGAAATCGGGTTTGCAGATGTCAAAATACCCTGACCTCTGTTCCAGGTCTCAAACTGACAATTTTGGAAAAATGTCCCTTAAAAACTAGCACAGGGAATGCAGAAATAACGGTACAATAACAGTAAAATTGAGTGTTTTCAAAATTTACTGTGCTTAATTGATACAGGTGCTTCAAAATCCATAATTAGGGAGGAAGTTCCTACGAAGTTTCTTCATGGTATACAAAATAGGGTTAGCAGATGTCAAAAACCCTGACCTCTGTTACAGGTCACAAACAATTTTGAAAATTTTGGGAGAATATACGTTGCTAATATAAATTAGCACATGGAATACAGAAATAACGGTACAAGTGATAATATGTAAACAGCTACCATTTTCTTGCATCTTAAGAGTAGACACGACAAGAAAGTGTGGAATGCTATGAGACCCAATAAAAAATTGTTACACCATAACAAAACCGAAGGCAACTGATTGACAAGTTTGCGTAACAGCCGACAATAGTAGTGAAAACCCCGAGTATAATTTAAAACTAGACGGGAGGATAACCATAGAAGGAGGAAACACGGCTCAAGTCTTAGTCAGGTCAAATACAAAAGAGGATAAACTTAAAACAATTGAAGTCGTAATTGGAGAACACACCCTAAAAGATTACCCCTCCATTTTTGTAGAGTCAAATTATAAAAAGTAAAAATGGGATTGCATATTTGAAAATATCCAATCTAGGCAACGACTAGGTAAAACTAAATAAGGCAATATTATGTACGGAGTAAAACATTTGAAATACAGATATTAAATCTCTAAGCAGTCCAGAGTTAAACATACATTTTACAAGTCAAGAACAAATTTCACCGTAACCACGGCAACAAGAGAATCATGGAATGTCAAAAACTAGTTTTTTAAAACAGTTTAATTTAGATCATTTACCGAAAAATATTAAAAACCAAACGGAAAATATTTTGTGGGAGTATAAATGGACTTTCGTAAGGCATAAAACTGATTACGGCTTAAGACACCTTATACTCAAGGACCACTAATCTAAAAAAAAAAAACATGTGAAACCCCCTACAATTTAAGATCGTGGCTTTATGACCAAATCAAAGAACTGGAAGAACAGGGAGTAACTAAAGAAGGAGTCAGCATTTAGTGTTTTCCATTAGTAATAGTCAGAAAAAAATACGGTACACGGAGGTCATGTATAGCCCTTGAGGGTGCTAAATGCAGTCGCAGTAAAAGATGTCATGAAGTTACCCAGAATTGATGCAATTCTAGATTCATTAGGAGGGTCAAAGTATTATACAAGCTTCGCCCTTATAGCCGGATATTGGCAAATAGTCTTAGACCTAGAAACGAAACAGAAAGAAACAATAATAAACGAAAAAGATCTCCCAGAACACCATAAACATTATCTAGAGGAGCCAGAGTAATTTGAAATAGATGAAGATAAAAATATCCTTATAAGATATTATAGAGCGCCACAAGAGAATAGCAAATATAAAGAAAACTTCTTCAGTTATACCAAGATCCCTAGAAGGATCTTGCGGGTGCCATGGGAGAAGCAAAAACACTTGGTAGAATAAATAAAATTTATTTTCCAAAAATGTGCTAAAATTAAAAACTTTAGTTCAAGAATGCCAAGTATGCACCAAATAGAAATTGCCACCAAAAATTCCTCGTGCAGAACTATGATAGTACCCATCAGTAGAGTAGTACCTTGTACTTCTGAGAGTTTATGTTCCTTCCTATGCTATTCTAAGGGTTTATGTTCCTTCCTATGCTATTCTAAGGGTTTATGTTCCTTCCTATGCTATTCTAAGGGTTTATGTTCCTTCCTATGCTATTCTAAGGGTGTATGTTCCTTCCTATGCTATTATAAGGGTTTTTGTTCCTTCCTATGTTATTCTAAGGGTTTATGTTCCTTCCTATGCTATTCTAAGTGTTTATATTCCTTCCTATGCTATTCTAGGAGTTTATGTTCCTTCCTATGCTTTTCTAGGAGTTTATGTTCCTTCCAATGGTATTCTATGTGACCTCTACACCCGCTTTAAACGCGTATATGAAAGCCTCGGCAAATCTTAAGGCTATTCTTGCGTCTGTTGTATCGACTGGTTATGATTTCACAGTGGTTGGTGACTTTAAGACAGATATTACAAGTCAGTCAGTTCGATCCGATATAGTCCTTGATGCTTTTTCTGCTTATAAAATAGTCAAGAAAAGTGTTGATTATTCATATATTCTCCAATCTGGTAGTTTGTCCAATATTGACCATGTAGTTTCCTCACAAAATATTAATATATCGACTGTTCTTGTTCATGAAGACAATCGTGATATTGACCACCTCCCGATTTCGTTCGTTGCTTCACTAGTTGCTTTCTGTTCTGCTAGACCATTTACACAAAGTTCTAAGTGGTTTTACAAAAATAATTGGAGTAGAGCTATTTTTGTACTTTATATTATTACGTTGTTCGCGTTATTGGGTCCTATAAAAGTTCCTTACCATTTGCTTCAAGTTACTGACCATTTCCCAAATGATAAGCACTCTCTAAATGATTATTATGATTAAATAATTTGGTGCTTAAAACAAGCAGAGGCGACTACTGTTCCTCTAGAAAAGATTAAAGTTAAAACTAGAAAACCAGAATGGGTGTTGGACCCAGAATCAAAAGTTGTAAAGAATAAAGCTAAGTTTTGGCTACGAATATGGGTGTCTTGCGGTCGGCCAAATCGAGGAGTTGTCTTCGATCTGAAGCAAAGTACCAAGCGTGCTTATAAAAAACGTTTACGGCACTCTAGGGTATGTGGTTTTGATTTTCCTGCGTCGAGAAAGAAGTGGTCTCATGTTATGAATTCGGATAAGCTTAGAAATGACTTTTCTGAAAATCCTATAGCAGTTCATACTTGGGTGTCGTATTATAATGATATTTTCGGCAAGGTGAACCGGGAAGTTGAAAAGCTTTTTAGTAATCTTCTTGAGTCTTGTTTGCCTAATTGTATTTCTCAGACTAATATATTACCAGTTTCTACTGTTCATATTGGTCAAGCTATTAAGAACATTCAATCTAGCTCTGTTGATCAAGACGGAATTTCTTCTTATCATCTAAAAGTAGTTTGCCATCCAAAAGTAACTTTGATAGATCACCTTCAGCTACTCTTTCAAATGTGTTTATCTACTTCTATGGTTCCTGACAGTTTTCTCTGTGGCACAGTCACCTCGGTTTTATAGCGTGGAAAAACTTCGTCAGTCTGTATTTCTTATTGACCAATTACTGTTTCGTGCAATCTTAGCAAAATTTTTGAATATATTCTTCTCCCTTTCATTTCAGAAAGTGTAAATTTTGGTGAAAACCAATTTGGCTTTCAAAAAAGGCTGGGATGTCAGCACGCCCATCGTGGTCTAGCTTCCCGCCTGTTGCAAGCTGTTAATAATAAATCTCCTCTTCATATCTGTGATCTTGATCTTTCGAAAGCTTTCGATAGTATAGTCCACTCACATGCACTCTATTCCCTTTTTTCAAACAGTATTAACCTTTCTATTGTTATTTTGTTACGGTACTGGTATTCTAACTCTTTTATTTGGATAAAATTTAATGGAGTAGTTTCTGATTCAAAGGTGCTACTTCGGCGTGGAGTCCGTCAAGGTGGTGTCTTTTCTCCAACTATTTTTAAGTTATGTATTGCTCCTATCCTTTCATCTTTGCCTTCGACTTTCATTTCTGATGGAATTGATGTCTCGTATCTTGCTTATGCGGACGATGTTCTCCTTGTCAGTAGTTCTAGGGCTGGGCTCTCAAATTCTGTCAGCTGGATCTCAGACCAGTTCAGACGGATTGGGCTTATATTGAAAGTTGATAAGTGCGATTCTAATTCATTTAATTTGAGTTCTAGTCTCCCTCTTAACTGTGGCTTTTTCTCTATTCCCTGTCTCTTCTTTTTGGTGGCTTGGTATTCACATTACTAATAATCTTAAAACAGTTCGGGCTCTGACAGTTTTTAATGCCAAAAAAAAATTCAGATAGGATATTCAAAAATTGTTGCAAATAGAGGGAGGTACAATAGAAAAGCGCTTGGGAAATTATATTCTTCATTTTTCGACCATTCTATTCTTTTTTTATCTGATGCCAGATGCCTGGAACCGGCATCTAATATCGTGATTCGATCTCCCTGATTTACGGGAAAAAGTGACTGTGCTTGTGGGAAAGCTGTCGTTATCTGCAGGTCTTACTGCGCACCATAATTTACGTCGTTTTATTTAAATAATTGTTGAGTGTGCGAGTTTGCTTTTTTGTTTTTGTTTTTATTTGTTTTGGTTCTTGATATGCTCCGCTTCTTTTTTATAGTGGGTAATAAATAAACTATTATTCTTATTATTATATGTTTGAAATCAGCATAAAAATCCAATTCTTTTAATATGTCTACTGGTATCAAAATTCCGTTTTTAGAGTTTCGGTTACTATTGACCCGGGTCTCTCCTAACTTAAAGTTCGTTACCACGATTTGTTTGATATTTTTGATTTAGAAACAATTCTACTATATATATATAATTACAAAAACAACAATCACTGATACAATTTATTCTCCTCAATATATTTCACTTCTGTATTTAAAGCAGCTTGAAGTCTATTTACATGCACTGTATAAAGTTTCGCTGAAAAGCATAACGGCTCCTCCAGTTCAAATTTGCTCAATGATATCACATATCTTGCATACATATCATCCCATTCAAGGCTTAGTCGAGATCCTCTTGTTATTTTCTACTGCTACCTTTGGTACTCTCGTCTTTGTATCATTGCTGCTACCAGCTCAACCATCAACTTCTAATAGTGTAAACATAGCACTTATTTCTTCTAATATAAATATCTTGTCGAATAATAGAGTATAAACAAACTGTTCTCTCTCTGAATTCGATTCTCTTACTAATATGAATTACAATGAAAGTCACTCCTTATATTGAATCTGGTTGCTATGGATAGATTGCTATGGCTTCATAGCCATGATATCCTACAAGTAATGATCATGAATAAATTATGTGCCATTAGTATCTATTGACATGGTTTTAACCTTTAGGCTGTTCGCCCCATATTGTATATCATTATAGTCCGAGTATAACCGGTTCGCCTCGCTTTATATGGTGTTCTTCCAGTATTCCATACAGGTTTTGACCCGAATGTAGCGTTTTTGGTAGGTTTTTTACGATGTTCATCCCACTGCTTGTATAAAACTGCATACATGGTCACTACTGAAACCTGAGAAACCCCCCAAAATTTTTGTCCAAATAACGGTGGGCATTTAAACGAAGACACCAGCCTATGGGGGTCAATAGAGATGTACCGTTTGTAAGACCCCTATATAGTTTAGAATGCTACAATATAGAGAGAAATAATGATTTAAAGATTTTATATATTTTTTTTAATCTAGTCCTTTCAAGATTTAGCGTGGTTAATTGATACAGGTGCTTTAAAAACCATAATTAGGGAGAAAACTTTTGGGAAGTTTCTTCATGGTGTACGAAATCGGGTTTGCAGATGTCAAAATACCCTGACCTCTGTTCCAGGTCTCAAACTGACAATTTTGGAAAAATGTCCCTTAAAAACTAGCACAGGGAATGCAGAAATAACGGTACAATAACAGTAAAATTGAGTGTTTTCAAAATTTACTGTGCTTAATTGATACAGGTGCTTCAAAATCCATAATTAGGGAGGAAGTTCCTACGAAGTTTCTTCATGGTATACAAAATAGGGTTAGCAGATGTCAAAAACCCTGACCTCTGTTACAGGTCACAAACAATTTTGAAAATTTTGGGAGAATATACGTTGCTAATATAAATTAGCACATGGAATACAGAAATAACGGTACAAGTGATAATATGTAAACAGCTACCATTTTCTTGCATCTTAAGAGTAGACACGACAAGAAAGTGTGGAATGCTATGAGACCCAATAAAAAATTGTTACACCATAACAAAACCGAAGGCAACTGATTGACAAGTTTGCGTAACAGCCGACAATAGTAGTGAAAACCCCGAGTATAATTTAAAACTAGACGGGAGGATAACCATAGAAGGAGGAAACACGGCTCAAGTCTTAGTGAGGTCAAATACAAAAGAGGATAAACTTAAAACAATTGAAGTCGTAATTGGAGAACACACCCTAAAAGATTACCCCTCCATTTTTGTAGAGTCAAATTATAAAAAGTAAAAATGGGATTGCATATTTGAAAATATCCAATCTAGGCAACGACTAGGTAAAACTAAATAAGGCAATATTATGTACGGAGTAAAACATTTGAAATACAGATATTAAATCTCTAAGCAGTCCAGAGTTAAACATACATTTTACAAGTCAAGAACAAATTTCACCGTAACCACGGCAACAAGAGAATCATGGAATGTCAAAAACTAGTTTTTTAAAACAGTTTAATTTAGATCATTTACCGAAAAATATTAAAAACCAAACGGAAAATATTTTGTGGGAGTATAAATGGACTTTCGTAAGGCATAAAACTGATTACGGCTTAAGACACCTTATACTCAAGGACCACTAATCTAAAAAAAAAAACATGTGAAACCCCCTACAATTTAAGATCGTGGCTTTATGACCAAATCAAAGAACTGGAAGAACAGGGAGTAACTAAAGAAGGAGTCAGCATTTAGTGTTTTCCATTAGTAATAGTCAGAAAAAAATACGGTACACGGAGGTCATGTATAGCCCTTGAGGGTGCTAAATGCAGTCGCAGTAAAAGATGTCATGAAGTTACCCAGAATTGATGCAATTCTAGATTCATTAGGAGGGTCAAAGTATTATACAAGCTTCGCCCTTATAGCCGGATATTGGCAAATAGTCTTAGACCTAGAAACGAAACAGAAAGAAACAATAATAAACGAAAAAGATCTCCCAGAACACCATAAACATTATCTAGAGGAGCCAGAGTAATTTGAAATAGATGAAGATAAAAATATCCTTATAAGATATTATAGAGCGCCACAAGAGAATAGCAAATATAAAGAAAACTTCTTCAGTTATACCAAGATCCCTAGAAGGATCTTGCGGGTGCCATGGGAGAAGCAAAAACACTTGGTAGAATAAATAAAATTTATTTTCCAAAAATGTGCTAAAAGTAAAAACTTTAGTTCAAGAATGCCAAGTATGCACCAAATAGAAATTGCCACCAAAAATTCCTCGTGCAGAACTATGGTAGTACCCATCAGTAGAGTAGTACCTTGTACTTCTGAGAGTTTATGTTCCTTCCTATGCTATTCTAAGGGTTAATGTTCCTTCCTATGCTATTCTAAGGGTTTATGTTCCTTCCTATGCTATTCTAAGGGTTTATGTTCCTTCCTATGCTATTCTAAGGGTTTATGTTCCTTCCTATGCTATTCTAAGGATTTATGTTCCTTCCTATGCTATTCTAAGGGTGTATGTTCCTTCCTATGCTATTCTAAGGGTTTTTGTTCCTTCCTATGTTATTCTAAGGGTTTATGTTCCTTCCTATGCTATTCTAAGGGTTTATGTTCCTTCCTATGCTATTCTAAGGGTTTATATTCCTTCCTATGCTATTCTAGGAGTTTATGTTCCTTCCTATGCTTTTCTAGGAGTTTATGTTCCTCCCAATGGTATTCTATGTGACCTCTACACGTGATTAAACACGTTTTGAAACTACATGCTATTTTCTTGCCTTATGTTCCCTTGGTACCTTTCCAAACAAAGTGATAAAAAAACATGTCTAGCAACTTCGTTCATCGTGATAGTGTATAAGGTTTGAAACCTACGCCTGAGGCACTTCAGTTTCACGTGCACATTGCAAAAAGCTGGCAGTAGGAGTGGGGATTCCCCACTGGTTCCTGAAGTCTAGTTTGTTACACAAGTTTGCTTCAACTCCACGTTTACATGGATGCTACAATCAGAATGGTTTTATTGACATTTGCAAAAAGGGAGAAGGGATTCGCGAATTGGACTGTACGAACGATCTTATTTGAATAATAGGGAAAAAACAGAGCTAGATAGCATTTGCGAATTGGATCATATGAAGATGGAGAACAAGGGTTAAAGTAATTAGCAGTTAAGGTAACCTCAATGGCGTTTGAACAGTGTTGTCAGTTTAAAATAGAGTCTAACGTTATAGTATACTAAAAAGTTGATACTAAGAGAGATGTAAATGGCAAGAAAAGAATTTTAACAATGGATAGCTTTACTTCTTCGATGTGTTCTGTATAATACACAAGTGGCGTTTGAACAGTGTTTTCAGTTTAAAATAGATTCTACCGTTATAGTATACTAAAAAGTTGATACTAATAGAGATGTAGATGGCAAGAAAATAATTTTAATAATGAAATTCAGAACAAAATCTAGAAATCCTTGCAAATCAAGTAGTAAGGTGTATGTGAGTACGAACCATCAAGGATCATAAGCACCAATGACCCTAACCAGCAGAGACATCAACCCCCAAAGGTCCCCTATCCCCAAACACAAAGGGCGTCCCCTCCCCTCCATCTTTTTGGGCCCCCTCCCCCCATTTTTTTTTTTTTTTTTTTTTAATTTTTTTTACTTTTTTTTATTATTTTTTTTAACATACTTAAAACATAACAAAAAAAAATCATAGTTACATTCTATTGATTTTTGAAAGTTCATTTTGAATTTCTTTCGTTGAAATGCAAGAGTTGGAATATTTCAGTAGTGTTTTGTCGTGGTTTACCTTGTCACACTTACATTCTCTTGATTTTTCAAAGTTCATTTTGGATTTCTTTCATTGAAATACAAGAGTTGGAATATTTCAGTAGTGTTTTGTTATGGTTTACCTTGTCACTGTTACATTCTTTTGATTTTTAAAACTTCATTTTTGGATTTCTTTCGTTGAAATGCGAGCGTTGGATTATTTCAGTAGTGTTTTGTTATGGTTTTCCATGTCACACTTACATTCGCTTGATTTTTCAAAGTTCATTTTGGATTTCTTTCATTGAAATGCAAGAGTTGGAATATTTCAGTAGTGTTTTGTCGTGGTTTACCTTGTCACACTTACATTCTCTTGATTTTTCAAAGTTCATTTTGGATTTCTTTCGTTGAAATGCAAGAGTTGGAATATTTCAGTAGTGTTTTGTCGTGGTTTACCTTGTCACACTTACATTCTATGGATTTTTCAAAGTTCATTTTTGGATTTGCTTCGTTGAAATGGGAGAGTTGGAATATTTCATTAGTGTTTTGTTATGGTTTACCTTGTCACAGTTACATTCTTTTGATTTTTCAAAGTTCATTTTTGGATTTCTTTCGTTGAAATGCAAGAGTTAGAATATTTCAGTAGTGTTTTGTTATGGTTTACATTGTCACAGTTACATTCTATTGATTTTTCCAAGTTCATTTTGAATTTCTTTCGTTGAAATGCAAGAGTTGGAATATTTCAGTAGTGTTTTGTTGTGGTTTACCTTGTCACACTTACATTCTCTTGATTTTTCAAAGTTTATTTTGGATTTCTTTTGTTGAAATGCAAGAGTTGGAATATTTCAGTAGTGTTTTGTTGTGCTTTACCTTGTCACACTTACTTTCTCTTGATTTTTCAAAGTTCTTTATGGATTTTTATCGTTGAAATGCAAGAGTTGGAAAATTTTAGTATTGTCTTGTCGTGGTTTACCTTGTCACAGTTACATTCTCTTGATTTTTCAAAGTTCATTTTGGATTTGTTTCATTGAAATGCAAGAGCTGAAATATTTCAGTAGTGTTTTGTTGTGATTTACCTTGTCACAGTTACATTCTCTTGATTTTTCAAAGTTCATTTTGGATTTCTTTCATTGAAATGCAAGAGCTGGAATATTTCAGTAGTATTTTGTCCTGGTTTACCTTGTCATAGTTACATTCTCTTGATTTTTTAAAATTCATTTTGGATTTCTTTCGTTGAAATGCAAGAGTTGGAATATTTCAGTAGTGTTTTGTTTTGGTTTACCTTGTCACAGTTACATTCTCTTGATTTTTCAAAGTTCATTTTGGATTTCTTTCGTTGAAATGCAAGAGTTGGAATATTTCAGAAATGTTTTGTCGTGGTTTACCTTGTCACAGTTACATTTTCTTGATTTTTCAAAGTTCATTCTAGATTTCTTTCGTTGAAATGTAAGAGTTAGAATATGTCAGTAGTGTTTTGTCGTAGTTTACCTTGTCACTGTTACATTCTCTTGATTTTTCAAAGTTCATTTTGGATTTCTTTCGTTGAAATGCAAGAGTTGGAATATTTCAGTAGTGTTTTGTCGTGGTTTACCTTGTCACAGTTACATTCTCTTGATTTTTCAAAGTTCATTTTTGAATTTGCTTCGTTGAAATGGGAGAGTTGGAATATTTCAGTAGTGTTTTGTCGTGATTTACCTTGTCACAGTTACATTCTATTGATTTTTCAAAGCTCATTTTGGATTTCTTTCGTTGAAATGCATGAGTTGTAAACATCATTTGTTGGATATGTCGGACAAAATTTTTTTTATCAAGGAAATATCTGAATGCGTTTATGTTATAGTACGAATGGCTTGCAAAAAACACAAAAATACTATCAGAATGAATAAATTCTTTATCAACATCCGTTGTTGGATATGTCATTATTTAAAAAAATTGTAAGTAAGTAAAAAAGCAAGTAACAAACTCTTTCTTGAATTCACCTCTTGGATACACAATACAGAAATTTAATTCAGGAAATTATGAAAAAAAATTGAAAAAATTCTTTATTAACATTCATTATCGATTGAGGTCGTTTCCTAGACAGACAATACAGCAATTTCACAAAATCTAAGTATAGGAGTCATTAAATTCTATACCAACATTCATTTCTCGGATACATAGGAAAAAGTTGACAAAATCTAACTGTTAGAGTGAATAATTTTTTTTTATCAACATCTTTTGTCAGATACATCGGATAAAATTGACAGAATCTAAGTGTCAGAGGAAATATTTTTTTTTTTATCAAAATCCTTTCTCAGATACATCAAATAAAATTGACAAAATCTAAATTTCAGAATGAATAAATGCTTTAACAACATCATTTATAGGATATGTCGGATAAAATTGAAAAAATCTAAGTATCAAAGTGATTAAATTCTATATCAACAACCCTTCTCGAATACATGGGATAAAATTGAAAAATCTAAGCGTCAGAGTGAATAAATTTTTTTATACCAATATCTATTGTCAGATACATCGAATATAATTGACAAAATCTAAGTATCAGAGTGAATAAATGCTTTATCAGCATCCTTTGTCAAATATATCGGATAAAAGTGACAAAATCTGAGTACCAGAGTGAATAAATGCATTACAACATCAATTGTCGGATGCATCAGTTAAAATTGACATGTCGGATAAAATTGACAAAATTTAAGTGTCAGAGTGAATATCTTTTTTCTCAACATCTTTGTCAGCATGTAGTTTTAAAACGTGTTTAATCACGTGTAGAGGTCCCATAGAATAGCATTGGAAGGAACATAAACTCCTAGAATAGCATAGGAAGGAACATAAACTCCTAGAATAGCATAGGAAGGAACATAAACCCTTAGAATAGCATAGGAAAGAACATAAGCCCTTAGAATAGCATAGGAAGGAACATAAACCCTTAGAATAGCATAGGAAGGAACATAAACACTTAGAATAGTATAGGAAGGAACATAAACCCTTAGAATAGCATAGGAAGGAACATAAACCCTTAGAATAGCATAGGAAGGAACATAAACCCTTAGAATAGCATAGGAAGGAACATAAACCCTTAGAATAGCATAGGAAGGAACATAAACCCTTAGAATAGCATAGGAAGGAACATAAACTCTCAGAAGCATAAGGTACTACTCCACTCCCATCTCCCAACAACGTATGAAAATGAATTTCCATTGGCATATTGGGCTCTGGAGAAGGATTACCGGTTTCCGAGAAAGGAAATCGCTGTGTGTAATCATTGGTAGATTACTTCAATTCGTATCTTTATGCTTTCTCTGTTAAGAATGAAAAAGCAAACACGATAGCGAAATTTTTAATATATCGACTATTTTTAAACATCGAATTTTTCACAAAATTCTTCTCATTAATAATGGACCATGTTTAGAGCAAAACTGTTAAACAAAATTTCTGGATATCTGGGAATAAAATGGTGGTTCATTTTTCTTACATGGCCAGTGCAAACGGAGAAACTGAATGAAAACATAGAGAGTTAGCCTATACGCTTGGAAAACACGTGAAACAAGAACCAGGTAACTGGTGTGAACATTTACTTTATGTAGTATTTGCCATAAATGCCTTCTCGCGAATTTTAAACAAAAATCTATTCTTTTTACAACATTTTAGAAACTCAAGAATTTGAATGGTGTCAATAGAAAACGATATAATGTACTATAACTTAGAACTCTATAAATAGGAAATGATAATGTGTATGAACAAAGCCATTGAACAAGTAAAGCAAAACTTGTAAAGAGCAAAGGCAACATAACTAGAGAGAAACTGGAAGCCTTGTATATGTACAACAAACAAATCTGGAGGGTACCAAAAAATTAAAACAGAAACGGAATGGCCGTTTTAGAATAATTAAAGAGCTACCAAATAATCTGACATGCGTTTTACAGCACGCCGAAAAACAAACTAAAGAAAAGGTACATAATGACCAAATGAAAAAAGTTTTTTTTTCCAAAACCGTGGAGATTTAAACCTCTTTCATCAGAGGGAGAAGAAAATAGACGTTCGCACCCGTATACATGAGGAAACCCATGTAAACTTTTTACCTTTTCAATGACGAAAGTAGCTGGGACGAATGGAAAAAATATTTGGTTAATTCTTGGTTAAATTCTATCCACCCACGACAAGAGAATATAAATAGGTCAAATTCCTATCTAACTTTAGCGATGAAAGTGACGAAGGGGGAAATCTCCCAAAACATCCCATTTTTCCACGAAAGGAACAAACAGTAAAAAAATACTCATACTCACTTGTGCAAAATGAGGCAAAGAGAAACTAACTAATGCTGAAGAAACAGGGTACTAGATCAGAAAGACAAACCAATAGAAGCAGCAAAATTGCAGAAAACCGAAGATGTCTCCAAACTTTATATAGTTAGAATCACCAGCGTTATTAACGCAGAAATTGTTAGCCGAACAGACGCCTATTAACTAGCAAAAAATGTGTTTAAGAAATAAAATGTGGAGAAAAGTAAAATTTCTGAAAGCACCAAAACGGTACCAACTTCGGAACCCTAAAAAGCTAGATCTTAGATGAAAAAGTCCAAACGCCAAGATGAAGAAAGATTACAAAAAACTTGATGAAGCCACAAAGGCTAGATCAAATTCTGAACCGTTCCCCAGAAAAACTTGCGAAGAATATACGGAAGAAACAGAACAATCGGGAATTCTAAATCCAGAAGAATTGAAACTGACCGGAAAAGGGAGAAAAGAAGCTTAGAAATTGATTTCAAAAAAGAAAACAAGGGATATACCTACTTACGTACGATTTCACCAGATATTGCCCACTGGTTTAGTTTTGAAGTGTAGTTGTATCTTAAGCCATCAGTACTCCAAAATCTAAGTGAAACTTACAAAAATTCAAAATGCTGAAGAAACACTACAACTCTCAATTAATATAACTCTGAGCTAATATTAAAAATAATTTGTGAACTTACAACTTACCCAAGAATCAAGGTAGCCAAGGATAAAATCCTTAAATAAAAGTCACAAGTGAACCATGTCATCACAAATAGACCTTAGTAGACTTCATAATAAAATAACTCTAGCGATGCTTTGGATCTGAGCAAACGAATCGGCACGTACGACTTCTGGCTTAAATATTTAGTTTTCTCCTGTGCCAATCAAAACATTCAAACCCCAAACCCTTGACACCCTGACACAAAACTAAATGAATGAATATTCGAAAATCAAATCAACGAAAATAAAATAAGTGAATATTCAAAAATAAAATCGAACTTTACTTGGCCAAAACAAACAGACTATTAGACTGATATTTCTATTTACTTGGTTCACATAATCCTTATTAAAAGAGTATTTCCGTTTGAAAGAGATTACTTCTTTCATGGAAACTGCCAAATATTTAGAGTTAAATGGACGAAATAATTAGGCTGGAAACAATGCTTATTTCATATTTGTGAGGAAATAAGCGTATGAAAATCTTATTTCATATTTATGTTGTGCTATTTTCATAGACACAATGCTTACTTCATATTCGTGATTTTGGTTCAAGATCACCATGTTGTATTAAGTATAGGCCTAGTTGAATCTTAGGAAAATAGCCTAGCCCTTGCTATTTATAGGACGTAAATTGGATACAAAATATATAAATGCGCCATTTGATTCCCAACTTAATTTTCTTTTCAAAGATGATGAACTTAGTCACTGCTGTTGCTAGCCTGAAATATGTACATTTACTATTTTGTATAATAGGGGGTTGCCCTTTCCTCAATATCTTGCTTTTTACGCTAAATTTCATCTTTAAAATACTTTCTTATGTGTAATTACCCGGGCCTTATGCTTTAGGAGTCGTTCTTAAGGAATCAGGACAAAAAAAAGTCAAACTTTAGCGTAAAGAGCAAAGTATTAAAGATGGGGCAACCCCGCTATTTTGCGACATAATTCCTATTCTTGAAAAGTCTTACTGTTGTTCCTTACTTTCAGTTTTGGAAACTGTGTGTTTTTATTTAATTTCTGATCGTTGTTTCAAATAACTTCGGGAATTCAAGCTTCATCCTTATCCTACAGAAATTTCCTCAAAGTAACGCTCTTCTCACGTAAAGTAGAACCACATTCACCCATCTGGAGAATAGCACCAGGACATTTACATCCTCGCCGAAAATCTTCTAGGGAAATTTCTTACAGACATTTTCAAATCACGTCGGAAATCCCCTTCCTTGGAAAATTTTCCCCCATTGTATTATTTTATGTCAGAATTCAGTTCATAGCTCTTCATTTTTTCTGAAAAAAATAGAAAATCCCCAGTTTCTGAACTGCCAAACTTACGATTTAAAGACAAACGTCCTAAGACAAGGCTATAAGCTAAAAATTACGATTACTGTATGTGAACAATATAGTGGTCACCATAATTGCGTAACTTCCAGCCCTTTCCAAAGGGACCATGGAGGGTCATATCATTACCAAAAGCATAGTAATTCGACCTTTGAACCATGCTGCGAAAATAGCCATCTCAAAATTTGTATGGACAATGTTGGAGCAGGGGCTCGGGGGGAGGGAGTGGAATGTAAATAGATATCCCCCGATATTTTTGGTCACTTGAGAAGGGCACTAGAACTTTTAATTTCCTTTCAAAGGAGCCCTCTGCCGATCTTCTAGGACAATTGGTTCGATAAGATCAACCCTGGGGAAAAGAAAAACAATTAATAAATAAGCATGCATTCGTGAAAAAAAAGTAAAATTCCACATTTTTGTAGATAGAAGCTTGAAACCACTGCATTACTGTTCTCTGATACTCTGAATCATATTGTGTGATTTTTGCTAAGATTCCTCGGCTTTTACGGGGTGTTTGCCACTTTTTCAAAAGTGAGGCGAATTTTCTCAGGCTCTTATCTTTTGACGGGTAAAACTAAACTTGATGAATATTGTTTATTTGCAATCAGCATAATAAGCCGATTCTGTTGATGTGTATATTGACACAGAAGTTTCATTATTTAAAGTTCGTTACTATTGAGCCCCATCGCTCCTTACTACAGTTCGTAACCACGAACTCCTTAATACTTCACAAGGCCATTGGAAATTGGAAAAAAGACATTCCAAAGTATCCCTTTTTTACGTCTAGATTTTTAATAAAGGAAAGACTTATTGACACACATTTTCTGTAAACAAAGAAATTTTTGGTTCAACTGTTTTGAAACGTAATTGGCAAACAAAATATTTGCAATTACCTAATAGCTGAATTTTGCATTCAAAAAGGCGTTCAGTAGAGTACTATAAATTTGCAAACAAAACACTTGCGATTACCTACTAACTGTATTTTTGCATTCAAAAATGCTTTCAGTAAAGTACTATAAACTTACAAAAAAAAAAACACTTGCGATTACCTACTAACGGTATTTTTGCATTAAAAAATGCTTTCAGTAAAGTACAATAAATTTCGCGGGGAGCTTTGGGAGGGGCTTCCTTTCTCATATAGGTTAATTCCTGTTCTTATTTTTTTTATATTGCTCTTTACTTTAATTTGAAAGGTTTTATTCAAATTCATTGTCGGTGATCGTTAAAGATTGCAAATTGTACACTTACCTCAGAAAGATATTTTGAAGAGTAGAGCTTGCGCATTTGTGCATTTTCAAAAATCCTACTTTTTGTCTAGGTTTACATGTTGACTCCAAGGATGCGTTAATGGGCTGTAGCTACTTGGAACTAAAATATAAACAAAATCGTAATATTTGAGCAGGATTCAGAATTCCTCGTCAAAAATTAAAATTATATTTGTACGTTTTAAAAGTTCTACTTTACGTCTAGCCTTAAATGTCAACCCTAAGGAAGTGTTAACTGGCTTTAACTTCTTGAAACTAGAACATAAAAACAAATGAATCATAAGATTCAAGCAGAATTTAGAATTTCTCGTCAAAAATTAAAATTGTATTTGTGCGTTTTCAAATAGCCTACTTTACGTCTAAGCTTAAATGACGACTCTAAGGAAGTCTTAACTGGCTTTAGCTTCTTGAAACTAGAATATAAACACAATCGTACGATTCAAGGAGAATTCAGAATTCTTAGTCAAAAATTAAAATTAAATCTGTGCATTTTCAAAAATGCTAACTTTTGTCTAAGATTATATATATCGACTCTAACAAAGTTTTAACTGGCTTCAGCTTCTTGGAAATTGAACATAAACACAATCGTAAGATTCAAGCAGAATTAAGATTTTTTGGTCAAAAATAAAAATCATATCTGTGCGTTTTCAAATAACCTACTTTACGTCTAATCTTAAATGTCAACAATTAGGAAGTTTTAAATGGCTTTAGCTTCTTGGAAATCGAACATAAACACAAGCATAAGATTCAAGCAGAATTCAGAATTTATCGTCAAAAATTCAAATTGTATTTGTGCGTTTTCAAATATCCTACTTTACATCTAAGATTAAATGTCGACTGTAAGGAAGTGTTAACTGGCTTTTGCTTCTTGGAAAAAGAACATAAATACAATCATAAGATTGAACCAGAATTCAGAATTTATCGTCAAAATTAAAATTATATTTGTGCGTTTTCAAATATCCTACTTTACGCCTAAGCTTAAATGTCAACTGTAAGGAAGTGTTAACTGGCTTTAGCTTCTTGAAACTAGAACATAGACACAATTGTAAGATTAAATGACAACTCTAAGGAAGTTTTAACTGGCTTTAGCTTTTTACAACTAGAACATACAAACAGTTGTTAGATTCAAGCAGAATCCAAAATTTATATAAAAAATTAAAATTATACTTGTTCGTTCTCAAATAACCTACTTTACGTCTAAGCTTAAATGTTGACTCTAAGGGAGTGTTAATTGGCATTAGCTTCATGGAACTAGAATATAAACTCAATCGTAAGATTCAAGGAAAATTCAGAATTCTTAGTCAAAAATTAAAATTAAATCTGTGCATTTTCAAAAATGCTAATTTTTTGTCTAAGATTAAATGTCGACTCTAACAAAGTGTTAACTGGCTTTAGCTTCTTGGAAATAGAACATAAACACAATCGTAAGATTCAACCAGAATTCAGATTTTCTCGTCAAAAATAAAAATCATATTTGTGCGTTTTCAAATAACCAACTTTACGTCTAAGATTAAATGTCAACTATTAGGAAGTTTTAAATGGCTTTAGCTTCTTAGAAATCGAACATAAACACAAGCATAAGATTCAAGCAGAATTCAGAATTTATCGTCAAAAATTCAAATTTTATTTGTGCGTTTTCAAATATCCTACTTTACATCTAAGCTTAAATGTCGACTGTAAGGAAGTGTTAACTGGCTTTTGCTTCTTGGAAATAAGAACATAAATACAATCATAAGATTGAAGCGAATTCAGAATTTATCGTCAAAATAAAATTGTATTTATGTGTTTTCAAATATCCTACTTTACGTCTAATCTTAAATGTTGACTGTAAGAACGTCTTAACTGGGATCAATTTCGGAAGTGTTAACTTTAGCTTCTTGGAACTACAACATAGACACAAATGTAAGATTCAAGCAGAATTCAAAATTTTTCGTCAAAAATTAAAATTATATTAGTACGTTTTCAAATAACCTACTTTACGTCTAAGTTTAAATGACTACTCTAAGGAAGTGTTAACTGGCTTTAGCTTCTTGGAACTAGAATATAAACACAATCTTAAGATTTGAGGAGACTTTGGAATTCCTAGCCAAAAATTAAAATTAAAATTATTGTGCGTTTTCAAATAACCTACTTTACGTCTAAGCTTAAATGCCGACTATTAGGAAGTGTTAACTGGCCTTAGCTTCTTAGAAATAGAGCATAAACACTAGCATAAAATTCAAGCAGAATTCAGAATTTATCGTCAAAAATTAAAATTATATTTGTGCATTTTCAAATATCCTACTTTACGTCTAAGCTTAAACGATTACTCTAAGAAAGTGTTAACTGGGTTTAGCTTCTTGGAACTAGAATATAAACACAATCTTAAGATTTGAGGAGACTTTGGAATTCCTAGCCAAAAATTAAAATTAAAATTATTGTGCGTTTTCAAATAACCTACTTTACGTCTAAGCTTAAATGCCGACTATTGGGAAGTGTTAACTGGCCTTAGCTTCTTAGAAATAGAGCATAAACACTAGCATAAGATTCAAGCAGAATTCAGAATTTATCGTCAAAAATTAAAATTATATTTGTGCATTTTCAAATATCCTACTTTACGTCTAAGCTTAAACGATTACTCTAAGAAAGTGTTAACTGGGTTTAGCTTCTTGGAACTAGAATATAAACACAATCTTAAGATTCGAGGAGAATTCAGAATTCCTAGTCAAAAATTAAAATTATATTTGTGCATTTTCAAAAATACTTTTTTTTGTCTAAGATTAAACGTTGACTCTAAGAAATTGTTAATTGGCTTTAGCTTCTTGGAATCAGAACATAAACACAATCGTAAGATTCAAGCAGAATTCAGAATTTCTCGTCAAAAAATAAAAATTATTCTCGTGCGTTTTCAAATAACCTACCTTAAGTCTAAGCTTAAAGTTCGACTATTAGGAAGTGTTAACTGGCCTTAGCTTCTTGGAAATTGAGCATAAACACTAGCATAAGATTCAAGCAGAATTCAGAATTTATCGTCAAAAATTAAAATTATATTTGTGCATTTTCAAATATCCTACTTTACGTCTAAGCTTAAACGATGACTCCAAGGAAGTGTTAACTGTGTTTAGCGTCTTGGAACTAGAATATAAACACAATCTTAAGATTCGAGGAGAATTCAGAATTCCTAGTCAAAAATTAAAATTATATTTGTGCATTTTCAAAAATACTTTTTTTTGTCTAAGATTAAATGTTGACTCTAAGAAAGTGTTAACTGGCTTTAGCTTCTTGGAAATAGAACATAAACACAATCGTAAGATTCAAGCAGAATTCAGAATTTCTCGTCAAAAATTAAAATTATACTTGTGCGTTTTCAAATAACCTACTTTACGTCTAAGCTTAAATGTCGACTATTAGGAAGTGTTAACTGGCCTTAGGTTCTTGGAAATAGAGCATAAGCACTAGCATAAGATTCTAGCAGAATTCAGAATTTATCGTCAAAAATTAAAATTATATTTGTGCATTTTCAAATATCCTACTTTACGTCTAAGCTTAAACGATGACTGTAAGAAAGAAAGAAAGTGTTAACTGGGTTCAATTTCGGAAGTGTTAACTTTAGCTTCTTGGAACTACAACATAGACACAATTGTAAGATTCAAGCAGAATTCAAAATTTTTCGTCAAAAATTAAAATTATATTAGTACGTTTTCAAATAACCTACTTTACGTCTAAGATTAAATGACTACTCTAAGGAAGTGTTAACTGGCTTTAGCTTCTTGGAACTAGAATATAAACACAATCTTAAGATTCGAGGAGAATTCGGAATTCCTAGTCAAAAATTAAAATTAAAATTATTGTGCGTTTTCAAATAACCTACTTTACGTCTAAGCTTAAATGTCGACTATTAGGAAGTGTTAACTGGCTTTAGCTTTTTACAATTAGAACATAAACACAGTTGTTAGATTCAAGCAGAATTCAAAATTTCTAGTAAAAAATTAGAATTATACTTGTTCGTTTTCAAATAACCTACTTTACGTCTAAGCTTAAATGATGACTATAAGGGTGTGTTAATTGGCATTAGCTTTTCGGAACTAGAACATAAACACAATCGTAAGATTTCAAGCAGAATTCCCGTCAAAAATTAAAATTATATTTGTCGTCTACGCTTAAACGACGACTCTAAGGAAGTGTTAACTGGCTTTAGCTTCTTGGAACTAGAATATAAACACAATCTTAAGATTCGAGGAGAATTCGGAATTCCTAGTCAAAAATTAAAATTAAAATTATTGTGCGTTTTCAAATAACCTACTTTACGTCTAAGCTTAAATGTCGACTATTAGGAAGTGTTAACTGGCCTTAGCTTCTTAGAAATAGAGCATAAACACTAACATAAAATTCAAGCAGAATTCAGAATTTATCGTCAAAAATTAAAATTATATTTGTGCATTTTCAAACATCCTACTTTACGTCTAAGCTTAAACGATTACTCTGAGAAAGTGTTAACTGGGTTTAGCTTCTTGGAACTAGAATATAAACACAATCTTAAGATTCGAGGAGAATTCAGAATTCCTAGTCAAAAATTTAAATTATATTTGTGCATTTTCAAAAATACTTTTTTTTTTGTCTAAGATTTAACGTTGACTCTAAGAAAGTTTTAACTGGCCTTAGCTTCTTGGAAACAGAACATAAACACAATCGTAAGATTCAAGCAGAATTCAGAATTTCTCGTCAAAAATTAAAATTATACTTGAGCGTTTTCAAATAACCTACCTTACGTCTAAGCTTAAAGTTCGACTATTAGGAAGTAATAACTGGCCTTAGCTTCTTGGAAATTGAGCATAAACACTAGCATAAGATTCAAGCAGAATTCAGAATTTATCGTCAAAAATTAAAATTATATTTGTGCATTTTCAAACATCCTACTTTACGTCTAAGCTTAAACGATTACTCTGAGAAAGTGTTAACTGGGTTTAGCGTCTTGGAACTAGAATATAAACACAATCTTAAGATTCGAGGAGAATTCAGAATTCCTAGTCAAAATTAAAATTATATTTGTGCAATTTCAAAAATACTACTTTTTGTCTAAGAGGAAATATTGACTCTAAGAAAGTGTTAACTGGCTTTAGCTTCTTGGAAATAGAACATAAACACAATCGTAAGATTCAAGCAGAATTCAGAATTTCTCGTCAAAAATTAAAATTATACTTGTGCGTTTTCAAATAACCTACTTTACGTCTAAGCTTAAATGTCGACTATTAGGAAGTTTTAACTGGCCTTAGCTTCTTGGAAATAGAGCATAAACACTAGCATAAGATTCAAGTAGAATTCAGAATTTATCGTCAAAAATTAAAATTGTATTTGTGCATTTTCAAATATCCTACTTTACGTCTAACTTTAAATGATGACTCTAAGGATGTGTTAACTGGCTTTAGCTTCTTGGAACTAGAACATAAATACAATCGTAAGATTCAAGCAGAATTCAGAATTTCTCGTCAAAAATTAAAATTATATTTGTGCGTTTTCAAATAACCTACTTTACGTCTAAGCTTAAATGTCGACTCTAAGGAAGTGTTAACTGGCTTTAGCTTCTTGGAAATAGAACATAAACACAATCGTAAGATTCAAGCAGAATTCAGAATTTCTCGTCAAAAATTAAAATTATATTTGTGTGTTTTCAAATAATTCATTTTACGTCTAATCTTATATGTCGACTATAAGGAAGTTTTAAATGGTTTTAGCTTCTTGGAACTAGAACATGAAGACCATCGTAGGATTCAAGCAGAATTTAGGATTTCTCGTCAAAAATTAAAATTACACTTGTGCGTTTTCATATAGCCTACTTTACTTCTAAGCTTAAATGTCGACTCTAAGGAAATGTTAGCTTGCCTTAGCTTCTTGAAACTAGTACATAAGCACAATCGTAAGATTCAAGCAGAATTCAGAATTTATCGTCAAAAATTAAAATTATAGCTGTGCGTTTTCAAATATCCTACTTTACTTCTAAGCTTAAATGTCGACTGTAGAGAAGTGTTAACTGACTTCAGCTTCTTGGAACTAGAAAATAGACACAATTGTAAGATTCAAGCAGAATTCAAAATTTCAGGTCAAAAATTAAAATTATATTTGTGCGTTTTCAAATAACCTACTTCACGTCTAAGCTTAAATGACGACTCTAAGTAAGTTTTAACTTGCTTTAGCTTCTTGGAAGTAGAACATAAACACAATCGTAAGATTTAAGCAGAATTCAAAATTTCTCGTCATAAATTTAAATTGTATTTGTGCGTTTTCATAAAACCTACTTTAAGTCTAAGCGTAAATGTCGAATCTAAGGAAGAGTTAACTGACTTTAGCTTCTTGGAACTAGAATATAAACAAAATCGTAAGATTCGAGGAGAATTTAGAATTCCTAGTCAAAAATTTAAAACTGGCAGAATTCCTAGTCAAAAATTTAAATTACATTTGTGCATTTTCAAAAATGCTACTTTTTGTCTAAGCTTAACTGTTGACTCTAAGAAAGTGTTAACTGGCTTTAGCTTCTTGGAACTAGAACATAATCACAATCTTAAGATTCAAGCAGAATTCAGAATTTCTCGTCAAAAATTAAAATTATACTTGTGCGTTTTCAAAAAACCTACTTTACGTCTAGGCTTAAATTTTGACTCTAAGAAAGTGTTAACTGGCTATAGCTTCTGGGAACTAGAATGTAAACACAATCGTAAGTTTCAAGCAGAATTCAGAATTTCTCGTCAAAAATTAAAATTATATTTGTGTGTTTTCAAATAATTCATTTTACGTCTAATCTTATATGTCGACTATAAGGAAGTGTTAACTGGCTTTAGCTTCTTGGAACTAGAACATAATCACAATCATAAGATTCAAGCAGAATTCAGAATTTCTCGTCAAAATTAAAATTATACTTGTGCGTTTTCAAATAACCTACTTTACTTCTAAGCTTAAATGTCGACTGTAAGGAAGTATTAACTGACTTTAGCTTCTTGGAATTAGAACATAAACACAATTGTAAGATTTAAGCAGAATTCAGAATTTCTCGTCAAAAATTAAAATTATATTTGTGTGTTTTCAAATAATTCATTTTACGTCTAATCTTATATGTCGACTATAAGGAAGTTTTAAATGGTTTTAGCTTCTTGGAACTAGAACATGAAGACAATCGTAAGATTCAAGCAGAATTTAGGATTTCTCGTCAAAAATTAAGATTATATTTGTGCGTTTTCAAAAAACCTACTTTACGTCTAAGCTTAAATGTCGACTCTAAGGAAGTGTTAGCTTGCCTTAGCTTCTTGAAACTAGTACATAAGCACAATCGTAAGATTCAAGCAGAATTCAGAATTTATCGTCAAAAATTAAAATTATAGCTGTGCGTTTTCAAATGTCCTACTTTAAGTCTAAGCTTAAATGTCGACTGTAGAGAAGTGTTAACTGACTTTAGCTTCTTGGAACTAGAAAATAGACACAATTGTAAGATTCAAGCAGAATTCAAAATTTCAGGTCAAAAATTAAAATTATATTTGTGCTTTTTCAAATAGCCTACTTCACGTCTAAGCTTAAATGACGACTCTAAGGAAGTTTTAACTTGCTTTAGCTTCTTGGAAGTAGAACATAAACACAATCGTAAGATTCAAGCAGAATTCAAAATTTCTCGTCATAAATTTAAATTGTATTTGTGCCTTTTCATAAAACCTACATTAAGTCTAAGCGTAAATGTCGAATCTAAGGAAGAGTTAACTGACTTTAGCTTATTGGAACTAGAATATAAACAAAATCGTAAGATTCGAGGAGAATTTAGGATTCCTAGTCAAAAATTTAAAACTGGCAGAATTCCTAGTCAAAAATTTAAATTGCATTTGTGCATTTTCAAAAATGCTACTTTTTGTCTAAGCTTAACTGTTGACTCTAAGAAAGTGTTAACTGGCTTTAGCTTCTTGGAACTAGAACATAATCACAATCATAAGATTCAAGCAGAATTCAGAATTTCTCGTCAAAAATTAAAATTATATTTGTGTGTTTTTAAAAAACCTACTTTACGTCTAGGCTTAAATTTTGACTCTAAAAAAGTGTTAACTGGCTATAGCTTCTGGGAACTAGAATATAAACACAATCGTAAGTTTCAAGCAGAATTCAGAATTTCTCGTCAAAAATTAAAATTATATTTGTGTGTTTTTAAATAAACTACTTTACGTCAAAGCTTAAATGTCGAATATAAGGAAGTGTTAACTGGCTTTAGCTTCTTGGAACTAGAACATAAACACAATCTTAAGATTCAAGCAGAATTCAGAATTTCTCGTCAAAATTAAAATTATACTTGTGCGTTTTCAAATGTCCTACTTTAAGTCTAAGCTTAAATGTCGACTGTAAGGAAGTGTTAACTGACTTTAGCTTCTTGGAACTAGAACATAAACACAATCTTAAGATTCAAGCAGAATTCAGAATTTCTCGTCAAAATTAAAATTATATTTATGCGTTTTCAAATAACCTACATTACGTCTAAGCTCAAATTACGACTCTAAAAAGTGTTAACTGACTTTAGTTTCTTAGAACTAGAACATAAACACAATTGTAAGATTCAAGCAGAATTCCAAATTCCTCGTCAAAAATTAAAATTATACTACTTTACGTCTATGCTTAAATGTCGAATATTAGGAAGTGTTAACTGGCTTTATCTTCTTGGAAATAGAACATAAACACTAGCATAAGATTCAAGTAGAATTCAGAATTTATCGTCAAAAATTAAAATTATATTTGTGTGTTTTCAAATATCCTACTTTACGTCGGAGTTTAAATGTCGACTGTAAGGAAGTGTTAAATTATTTTAGTTTCTTGGAACTAGAATATTAACACAGTTGTAAGATTCAAGCAGAATTCAAAATTTTTCGTCAAAATTAAAATTATATTTGTGCGTTTTCAAATAATTTACTTTGTGTCTAAGCTTAAACGACGACTCTAAGGAAGTGTCAACTTTCTTTATCTTCTTGGAACTAGAACATAAACACAATCTTAAGATTCAAGCAGAATTCAGAATTTCTCGTCAAAAATTAAAATTATATTTGTGTGTTTTCAAATAACCTACTTTACATCTAAGCTTAAATGTTGACTCTAAGGAAGTGTTAACTGGCTTTAGCTTCTTAGAACTATTACATAAACACATTCGTAAGATTCAAGCAGAATTTAGAATTTCTAGTCAAAAATTAATATTATGTTTGTGCGTTTTCAAATAGCCTATTTAACGGGAAAGCTTAATTCTTGACTCTATGGAAGTGTTAACTGGCCTTAGTGTCTTGGAACTAGAATATAAACACAATCATAAGATTCAAGCAGAATTCAGAATTTCTCGTCAAAAATTAAAATTATATTTGTGTGTTTTCAAATAACCTACTTTACGTCTAGGCTTAAATATCGACTGTAAGGAAGTGTTAACCGCTTTAGCTTCTTGGAAATAGAACAAAAACACAATCATAAAATTCAAGCAGAATTCAGAATTTATCGTCAAAAATGAAAATTATATTTTTGCGTTTTCAAAGATCCTACTTTAGGTCTAAGCTTAAAAGTATGGTAGTGTTAACTGAATTTAGGTTCTTGGAAATAGAACATTAAAACAATGGTAATATTCAAGCAGAATTCAGAATTTCTCGTCAAAAATTAAAATAATATTTGTGCCTTTTCAAATAACCTACTTTACGTCTTTACTTAAATGTCGACTCTAGGGAAGTCTTAACTGGCTTTAGCTTCTGGGAACTAGAATAAAAACAAAATCGTAAGATTAGAATTCAGAATTCCTAGTCAAAAATTAAAATTACATTTGTGCATTTTCAAAAATGCTACTTTTTGTCTAACCTTAAATGTCCACTCTATGAAAGTGTTAACTGGCTTTAGCTTTTTTGAACTAGAACATAAACACAATCTTAAGATTCAAGCAGAATTCAGAATTTCTCGTGAAAAATTAGAATTATATCTGTGCGTTTTCAAATAACCTACTTTACGTCTAAGCTTAAATGTCAACTCTAAGGAAGTGTTCACTGGCTAAAGCTTCTTGGAACTAAAATATAAACATAATCGTAAGATTCGAGGAGAATACAGAATTCTTAGTCAAAAATTGAAATTACATTTGTGCATTTTCAAAAATAATGCTTTATGTCTAAGCTTAAATGTCGAGTCTAAGGAAGTGTTAACTGGCTTTAGCTTCTTGGAACTAGAACATAAACACAATCGTAAGATTCAAGCAGAATTCAGAATTCCTCGTCAAAAATTAAAATTATATTTTTGCGTTTTCAAATAACCTACTTTACGTCTAACTTAAATGTCGACTCTAAGGAATTGTTAACTGGCTTTAGCTTTTTTGAACTAGAACATAAACACAATCTTAAGATTCAAGCAGAATTCAGAATTTCTCGTGAAAAATTAGAATTATATCTGTGCGTTTTCAAATTTCCTACTTTACGTCTAAGCTTAAATGTCGACTCTAAGGAAGTGTTAGCTTGCTTTTGCTTCTTGGAACTAGTACATAAACACAATCGTAAGATTCAAGCAGAATTCAGAATTTCTCGTCAAAAATTAAAATTATACTTGTGCGTTTTCAAATAACCTACTTTACGTCTAAGCTTAAATGTCGACTCTAAGGAATTGTTAACTGGCTTTAGCTTCTTGGAACTAGAACATAAACAAAATCTTAAAGTTAAAGCAGAATTCAGAATTTCTCTTCAACAATTAAAAGTATACTTGTCCGTTTTCAAACAACCTACTTTACGTCTAAGCTTAAATGTCAACTATAAGGAAGTGTTAGCTTGCTTTAGCTTCTTGGAACTATAACATTAACACAATCGCATACTGCTGCTAACAACTTACCGCAGCACCAAGCCGCCTGACGCCAACACAGCTACGCACGCTCCCCCTCCATCCCAATCTATTCAAAGGCTCCCTTTTTACACCCACCCACGAAGTTCCCATTTCCTTTAAATCTTTCTTTATGAAGTCCTCCCACCCCAGATGGGGACAACCTGCTTTCCGTTTAGCCCTAGACGGTTGGCCGAAAAGAACAATCTTCGGCAATCTGTCATCCTTCATCCGCACAATATTCCCTAGCCACCTCAACCTTTCTTTCTTTATAGCCATAGAGAGCGGTATTGAACCTCGTTTTTCGTATAGCCTATTGTTTGATATACGGTCAGTCAGCCAGGTACCCAGAACAAATCCTTAAGCAATTTCTCTGGAAAACATCTAGCAAATCTTCATCCGCTTTTCGGAGCGTCCATGCTTCAGAGCCATATTTGACCACTTTCATCACTGTAGCTTCAAATATTCTAATCTTGGTTTGCAGACTTATTTTCTTATCCTTCCAAACTTTTTTTTAACTGTGAAAAAACACCCTGAGCCTTGGCTATTCTACTTTAACATTTTCACTGCTCCCACCATCTTTACTAATAATGCTACCAAGGTAAGTGAAGCTGCCCCTCTAATCAATCTTTTCATTACCCTACGTCATCTTTTCGTCTTCACTTATTCCTAGCCTTAGAGACTTAGTCTTCCTAACATTAATTTCCAAACCAATTCTAGCACTCTGATTTCGCAAAACCTCTAAAACTTCATTCATTTTGCTCAAACTTTCACCTAGGATGCTTAAATCATCAGCATAATCCATGTCCAGGAGACTTTTTCCTCCCCATTTGATTCCGTGGTCTTTCATTGCCTTTCCTGTGCTCCTTAAAACAAAGTCGATCAAAATAATCTATATAAAGGGGGATAGAATACAACCCTACTTAACTCCTGATTTAATACAAAACCAGCTGCTAACCTCATTTCCTACCTTAACCGCAGCAGTGTTATTCTCTTACATAGCACTAATCACTTTAATGTATTTGTCTGGTATACCATACAAGGATAAAACCTTTACTAAACCCCTTCTATGAACAGAATCGAACGCTTGCTCATAATCTATAAAACCGAAGACCAAAGGTGTTTGAAAACTCAGGCACTTCCCAATTATTAGTCTAAGAGTGAAAATTTTGTGGACACATCCTCTACCTTTTCTAAAACCAAACTGTTCTTCTCTTAAAACTTTGTCTACGGCATCTCTCAGTCTAAAAAGTATCATATTACTAAGTAATTTACTACCTACAGAGACCAGACTATTCCCACGACAATTACCACACTCACTTTTATCACCTTCCTTATAATGTGACTTAATTAAGGTTTTCTTAAAATCTTTAGGTACTTCCCCTTTTTTAAATATCATATTCATAATCTTGACTTACTTTACTTACTTGACTTAAGTCCCATCCGTCCTTGAAGGTCGTCTTGGGGCCTCTTTCTTCGTAACGCCGTGGATGTGCCTTTTGTATGCTTCACGGTCTTCTGCTAGGTGAAGAAGGTCCGAGAGGTGGTGAGGTGCAAAGCTTTCCTTCCACCTTTTTGGGGGACGACCACGAGGACGAGAACCGTGAATTTGGCCTTCGAAGGTGATTTATGGGAGACGGGACCGACTCATCCGTTGTACGTGACCGAGCCATCGAAGTTGCTGGAGCTGGATCTTCATGAGAATTGTTTCTTGTACTTTAAGGCGCTCGAGAAGTTCGACATTTGAAATTCTATCAAGGTAAGTGATCCCGCCGATGCGGTGGAGGCACTTAGTTTCAAATACTGCAAGTCGACGGTTGTCAATTACCTTCAGTATCCATTTTTCACACGAGGAGATTGCGATGGGGATGATCAGGGAATCAAAAATGTCGTGTCTTAATCCGCAGAGACAAATCCTTGCTTCGCCATATGGGCATAAGGGCCTTGAAACAGGAACTCGCGAGGGCGAGACGTCTTTTCATGTCTTTTGGTAGACTCTTGTCGCTGGTGATCAGACTACAGAGGTAAGGGAACTCGTCAACCCACTGGATACTCTCTCCACTAATTTTCAGGTCTGGCTTAACTGTATCCTGCGGCTTTCGTGAGAAGCACATAGCCTTTGTTTTTGATACATTTATGATCATTCGAAAAGAACTAGTGGCTTCGAAGACGTCGTTAGCAACGGCTTGTAGATTCTCGGGTGTTTCAGCCATTTCGTCGATATCGTTGGCGTAGGCTAGCTTATCTATCTGAACACCCCCTATATGTGCGCCACAATTTGTCTCCATTAGGGATAAAACTGCTGTGAGGAAAAGGTTGAACAGCTCTGGAGACAAAAGGCATCCTTGAAGGACACCTGCGGAAGTCCGGAAACTGTCAGTGAGACCTTCACTAGTCATGACGCGACTCACAAATTTTGAGTACATATCTTTGATAAGATCTACTAGGTTTCGTGGGATTCCGTAATGGAGGAGGATATGCCATAGGCCATTTCTCCAAATAAGGTCAAATGCTTGCCTAAAGTCGATGAAGAGCTGATACAGGTCGCGACCGAATTCCAGATATTTCTCTAAGATTTGGCGAACAGTGAAAATTTGATCAACGGTCGATCTCCAAGGGCAAAAACCGGCTTGGTATTCTTGAATGACTAAGGATGACAAGGCTCTGATCCGTTGGAGTATAATTCGGGTGAAGATCTTGGCAGTTTGACTTGTTAGGCTAATAGGACGGTAATTATCACATACTGCCTTTGACCCCTTCTTGTGTAGTGGAAAAATTGTGGCTTCGCACCAAGAAGTTGGGAAATGACTCTTTTGCCAGGCACCGGATACAATCTTGTGGAAAAGAACTATAAGTGGTTCACACCGGACTTTCAGTAGTTCTGCCAGTATCCCGTCCGGGCCAGGGACCTTGTTAGTCTTCAGCGCTTGGATGGCATCCTCAAACTCAGAACGGAGAAGAGGTGGGCTGGGGTCTGAGAAAGTAACGGGAAAGAGTTCCAGGACAGCAGGGTTCGGAAAGATATCAGGATTAAGCTTTTTTTTTGAAATGCTCCATCCATCTCGATCGGATACCTTCTGTGCTTTGTATCTGAGAGCCATTTTTATCTAGCAGTGCACAAGAACTGAGGCTTTTCTTGCTTGTTAGCTCACGAACTCTCTTATACATGAAGTATGAATCACCTTTCTTAAAATCAGCCTCAGGCTGTTCACATTTGTCTTTAATTTAGGTGCGATGGGCTCTATGGGTGGCTTTTTCTACAGCACGCTTCAACTGCTTGTATCTGTCCCTGATCTCTCTGTTTGACCTGTTATTGTGTTTTCGCTTCTCAGCACATAATAAAATGATTTCGTTGGTTATCCAAGGCTTTTTATCACCCTTTTTGGTTTCTAAGGTGGACATCGCTACTTTGCTGATGATCTTGGAGGAGTCTGTGACCAGTTTATCGATATCTTCTTTAGATAGAGTTACAGGAATATTAGAAAGAAGGTCCGATATTTGAGTAGACAGTTCATCGATGTAGATTTGGCGAGTTTGAGGGTCTTTGAGAAGATGTGTGTTGAAACGAGCGGGTCTATTATTCAGCTTTGCCGAAGATTTCAGGCGTATCTTTAGTGCAGACATGACCAGGGAATGGTCGCTGTCAAAATCGCCACCAGCGAGGGTGACAGTATCTAGCACAGATGATTTCCACCGCCTAGAGACGTGCACGTAATCAATAAGATTACGGGTTTTTCCATCCGGCGAAGTCCATGTCGCCTTACGACGTTCTCTATGTTTGAAGAGAGTATTGGTAATGGCTAGATCACTGTCTCTGCAAAATTCAATGAGGCGTTCTCCCCTCTTGTTAAGCCGTCCAAGGCCAAATTTACCCATAACATCTTCATTACCAGCAGAATCGTTACCAAGAATAGCATTGAAGTCGCCAATGACAACAACAAGGTCTTTTTTGGGAACTGCGTCAATTAGGCTTTGCAGTTTAAGGTAGAAATTGTCAGACTCTTCATCTGGTTTGCTGCAATCAGGAGCGTAGACTTGTATGATCGTGATGTTGATCGGTGATCCTTTCATTCGTATCATAATCAACCGTTCTGACACAGGCGTTACGGAAATCAGTGATCTTCGTGCCTTAGTCGACATCAAAAAGCCAACACCTTGGCGATGGACGCCATGGGTTCTCCCAGACACTATCAGACTAGTGTTGCCGATCCTTTCTTCATCGGTGCTAGGGAGATGTGTTTCTGAAATTCCCACAATATCCCATTTATATCGGTTTAGTTCATTTAGGACAAGATCTGTTTTGCCTTGTTTAGCAAACGTTCAGGGTTTCAACAGATAAAATCAATTTAGGAGAAAGCATAGCCTCCGGGTTTGGAGTTGTCAACATTGTTAAAGGGATATTCGCGGTCGTCAGATCATCGGTTGCCCCGGACGCGGTAACTTTGTCGGTTGCCCCGGACGCGGTAACTTCGTCGGTTACCCCGGACGCGGTAGTATTGGTTCCGTTCTTGATCGTTTGTACTTCATATTTTATAGGAAAGAAGGTTTCTTGGCTAATTTCAGGACGGTGGTAAGCCACTCCTCTCCATCCCTAGTAGGGGCCGGCTATATCTACTACCGATAAAGCGCCCTTCCGGCGTCCTGCATCACCTGCAATTTTCTCATTGCTGGGAGAAGGTTTTTGACTGGCGGGACGCATACATACGCCGATGGGCCCTGCCCAGTGCACATCAGAGGGGCTTTCCACCTCCTCCGCCTGAACTTATGGCCCCCAGACGTGGGTGCTCCGGCTATATTTAAAGACCCCCAGAGACCGGGTCCTCCCTTGGTCCGCGCTTCCCTAGCGGGGGGTGCCCTGCATATCTACAGGACGTTCCCGTATCCGCCACCTGGAGACGCGCTGAGTGGCCTGGGAGAGGACAAATGCATATTCATAATCTTCATTAACTTATTTCTAACCTCAGAGCCACCATATTTAAGAAACTCATTTACCACCCTATCAACACCTGGAGCCTTATTATTTTTTAATCCTTTTAGTACTGTTGCTAATTCCTCCTCACAAAACAAATCTTCCCTTACATCCAAGGTATCAAAAACTTTTTCATTTTCCTCTGTATCTTTTCCTGCAACTCTTTCTCGGTTAAGCAAATTCTCAAAATGTTCGGTCCATCTCTCTTTAGTTTTTTCCTTATCGTTTATTGCGGCCCCCTTCCTATCTTTAACTGGACAAAGTCCGGATTGACTATTCCCTCTCAATTTGAATGCCAGTACAATCTTTTACTATTTAGCCGCATAGCTGCATCTCCCAGATCCTCGGCAATTTTATCCATGGCCTCCACTTCACACCTCCTTAGTTCATATTTTAATGCTTTCTCCACTTTCTTTACATTCCTTTTGTTTTCATATGATCTATCACTCAGATAGTTCTTGTACAAGTCCTTTCTCCTTTCTATTAAACATAAAGCTTTTTCACAAATATTCTTAGCTGCAGTTCTAGCTTTCTTTCCTAATAAACCTTCAGCAACTTCACAAACTATTTTTCTAAAATTATTCCAACCATCTTACACATTATCAAATTTTAAACTCTCAAGTTTAGTTTCCAACTGTTCCTGGAAAGCTTCTCTCAAATTCTCATTGGAGTCTACCAACATCATGACTTCCCGGGAGGTAGTTACCCTTCCGATATTTCAGCTTTAAATTAACCCTTGACACTACTAGATGGTGATCTTTACTTTTAACATCAATAACAGCACTCTTATATATCCTAGATTCAAGCAGAACTCAGAATTTCTTGTCAAATATTAAAATTACACTTTTGCGTTTTCAATAAACCTAATTTACGTTTAAGCTTAAATGTTGACTCTAAGATAGTGTTAACTGGCTTTAGATTCTTGGAACTAGAACATAAACACAATCGTAAGATTCAATCAGAATCCAGAATTTCTCGTCAAAAATTAAAATTATTTTTTGTGTGTTTTCAAATAACCTACTTTACGTCTAAGCTTAAATGTTGACTCTAAGGAAGTGTTAACTGGATTTAGTTTCTTGGAACTAGAACATAAAGACAATCGTAAGATTCAGGCAGAATTCAGAATTTTCCGTCAAAAATTAAAATTATACTTGTGCGTTTTCAAATAACCTTCTTTACGGGTAAGCTTAAATGTCGACTCTAAGGGAGTGTTAGCTTGCCTTACCTTCTTGGAACTAGTACATAAACACAATCTTAAGATTAAAACAGAATTTAGAATTTCTCGTCAAAAATTAAAATTATATTTGTGCGTTTTAAAATAACCTACTTTACGTCTAAGCTTAAATTTTGACTCTAAGGTAGTGTTAACTGGCTTTAGTTTCTTGGAACTAGAACATAAACACAATCGTAAGATTCAAGCAGAATTCAGAATTTCTCGTCAAAAATTAAAATTGTTTTTGTGTGTTTTCAAATAACCTACTTTACGTCTAAGCTTAAATGTTGACTCTAAGGAAGTGATAACTGGATTTAGCTTCTTGGAACTAGAACATAAGCACAATCGTAAGATACAAGCAGAATTCAGAATTTCTCGTCGAAAATTAAAATTATACTTGTGCGTTTTCAAATATCCTACTTTAAGTCTAAGTTTAAATATTGACTGTAAGGAAGTGTTAAGTGACATTAGCTTTTTGGAACTAGAACAAAAACACAATTGTAAGATTCAATCAGAATTCAAAATTTCTCGTCAAAAATTAAAATTATATTTGTGCGTTTTCAAATAGCCTACTTTACGTCTAAGCTTAAGTGACGACTCTAAGGACGTATTAACTGGCTTTAGTTTCTTGGAACTAGAACATAAACACAATTGTAAGATTCAAGGAGATTCAAAATTCCTCGTCAAAAATTAAAATTATATTTGTGCGTTTTAAAATAACCTACTTCTCGTCTAAGCTTAAATGACGACTCTAAGGCAGTGTCAACTTGCTTTAGCTTCTTGGAACTAAAACATAAACACAATCGTAAGATTCAAGCAGAATTCAGAATTTCTCGTCAAAAATTAAAATTATATTAGTGCCTTTTCATATAACCTACTTTACGTCTATGCTTAAATGCTCAATCTAAGGATGTGTTAACTGGATTTAGCTTCTCGGAACTAGAATATTAACACAATCGTAAGATTCGAGAAAAATTCAGAATTCCTAGGCAAGAATTAAAATTACATTTGTGCATTTTCAAAAATGTTACCTTATGTCTAAGCTTAAATGTCAACTTTAAGGAAGTGTTAACTGGCTTTAGCTTCTTGGAAATAGAACACAAAAACAAGCGTAAAATTCCAGCACAATTCAGAATTTCTCGTCAAAAATTAAAATTATATTTGTGCCTTTCCAAATAACCTACTTTACGTCTAAGCTTAAATGTCGACTCTAAGGAAGTGTTAACTGGGTTCAATTTCTTGGAACTAGAATATAAACACAATCGTAAGAATCGAGGAGAATTTGGAATTCCAAGCTAAGAATTAAAATTACATTTGTGCATTTTCAAAAATGTTACCTTATGTCTAAGCTTAAATGTCAACTTTAAGGAAGTGTTAACTGGCTTTAGCTTTTTGGAACTAGATCATAAACACAATTGTAAGATTCAAGCAGAATTCAAAATTCTGAATTAAAATTGTTTTTTGTGTGTTTTCAAATAACCTACTTTACGTCTAAGCTTAAATGTTGACTCTAAGGAAGTTATAACTGGCTTTAGTTTCTTGGAACTAGAACATAAGCACAATCGTAAGATACAAGCAGAATTCAGAATTTCCCGTCGAAAATTAAAATTATACTTGTGCGTTTTCAAATATCCTACTTTAAGTCTAAGTTTAAATGTCGACTGTAAGGAAGTGTTAAGTGACATTAGCTTTATGGAACTAGAACATAAACACAATTGTAAGATTTAATCAGAATTCAAAATTTCTCGTCAAAAATTAAAATTATATTTGTGCGTATTCAAATAGCCTACTTTACGTCTAAGCTTAAATGACGACTCTAAGGACGTATTAACTGGCTTTAGTTTCTTGGAACTAGAACATAAACACAATTGTAAGATTCAAGGAGATTCAAAATTCCTCGTCAAAAATTAAAATTATATTTGTGCGTTTTAAAATAACCTACTTCTCGTCTAAGCTTAAATGACGACTCTAAGGCAGTGTCAACTTGCTTTAGCTTCTTGGAACTAAAACATAAACACAATCGTAAGATTCAAGCAGAATTCAGAATTTCTCGTCAAAAATTAAAATTATATTAGTGCCTTTTCATATAACCTACTTTACGTCTATGCTTAAATGCTCAATCTAAGGATGTGTTAACTGGATTTAGCTTCTCGGAACTAGAATATTAACACAATCGTAAGATTCGAGAAAAATTCAGAATTCCTAGGCAAAAATTAAATTACATTTGTGCATTTTCAAAAATGCTACTTTTTGTCTAAGCTTAAATATCGACTCTAAGAAAGTGTTAACTGGCTTTAGCTTCTTGGAAATAGAACATAAAAACAAGCGTAAAATTCCAGCACAATTCAGAATTTCTCGTCAAAAATTAAAATTATATTTGTGCCTTTCCAAATAACCTACTTTACGTCTAAGCTTAAATGTCGACTCTAAGGAAGTGTTAACTGGGTTCAATTTCTTGGAACTAGAATATAAACACAATCGTAAGAATCGAGGAGAATTTGGAATTCCAAGCTAAGAATTAAAATTACATTTGTGCATTTTCAAAAATGTTACCTTATGTCTAAGCTTAAATGTCAACTTTAAGGAAGTGTTAACTGGCTTTAGCTTTTTGGAACTAGATCATAAACACAATTGTAAGATTCAAGCAGAATTCAAAATTCTGAATTAAAATTGTTTTTTGTGTGTTTTCAAATAACCTACTTTACGTCTAAGCTTAAATGTTGACTCTAAGGAAGTTATAACTGGATTTAGCTTCTTGGAACTAGAACATAAGCACAATCGTAAGATACAAGCAGAATTCAGAATTTCCCGTCGAAAATTAAAATTATACTTGTGCGTTTTCAAATGTCCTACTTTAAGTCTAAGTTTAAATGTCGACTGTAAGGAAGTGTTAAGTGACATTAGCTTTATGGAACTAGAACATAAACACAATTGTAAGATTTAATCAGAATTCAAAATTTCTCGTCAAAAATTAAAATTATATTTGTGCGTATTCAAATAGCCTACTTTACGTCTAAGCTTAAATGACGACTCTAAGGACGTATTAACTGGCTTTAGTTTCTTGGAACTAGAACATAAACACAATTGTAAGATTCAAGGAGATTCAAAATTCCTCGTCAAAAATTAAAATTATATTTGTGCGTTTTAAAATAACCTACTTCTCGTCTAAGCTTAAATGACGACTCTAAGGCAGTGTCAACTTGCTTTAGCTTCTTGGAACTAAAACATAAACACAATCGTAAGATTCAAGCAGAATTCAGAATTTCTCGTCAAAAATTAAAATTATATTAGTGCCTTTTCATATAACCTACTTTACGTCTATGCTTAAATGCCCACTCTAAGGATGTGTTAACTGGCTTTAGCTTCTCGGTACTAGAATATTAACACAATCGTAAGATTCGAGAAAAATTCAGAATTCCTAGGCAAAAATTAAAATTACATTTGTGCATTTTCAAAAATGCTACTTTTTGTCTAAGCTTAAATATCGACTCTAAGAAAGTGTTAACTGGCTTTAGTATCTTGGAAATAGAACCCAAAAACAAGCGTAAAATTCCAACAGAATTCAGAATTTCTCGTCAAAAATTAAAATTATATTTGTGTCTTTCCAAATAACCTACTTTACGTCTAAGTTTCAATGTCGGCTCTAAGGAAGTGTTAACTGGGTTCAATTTCTTGGAACTAGAATATAAACACAATCGTAAGATTCGAGGAGAATTTGGAATTCCAAGCTAAAAATTAAAATTATATTTGTGCATTTTCAAAAATGCTACCTAATGTCTAAGCTTAAATGTCAACTTTAAGGAAGTGTTAACTGGCTTTAGCTTCTTGGAACTAGATCATAAACACAATTGTAAGATTCAAGCAGAATTCAAAATTCTGCTTGATTTTTGAATTCAAGAAGAATAGCTTATTGGAACTAGAACATAAACACAATCGTAAGATTCAAGCAGAATTCAGAATTTCTCGTCAAAAATTAAAATTATATTTGTGTGTTTTCAAATAACCTACTTTACGTCTAAGCTTAAATGTCGACTATAAGGACGTGTTAACTGGCTTTAGCTTCCCGGAACTAGAATATTAACACAATCGTAAGATTCGAGAAAAATTCAGAATTCCTAAGCAAAAATTAAAATTACATTTGTGCATTTTCAAAAATTCTACTTTTTGTCTAAGCTTAAATGTCGACTCTAAGAAAGTGTTAACTGGCTTTAGCTTCTTGGAACTAGAACATAAACACAATCGTAAGATTCAAGCATAATTCAGAATTTCTCGTCCAAAATTAAAATTACATTTGTGCGTTTTCAAATATCCTACTTTACGCCTAAGGTTAATTGTCGACTCTAAAGAAGTGTTAATTGGCTTTTTCTTCTTGGATCTAGAATACAAACACAATCGTAAGATTCGAGGAGAACTCAGAATTCCTAGTAAAAGATTAAAATTAAGATTGTGCATTTTCAAAAGTGCTACTTTATATCTAAGCTTAAATTTCGCCTCTAAGGAAGTGTTACCTGGCTTTAGTTTCTTGGAACTGGAACATAAACACAATCGTAAGATTCAAGCAGAATTCAGAATTTCTCGTAAAACTTGAAATTATATTTGTGTGTTTTCAAATAACCTACTTTACGTCTAAGTTTAAATGTCGACTCTAAGACAGTGTTAACTGGCTTTCTTGGAACTAGAATGTAAACATAATCGAAAGATTCGAGGAGAATTCAAAATTTCTAGACAAAAATTAAAATTACATTTGTACATTTTCAAAAATGTTACTTTATAAATAAGCTTAAATGTCGACTCTAAGGAAGTTTTAACTGGCTTTAGCTTCTTTAAAATAGAACATAAGCACAATCGTAAGGTTCAAGCAGAATTCAGAATTTCTCGTCAAAAATCAATATTTTTGCGTTTTCAAAACACCTGCTTTACGTCTAAGCTTTAATGTCGACTCCAAGCTAGTGCTAATTTGCTTTAGCTTCTTGGAACTAGAACATAAACACAATTGAAAGATTCAACCAGAATTTAGAATTTTCTCGTCAAAAGTTTAAATTATATTTGTGCGTTTTCAAATAACCTACTTTATGTCTAAGCTTAAATGTTGACTCTAAGGAAGTGTTAACTGACTTTGGCTTCTTGAAACTAGAACATAAACACAATCGTAAGATTGAAGCAGAATTGAGAAATTCTCTTCCAAAATTAAAATTATATTTGTGCGTTTTCGAATAACCTACTTTACTTCTAAGCTCAAAAATTAAAATTATATTAGTGCCTGTCCAAATAATATACTTTACCTCTAAGTTTACATGTCAACTCTAAGGAATTGTTAACTGGCTTTGCCTTCTTGGAACTAGAATGTAAACACAATCGTAAGATTCGAGGAGAATTCAGAACTCCTAGTCAAAAATTAAAATTACATTTGTGCATTTTCAAAAATGCTACTTTTTGTCTAAGCTTAAATATCGACTCTAAGAAAGTGTTAACTGGCTTTAGGTTCTTGAGAATAGAACATAAACACAATTGAAAGATTCAACCAGAATTTAGAATTTTCTCGTCAAAAGTTTAAATTATATTTGTGCGTTTTCAGATAACCTACTTTACGTCTAAGCTTAAATGTCGACTCTAAGAAAGTGTTAACTGGCTTAGCTTCTTGGAACTAGAATATAAAGACAATCGTAAGATCTGAGGAGAGTTCAAAATTCCTAGTCAAAAATTAAAATTACATTTGTGTGTTTTCAAATGACCTACTTTACGTCTAAGCTTAAATGTCAACTCTAAGGAAAAGCTAACTGGCTTTACCTTCTTGGAACTAGAACATAAGCACAATCGTAAGATTTAAGTAGAATTCGGAATTCCTCGTCAATAATTAAAGTCATATTTGTGAGTTTTCAAATAACCTACTTTTCGTATATGTCGACTATAAGGAAGAATTAACTGACTTTAGCTTCTTGGAACTAGAACAAAATCACAATTGTAAGATTCAAGCAGAATTCAGAATTTCTCGTCAAAAATTAAAATCATATTTGTGCGTTTTCAAATAACTTACTTTACGTCTAAGCTTAAATGACGACTCTAAGGAAATGTTAACTGGCTTTAGCTTGTTGGAACTAGAAGATGAACATAATCGTTAGATTCAAGCAGAAATCAGAATTTCTCGTCAAAAATTAAAATTATATTTGTGCCTTTCCAAATAATATGCTTTACGTCTAAGCTTACATGTCAACTCTAAGGAATTGTTAACTGGCTTTATCTTCCTGAAACTAGAATGTAAACACAATCGTAAGATTCGAGGAGAATTCAGAACTCCTAGTCAAAAATTAAAATTACATTTGTGCATTTTCAAAAAAGCTACTCTTTGTCTAAGCTAAAATTTTGACTCTAAGAAGATGTTAACTGGCTTTAGGTTCTTGGAAATGGAACATAAACACAATCGTAAGATACAAGCAGAATTCAGAATTTCTCGTCAAAAATTAAAATCATATTTGTGCGTTTTCAGATAACCTACTTTACGTCTAAACTTAAATGTCGACTCTAAGGACGTGTTGACTGGCCATAGCTTCTTGGAACTAGAATATAAAAACATTCGTAAGATCTGAGGAGAATTCAAAATTCTTAGTCAAAAATTAGAATTACATTTGTTTGTTTTCAAATGACCTACTTTACGTCTAAGCTTAAATTTCGACTAAAAGGAAGTGTTAACTGGCTTTAGCTTGTTGGAACTGGAAGATAAACATAATCGTGAGATTCAAGCAGAAATCAGAATTTCTCGTCAAAAATTAGAATTATATTAGTGCCTGTCCAAATAATATACTTTACCTCTAAGTTTACATGTCAACTCTAAGGAATTGTTAACTGGCTTTGCCTTCTTGGAACTAGAATGTTAACACAATCGTAAGATTCGAGGAGAGTTCAAAATTCCTAGTCAAAAATTAAAATTACATTTGTGCATTTTCAAAGATGCTACTTTTTGTCTAAGCTTAAATATCGAATCTAAGAAAGTGTTAACTGGCTTTAGGTTCTTGAAAATAGAACATAAACACAATTGTAAGATACAAGCAGAATTCAGAATTTCTCGTCAAAAATTAAAATCATATTTGTGCGTTTTCAGATAACCTACTTCACGTCTAAGCTTAAATGTCGACTCTAAGGAAGTGTTAACTAGCCTTAGCTTCTTGGAACTAGAATATAAAAACAATCGTAAGATCCGAGGAGAATTCAAAATTCCTAGTCAAAAATTAAAATTACATTTGTGTGTTTTCAAATGACCTACTTTACGTCTAAGCTTAAATGTCAACTCTAAGGAAGTGCTAACTGGCTTTAGCTTCTTGGAACTAGAACATAAGCACAATCGTAAGATTTAAGTAGAATTCGGAATTCCTCGTCAATAATTAAAGTCATATTTGTGAGTTTTCAAATAACCTACTTTAGGTCTAAGCTTAAATATCGACTCTAAGGAAGTGCTAACTGGCTTTAGCTTATTGGAACTAGAATATAAACACAATCGTAAGGTTCGAGGAGAATTCAGAATTCATAGTCAAAAATTAAAATTACATTTGTGCATTTTCAAAGATGCTACTTTTTGTCCAAGCGTACATGTCGACTCTAAGGAAGTGTTAACTGGCTTTAGCTTCTTGGAAACAGAAGATAAACACAATGGTAAGATTATAGTAGAATTCATAATTTCTCGTCAAAAATTAAAGTCATATTTGTGAGTTTTCAAATAACCTACTTTATGTCTAAGCTTAAATTTCGACTCTAAGGAAGTTTTAACTGGCTTTAGCTTCTACGAACTAGAACATAAACACAATCGTAAGATTCAAGCAGATTCAAACCTCTTCAAAAACTAAAATTATATTTGTACGTTTTTAAATAACCTAATTTATGTCTAAGCTTAAATGTTGACTCTAAGGAATGGTTAACTGGCTTTAGCTCCTTGGAACTAGAACATAAACACAATCGTAAGATTCAAGCAGAGTCAAGCAGAATTCAGAATTCCTTGTCAAAAATTAAAATTACATTTGTGCATTTTCAGAAATGCTACTTTTTCTCTAACCTTAAATTTCGACTCTAAGAAAGTGTTAACTGACTTTAGTTTTTTTGGAAATAGGACGTAAACACAATCCTAAGATTCAAGCAGAAGTCAGAATTTCTCATCAAAAATTTAGATCATATTTGTGCGTTTTCAAATAACCTACTTTTCGTATAAGCTTAAATGTTGACTCTAAGAAAGTGTTAACTGGCTTAAGCTTTTTGTAACTAGAAAATAAACACAATCGTAAGATTCAAGCAGAATTCAGAATGTGTTGTCAAAAATTAAAATTACATTTGTGCGTTTTCAAATAACCTACTTTATGTCTAAGCTTAAGTGTCGACTCTAAGGGCTTTAGCTGGCTTTAGCTTCTTGAAACTAGAACGTAAACACAGTCTTAAGATTCAATCTGAATTCAGAATTTGTCGTCAAAAGTTAAAATTACATTTGAGCATTTTCAAAAATGCTACTTTTTGTCTAAGCCTTAATGTCGACTCTTAGAAAGAGTTAACTGGCTTTAGCTTCTTAGAACTAGAACATAAACACAATTGTAAGATTCAAGCAGAAATAAGAATTTCTCACCAAAAATTAAAAATTATATTTGTGCGTTTTCAAATAACCTACTTTACTTCTAAACCTAAATGTCGACTGTAAGGAAGTGATAACTGGCTTTAGTTTCTTGGAACTATTAGCTTCTTGGAACTAGAACATAAGCACAATCGTAAGATTCAAGCAGAATTCAGAATTTCTCGTCAAAAATTAATATTTTTGCGTTTTCAAAACACCTACTTTACGTCTAAGCTTAAATGTCGACTCCAAGCTAGTGCTAATTTGCTTTAGCTTCTTGGAACTAGAACATAAACACAATTGAAAAATTCAACCAGAATTTAGAATTTTCTCGTCAAAAGTTTAAATTATATTTGTGCGTTTTCAAATAACCTACTTTACGTCTAAGCTTAAATGTTGACTCTAAGGAAGTGTTAACTGACTTTGGGTTCTTGAAACTAGAACATAAACACAATCGTAAGACTGAAGCAGAATTGAGAAATTCTCTTCCAAAATTAAAATTATATTTGTGCGTTTTCCAATAACTTACTTTACTTCTAAGCTTAAATATCGACTCTAAGGAAGTGTTAATTGGCTTTAGCTTCTTGGAACTAGAATACAAACACAATCGTAAGATTTGAGGAGAATTCAGAATTCCTAGTCAAAAATTAAATTAAATTTGTGCATTGTCAAAAATGCTACTTTATATCTAAGCTTAAATTTCGACTATAAGTAATTGTTAACTGGCTTTAGTTTCTTGGAGCTAGAATATAAACACAATCGAAAGATTCAAGCAGAATTCAGAATTTCTCGTCAAAAATTAAAATTACATTTGTGCATTTTCAAATAACGTATTTTATGTCTAAGCTCAAATGTCGACCCTAAGGAAGTCTTATCTGGCTTTAGCTTCTTGGAACTAGAACCTAAATAAAATCGTAAGATTCAAGAATTCAGAATTGCACGCCAAAAATCCAAATTATATTTTTGATTTTTCAAATAACCTACTTTACGTTTAAGCTTAAATGTCGACTCTAAGGAAGTGTTAACTGGCTTTTGCTTCTTGGTACTAGAATATAAACACAATAGAAAGATTCGACGATAATTCAGAATTCCTAGTCAAAAATTAAAATTACATTTTTGGATTTTTAATAAATGTTACTTTATGTCTAAGCTTAAATGTCGACTCCAATGAAGTGTTAACTTGCTTTAGCTTCTTGGAACTAGAACGTAAACACAATTGTAAGAATCAATCAGAATTTAGAATTCCTCGTCAAAAATTTAAATTATATTTTTGCGTTTTCAAATAACCAAACTTCACGTCTAAGCTTAAATGTTGACTCTAAGGAAGTCTTAACTGACTTTAGCTTCTTGGAACTAGAACAGAAAAACAATCTTAAGATTCAAGCAGAATTCAGAATTTATCGTCAAAATATTAAAATTATATTTGTGTGTTTTCAAAAACCAACTTTACGTCTAAGCTTAAATGTCGACTGTAAGGAAGTTTTAATTTGCTTTAGCTTCTTGGAAATACAACATAAACACAGTCGTAAGATTCAAGCAGAATTCAGAATTTATCATCAAAAATTCCAAATTATATTTATCAGTTTTAATCTATTCTACTTTACGTCTAAGCTTAAATGTCGACTATAAGGAAGAATTAACTGACTTTAGCTTCTTGGAACTAGAACAAAATCACAATTGTAAGATACAAGCAGAAGTCAGAATTTCTCGTCAAAAATTCAAATCATATTTGTGCATTTTCAGATAACCTACTTTACGTCTAAACTTAAATGTCGACTCTAAGGAAGTGTTAACTGGCTTAGCTTCTTGGAACTAGAATATAAAGACAATCGTAAGATCTGAGGAGAATTCAAAATTCTTAGTCAAAAATTAGAATTACATATGTGTGTTTTCAAATGACCGACTTTACGTCTAAGCTTAAATTTCGACTAAAAGGAAGTGTTAACTGGCTTTAGCTTGTTGGAACTAGAAGATAAACATAATCGTGAGATTCAAGCAGAAATCAGAATTTCTCGTCAAAAATTAAAATTATATTAGTGCCTGTCCAAATAATATACTTTACCTCTAAGTTTACATGTCAACTCTAAGGAATTGTTAACTGGCTTTGCCTTCTTGGAACTAGAATGTAAACACAATCGTAAGACTCGAGGAGAATTCAGAACTCCTAGTCAAAAATTAAAATTACATTTGTGCATTTTCAAAAATGCTACTTTTTGTCTAAGCTTAAATATCGACTCTAAGAAAGTGTTAACTGGCTTTAGCTTCTTGGAACTAGAACATAAACACAATCGTAAAATACAAGCAGAATTCAGAATTTCTCGTCAAAAATTAAAATCATATTTGTGCGTTTTCAGATAACCTACTTTACGTCTAAGCTTAAATGTCGACTCTAAGGAAGTGTTAACTGGCCTTAGCTTCTTGGAACTAGAATATAAAAACAATCGTAAGATCTGAGGAGAGTTCAAAATTCCTAGTCAAAAATTACAAGTTAAAATTACATTTGTGTGTTTTGAAATGACTTACTTTACGTCTAAGCTTAAATGTCAACTCTAAGGAAGTGCTAACTGGCTTTAGCTTCTTGGAACTAGAACATAAGCACAATCGTAAGATTTAAGTAGAATTCGGAATTCCTCGTCAAAACTTAAAGTCATATTTGTGAGTTTTCAAATAACCTACTTTAAGTCTAAGCTTAAATGTCGACTCTAAGGAAGTGCTAACTGGCTTTAGCTTATTGGAACTAGAATATAAACACAATCGTAAGGTTCGAGGAGAATTCAGAATTCCTAGTCAAAAATTAAAATTACATTTGTGCATTTTCAAAGATGCTACTTTTTGTCTAAGCGTAAATGTCGACTCTAAGGAAGTTTTAACTGGCCTTAGCTTCTTTGAAATAGAAGATAAACACAATCGTAAGATTATAGTAAAATTCGGAATTCCTCGTCAATAATTAAAGTCATATTTGTGAGTTTTCAAATAACCTACTTTACGTCTAAGCTTAAATGTCGACTCTAAGGAAGTGTTAACTGGCTTTAGCTTCTTGGAACTAGAACATAAAAACAATCGTAAGATTCAAGCAGAATTCAGAAATCCTCTTCAAAAACTAAAATTATATTTGTACGTTTTTAAATAACCTAATTTATGTCTAAGCTTAAATGTTGACTCTAAGGAATGGTTAACTGGCTTTAGCTCCTTGGAACTAGAACATAAACACAATCGTAAGATTCAAGCAGAGTCAAGCAGAATTCAGAATTCCTAGTCAAAAATTAAAATTACATTTGTGCATTTTCAAAGATGCTACTTTTTCTCTAACCTTAAATGTCGACTCTAAGAAAGTGTTAACTGGCTTTAGTTTCTTGGAAATAGGACATAAACACAATCCTAAGATTCAAGCAGAAGTCAGAATTTCTCATCAAAAATTTAAATCATATTTGTGCGTTTTCAAATAACCTACTTTTCGTATAAGCTTAAATGTTGACTCTAAGAAAGTGTTAACTGGCTTAAGGTTTTTGTAACTAGAAAATAAACACAATCGTAAGATTCAAGCAGAATTCAGAATTTGTCGTCAAAAATTAAAATTTTATTTGTGCGTTTTCAAAGAACCTACTTTATGTCTAAGCTTAAGTGTCGACTCTAAGGGCTTTAGCTGGCTTTAGCTTCTTGAAACTAGAACGTAAGCACAGTCTTAAGATTCAATCTGAATTCAGAATTTGTCGTCAAAAGTTAAAATTACATTTGTGCATTTTCAAAAATGCTACTTTTTGTCTAAGCCTTAATGTCGACTCTGAGAAAGAGTTAACTGGCTTTAGCTTCTTAGAACTAGAACATAAACACAATTGTAAGATTCAAGCAGAATTAAGAGTTTCTCATCAAAAATTAAAATTATGTTTTTGCGTTTTGAAATAACCTACTTTACTTCTAAGCTTAAATGTCGACTGTAAGGAAGTGTTAACTGGCTTTAGTTTCTTGGAAATAGAACATAAACACAATCGTAAGATTTGAGGAGAATTCAGAATTCCTAGTCAAAAATCAAAATTATATTTTTAAATTTTCAAAAATGCTACTTGATATCTAAGCTTAAATGTCGACTCTAAGGAAGTGATAACTGGCTTTAGCTTCTTGGAACTAGAATATAAACATAATCGAAAGATTCGAGGAGAATTCAGAATTTCTAGTCAAAAATTAAAATTATATTTGTGCGTTTTCAAATAGCCTGCTTTACGTCAAAGCTTAAATGTCGAATATAAGGAAGTGTTAACTGGCTTTAGCTTCTTGGAAATAGAACATAAACACAATCGTAAGATTCGAGGATAATTCAGAATTCCTATTTAAAAATTAAAATTACACTTGTGCATTTTCAAAAATAATACGTTATGTCTAAGCTTAAATGTCGACTCTAAGGTAGTGTTAACTGGCTTTTGCTTCTTGGAACTAGAAAATGATCACAGTCTTAAGATTCAAGCAAAATTTGGAATTTCTCGTCAAATATTAAAATTATATTATAAAATATTAATATTAAAATTAAATATTAAAATTAAATTATATTATAGTTTCTTGGAACTAGAATATAAAACAATCTTTTCGAGGAGAATTCTGAATTCCTAATCAAAAATTAAAACTACATTTGTGCATTTTCAAAAATCCTATTTTATGTCTAAGCTTAAATGTCGACTCTAAGAAGTGTTAACTGGAACTAGTTCCAAGTGCTTCTTGGAACTTAGAACATAAACACAATCGTAAGATTCAAGCAAAATTCAGAATTTCTCGTCAAAAATTAAAATTACATTTGTACATTTTCAAAAATCCTACTTTACGTCTCGACGTACATGTCGACTCTAAAGAAGCGGAAACTGGCTTTAGCTTCTTTAAGTAATTAAATAAAAAAAAAACAAGTTTTTTTAACCGAAAGTAAGGAACAACGTTAAAACTAACAGAAATTATTCCGTATTTGAAAGGGGCTGTCCCCTCCTCAACGCCTCGCTCTTTACGCTAATGTTGTTTATTGTTACAAAAAAATAAGAGTTGTGAGAAAGTCAAACTTTAGTAAAAGAGCGAGGCGTTGAGAAGATGACAACCCCTTTCATATATGGAATAATTTCTTATCGTTTCATGCTTTACATCGCTTCTTACTTTCAGTTAAAAAAAACTTGTTTTTTTATTTAATTTTTGAACGTTTTTGAATTAATGCAGGTTTTGATTTTGGCTCACCGTACATGAATAATTAAAACAAAATTTGCATATTTGTTTTACGAGGTATGGACTAGGGGGTGAACCCAATCATACACGAAATATTTTCTGTTCGTTTTAAGTTTTGATGTTACTCCTTATTTTCAGTTGGAAAACTTGATTGTTTTTTATATTTAATTTCTGATCTTTTTTTAAAATAATGCTGGGAAATCTGGCGCCCCCTTCATAGCAATGTCCCTTCCCCCATGAAAACTTACTTCATGGAAAAATCCTGCCACATAACCCCCGATCCACCCACCCCCTCACTACCAGAAAAAATCCCCCCTGAAACGTCTGTATACTTCCTAATAACCAATACGATTTGTTAACATTGGGTAAAGTTCACAACTTTCAGCCCTCCCCCCGGGAACTTCGGGGAATTAAGTCATCCTAAAGGTCATAGTTTCAACCATGCTGAACAAAATGGCTATCTCAAAATTTTGATCAGGTGACTTTGGGAAAAAAATGAGCGTGGGAGGGGGCCTAGTTGCCCTCCATTTTTTTTGGTCACTTAAAAAGGGAACTAGAACTTTTAATTTCCGTTTCAATGAGTCCTCCAACGATATTATAGGACCACTGGGTCGATACGATCACCCCTGGAAAAAAAAAACAAAAAACAAAAAAAACAAATAAACACGCATCCGTGATCTTTCTTCTGGCAAAAAAAGCAAAATTCCACATTTTTGTAGATAGGAGCTTGAAACCTCTATAGTAGGGTTCTGTGATACGCTGAATATGATGGTGTGATTTTCATTAAGGTTTTATAACTTTTAGGGGGTATTTCCCCCATTTTCCGAAAATCAGCCAAATTTTCTCAGGCGCGTAACTTTTGATGGGTAGAGCTAAACTATATATTTAAAATCAGCATTGAAATCTGATTCTTTTGATGTATCTATTGGTATCAAAAACCCGTTTTCTAGAGTTTCGGTTACCATTGAGCCGGGTCGCTCCTTACTTACAATTCGTTAACACGAACTCTTTGAACACAATCGCATGACTCGAATAGAATTCAGAATGTCTCTTCAAAAATAAAGATCATATTTGTACATTTTTAAACATCTTACTTAACTTCTAGGTTTACCTGTTTACTTTAAGCAAGTGTTAAATGGCTATAGCTTCTTGGAACTAAAATATAAACGCAATTGTAACTTAAGGACTTTTCTTCAAAAATTGTATCAAAAATTAAAATTACATTTGTGATTTTTTCAAAATCCTGCTTTATGTCTAGGTTTACATGTCGATTCTAAGAAAATGTCAACTTGCTTTGCCTTCATGGAACTAAAGTATAAGAATAATCGTAAGATTCGAGCATAATTCCGTATTTGTCGTAGAAAATAAAAATTACATTTGTGCATTTTCAAAAATCTCACTTTACGTTTCCAGCTTTATAAGTCAAATCCAGGGAAGTATTAACTACTTTTGCTTCTTGAAACTAAAATACAAATTCAGTCATAGCTTTCGAGCAAAATTTAGGACTTTTCTTCAAAAATTGTGTCAAAAATTTAAATTACATTTGTGATTTTTTCAAAATCCTGCTTTATGTCTAGGTTTACATGTCGACTCTAAAGGAAATGTCAACTTGCTTTACCTTCATGGAGCTAAAGTATAAGCATAATCGTAAGGTTCGATCAGAATTCCGAATTTGTCGTATAAAATAAAAATTGCATTTCTGCATTTTCAAAAAACTCACTTTACGTTTCGAGCTTCCAGGCAAGTGTTAACTGCTTTAGCTTCTTGAAACTAAAATATAAACTCAGTCGTAGCTTTCGATGAAAATTTAGGACTTTTCTTAAAAAATTAAGTCAAAAATAAAAATTATATTTTGTGTTTTTTTGAAAATCCTACTTTATATCTAGGTTTACATGTCGTCTCTAAGGAATTGTCAACTTGCTTTACCTTCATGGAACTAAAGTATAAGCATAATCGTAAGATTCAATCAGAATTCCTAATTTGTCGTGGAAAATAAAAATTACATTTGTGCATTTTCAAAAATCCCACTTTACGTTTCGAGCTTTATAAATCAAATCCAGGGAAGTGTCACCTGCCTTAGCTTCTTTAAACTAAAATATAAACTCAGTCGTAGCTTTCGATGAAAATTTATGACTTTTCTTAAAAAATTAAGTCAAAAATAAAAATTATATTTTGTAATTTTTTGAAAATCCTACTTTATGTCTAGGTTTACATGTCGTCTCTAAGGAATTGTCAACTTGCTTTACCTTCATGGAACTAAAGTATAAGCATAATCGTAAGATTCAATCAGAATTCCTAATTTGTCGTGGAAAATAAAAATTACATTTGTGCATTTTCAAAAATCCCACTTTACGTTTCGAGCTTTATAAGTCAAATCCAGGGAAGTGTCACCTGCCTTAGCTTCTTGAAACTAAAATATAAACTCAGTCGTAGCTTTCCATGAAAATTTATGACTTTTCTTAAAAAATTAAGTCAAAAATAAAAATTATATTTTGTAATTTTTTGAAAATCCTACTTTATGTCTAGGTTTACATGTCGTCTCTAAGGAATTGTCAACTTGCTTTACCTTCATGGAACTAAAGTATAAGCATAATCGTAAGATTCAATCAGAATTCCTAATTTGTCGTAGAAAATAAAAATTACATTTGTGCATTTTCAAAAATCCCACTTTACGTTTCGAGCTTTCTATTTCAAATCCAAGGAAGTGTTAAATGGGTTTAGCTTCATGGAACTAAAATTTAAACACACTTGTAACACTCGAGCAAAATTTACAATTTCTCGTAAAATTATGTTGGAATTAAAATTACATTTATGTAATTTCAAAAATCATCCTTTATTTCTAGGTTTATTTGTCGACTCTAAGGAGGTTGTAAATTGTTTTAGCTTTTGGAGCTAAAATATAAACACAATCGCAAGATTTGAGCAGAATTTTGAACTTGTCGTCAAAACTCAATTCAAAAATTTAATTTAAATATGTGGATTTTCAAAATTCCTATAAATAGACATACATGATTATCTCTAGTAGATATATTTTAAGCAAAGTCTCTTTTAATGAATTGTTTATAGGAATATCTCAAGTTTCTCTATTTAAAGCACGGTCTCTATTTAAGTATTGTTTATAGAAATATGTTCAGTTTCTCTATTTAAAGCAAGGTCTCGACTTATCTCTATTTTAATGCATAAATAGAGATCTTGCTTTAAATAAAAAATTTTGAGATATTTCTATAAGCCCAATTTACAATAACTTAGTATTAAAAGATTCGAAAAATATTTTTCCTCAGATAAAGTTAAGATCATCTGACAGCAATTATAATTAAAAATCAGGTCAGTAGGCAAGCTAGTTCAACCGGTAAACAGAGAAGTCATGCCCAGTATTTGCTGAATGGTCTTTCATTTACTCTGTCTTCGTTTTCCTTTGTTTGATTTAGGGTTTCATTTGCTTTGTTTGGGTTTACTTAAATTTTCATTTCTTAGCACTGAAGACGGCTTTGCGTAGGTCCTTACCGAAAGATGTGCTTTTGTCCTATTCACTTCTTATCTGTCCATTGGCTGATATAATCTTCTTTTTTTGATTATTAAATCGTACTATTTACATACTTTTTGGTCTTGTTTGTCATACGTATGTATAGCCAGTGTGGTCTTAGGAAGTATTTAAATTTAAATCTTATTACATTAGAAATGTCATTCACCACTGGAAAAAGTATCCCACTCACAATATTGATTGGTTAGATGGAATTGGGGACTAAAATACTAAAAATCAGTTATCATTTCATAATTTAATAATTTTTTAGGGGTAAAAACTTGTTTTTTGGGACCGTATGTATAGGCTTTAAAGTGACTGGCTGTCTCAGAATTTTTCTCAGAAGTATATTGACTTTTTTCGGGTTTAAGTTGTTTAATGCAACAATATGGTTTGACTTGCCACTTTATTTTGATGTAAAATATAATTATGAATTCTGAAAGGCCCTATACCAAAATGATGCAGTCAATGGGTCAATGCAATCTACCCTGGGAGAGACGGTAAAAAATCCAAATATCCACACACTCGTAACCAGTCATGTTTTTACAAATGGGGGCTTGAAAACCTTCTGTAAGGTTCAAAGACATAGTAAACTTTTCGTGAAAATCCCACTTATACAAGTTATACCTCTTTTCCTAAGACTGTAGGAGCTTTAAGCTCAAAACAATTGATGGATAACCTTAAACTAAAGGATTTCCCATAGTTAGAATCCGAATACCAAAAAGGCTTTTTCTTACACGTTTAATTCCTTGTTTTACATACAGAATCGCAATTTTTGTTCTACCCTTAACTTTATTAGCTTCTAAATTTTGTTCACCCTGAATGAAAGACTAACTGTTGTCAACTGCTATTACCATAAACCACTACTAACCTTACATTACTGATCGTTCCTTACCGTGAACTGTTTGAAAAGTTGATGCAGTTGTTCTCCATAATAGACTAATAAAGTCAAAATGTTGTCATACAGAAGTGATGCCATATATGACTAATTTACAATATCGAAAATGTTTCGATATTGGAAAATATCTTGATATTTCGATGTAGAATTTGCTCTCAAAAGTTTGAGCTGTGATTCTGGATGTGAAAAAAAGTCTCGACATATTCTGAAAATTTTTATATTTGCTCAAAAAATCATGAATCAGACTTTGTATTAAACAGTGGTGTATCTTAGGGGCAGGCAACCCACTTCATATTTGAGAAGCTTTCTGTCAGTCCAAGTATTGATGAAAGTCTTAGCTTTCATTTCAAAAGTTTTTTTTTCAATTTAGTTTTTCAAAGGAGCAAATTGTCTGAAATGTTATTTCATGTCTCATTTCTATGCGATTTCCAATTTGTTTGGTCTGGGAAAATATTTTGTTCTGTTGATAGGCAATTGATAAGTAATGATGACAGACATTCGTTATTCGTCTGTTTTAAACGAATAAAAATATGTTTATTTCATTTAAGATAGGAAAAAAATAGAAATGATAAACAAGAACAAATTTTTAGCAACTGACTTGTTTTATTTTCTAAAGTCATGTCTACCCATTGCAGTTCTGAAACTTGTGTTGCTATTATTTTATTTGAAAACAGAGATACTTATGAATTACCATCTATGATAACCATTATAATTATCATTTCAATGTGTATACGAATAATCAAACGGGATAAATTAAACCTACTGTTTTGCCAAAAAGTTTGTTATCAAACAGTTCGTGGTAACGAACTGTAAGTAAGGAGCGACCCGGCTCAATAGTAACCAAAACTCTAAAAACCGGAATTTTGATACCCATACGTACATCAATAGAATCATATTTTTATGCTGATTTCAAATATATAAGTTTCATTAAATTTAGTTTTACCTATCAAAAGTTAAGTGCCTGAGAAAATTTGCCTTATTTTCGATAAAAGGAGGAAACACCCCCAAAACTTCATAGAACTTTAATGAAAATCACACCATCGGATCCAGCGTATCAGAAAACGCTGTTGCGGAAGTTTCAAGCTCCTATCTGCAAAAATGTGGAATTTTGCATCTTTTGTCAGAAGAAAGATCACGGATCCGTGTTTATTTGTTGTTTTTTCCCAGGGGTGATTGTATCGATCCAGTAGTCTTAGAATATCGTAATAGGGCTCATTTGAACGGAAATTAAAAGTTCTAGTGCCCTTTTTAAGTGACCGGAAAAATTGGAAGGCAACTTTCCCCCGTCCCACGCTCATTTTTTTTCCCAAAGTCACTTTGTTCAGCATAGTTTAGCCATTTTGTTCAGCATAGTCGAAAATTTCATAAATATGTCTTTGAGGATGAGTTAATTCCCCACAATTCCCGGGAGAAGGGCTGGAAGTTATGAACTTTGCCCATTGTTTACATATAGTAAACAATGGGAAGTATAACGACGTTTCCAACAATGGTTAATGGGAAGTATAAAGACGTTTCAGAAGGGATTTTTTTTATGATGGGGAAGGGGGTGTCGGAGGAGGGGGTTAAGGGGGAGGATCCTTTCATGGAGGATGTTTCCTTGGGGGAAGGGACGTTTCTATGAAGGGGTGCCGGATTTCCCAGCATTATTTGAAAAAGGATCAGAAATTAAATAAAAAAACTAGTTTTTTCAACTGAAAGTAAAGAGCAACATTAAAACTTAAAACAAACAGAAATTATTATGTACATGAGGGGGTTCGTCCCCTAGTCAATACCTCGCCCTTTTCGCTAAAGTTTTTTTTAGTAATTTTAAAAGAGCTATCTATTCTAATTAACCAGCCTTTGTGATTCAGGGGCTTGTGATTCGCACAAAATTCGAACTTTAGCGTAAAGAGTGAGGTATTGACTAGGGAGCAAACTCCCTAATATACATAATAAAAACATACGAATATGGAAATTCGTTACGTAAGTTAATTCGTAAGTAACGTCTGAACAAAATTTCAAGAGAGCCAATTAGCCAAAAAAAGAAAAATTAATATGCGAATTCCGCTTTAATTATGCATGTACGGTGAGCCAAAATCAAAGCTGCATTAATTCAAAAACGTTCAGAAATTAACTAAGAAAAATAAGTTTTTTTAACTGAAAGTAAGGAGCGACATTAAAACTTAAAACGAACAGAAATTATTCCGTATATGAAAGGGGCTGTCCCCTCCTCAACGCCTCGCTGTTTACGCTAAGGTTTTTTATTGTTTTAAAAAATAAAATTGTGAAACAGAGTCAAACTTTAGCGTAAAGAGCGTGGCGTTGAGCAGGGGACAGCCCCTTTCATATACGGGATAATTTCTGTTCGTTTTAAGTTTTAATGTCGCTCCTTACTTTCAGTTAAAAAAAAAACTTGTTTTTTTAGTTATTTCAGTAAAACACAAATTGTATTATGGTTTTGAGAAGGCAAAGGAATTATCAGCCTAACTCATGTTAATTTTTGCTCGTTTTGAGTTTGACCCGGCTATTTATTGTAATTTTTGTTCGTTTTGAGTTTCATTTATTTATTGATAGTAATTTGTGGTAGTTTTACGCTCAGAAGATTATTTGACTTTATTTTTGCTGATTTTTGGCTTAATGAAGCTCTACTTTTCTTTGAAAATCTTTTCTTGTGGAAAAAGTTTTTTTTTATTAATAACAACGTTTCTTATTATTTATTAGCTAAAAAAACAAGTGTTTTTAACTCAAAGTAAGGAGCGACATTAAAACTTAAAACGAGCAGAAATTATTCCGTATATAAAAGGGGCTGCCCCCTCCTCAACGCATCGATCTTTACGCTAAAATTTGACTCTGTTTCACAACTAAATTTTTAAAAAACTAAAAACTTTTAGCATAAAGAGCGAGGCGTTGAGGAGGGGACAGCCCCTTTCATATACGGAATAATTTCTGTTCGTTTTAAGTTTTAATGTCGCTCCTTACTTTCAGTTAAAAAAACTTGTTTTTTCTAGTTAATTTCTGAACTTTTTTGAATTAATGCATCTTTGATTTTTGCTCCCCGTACATGAATAATTAAAACGAAATTTGCATATTATTTTTCCTTCTTTTGGCTAATTGGCTCTCTCGAAATTTGTTCAGACGTAACTTACGAATTAACTAACGTAACGAATTTCTATATTCGTATGTTTTTATTACGTGTATTAGGGAGTTCGCTCTCTAGTCAATACCTCGCTCTTTAGGCCTACGCTTAAGTTTGAATTTTGTACGAATCACAAACCCCTGAATCACAGAGGCCGGTTAATTAGAATAGATAGCTCTTTTGAAAGTACTAAAAAAAACTTTAGCGAAAAGGGCGAGGTATTGACTAGGGGGTGAACCCCCTCATGTACGTAATAATTTCTGTTTGTTTTAAGTTTTAATGTTGCTCTTTACTTTCAGTTGAAAAAACTAGTTTTTTTTATTTAATTTCTGATCGTTTTTCAAATAATGCTGTGAAATCCGGCGTCCCCTTCATAGAAATGTCCTTTCCCCCAAGGAAACATCCTCCATGGAAGGATCCTCCACCGTAACCCCCTTCCGCCAACACCCCCCCTCCCCATCATAAAAAAAAATCCCTCCTGAAACGTCTTTATACATCCCATTAACCAATACTATATGTAAACAATGGGCAAAGCTCATAACTTCCAGCCCTTCCCCCGAGAACTGTGGGGGATTAAGTCATCCTCAAAGACATATTTATTAGATTTTCGACTATGCTGAACAAAATGGCTATCTCAAAATTTTGATTGGGTGACTTTGGGAAAAAATGAGCGTGGGAGGGGGCCAAGTTGCCATCCAATTTTTTTGGTCACTTAAAAAGGGCACTAGAACTTTTAATTTCCGTTCAAATGAGCCCTCTTACGATATTCTAGGATAACTGGGTTGATATGATTACCCCTGGGGAAATCAACCAAAAAAAAAACAAAAAAAAAAAAAAAATAAACAAACAAAAGCATCCGTGATCTTTCTTCTGACAAAAAATACAAAATTCCACACTTTTGCAGATAGGAGCTTGAAACTTCTGCAGTAGGGTTTTCTGATACGCTGAATGCGATGGTGTGATTTTCATTAAGGTTGTATGACTTTTTGGGGGCATTTCCCCCTTTTTTCGAAAATAAGGCACATTTTCTCAGGCGCGTAACTTTTGATGGGTAAAACTAAACTTAATGAAACTTATATATTTGAAATCAGCATAAAAATATAATTCTATTGATGTATCTATGGGTATCAAAATTCCGGTTTTTAGAGTTTCGGTTACTGTTGAGCCGGGTCGCTCCTTACTTATAGTTCGTTACCACAAACTGTTTGAAAACTTACAAACAAATAAACAAATGACCGTGGATTGTCAGTTAAATTGACATATACCTACATTTCTTCGTTAAGGTATTTGATAATTTTTCATTTATGAAAGTAAGAAAGGGGAAAACAATTCAAACGTATTTGTGGTAGTTTTACGCTTAGAAGATTATTTGACTTTATTTTTGTTCATTCTTGGCTTAATGGAGCTCTTTACTTTTCTTCGAAAAACTTGTCTTGTGGAAAAAAGTTTTTTTAATCAATTTCTATTCGTTTTTCATTGACATAGTCTTTTTCGTGAAAAGAAAATATTGTATATCTTTTCAGTTTTCTTCTATAAGAATCCATAGTATGGGTTGCTGTTTGTATGTTGGAGAACCTTTTTCAACAATTTTTTATCTTGACACAAACAGTATATTTTAGTTTAATTTTAAAGCTTCTGAAGTTGACGTAAAAAATAAAACTTAATATGATTCCCAAAAGATTCTATCTATGCTCTTTAACAACCTCGATACACTTACACTCTTTTCATTTATTTAAATTTTAAGAGCAGAAGTAGTAATAGTAGTATCCCCAAAAGTTTCAACTTTATGCCCCCAGTCATTCTCGATATATTGCTGAGGTGTATTATTGGCAACCATGATTTATTTTAAAGCAATATTTAATTATAAAGCATAATAGGCTAATTGCATAATTGTGGGGGGTTGACATGCCTAATATCCTTGAAGACATAGTTGCTGGACCGTACTACTATGTTGAACAAAATGGCTGTCTCAAAATTTTAACTAGATGTGTTTGGAAAATGAATGGGCTTAATAGAAAAGCTGCTTGCACTCCAATATCTTGTTACTCTTAAAATGGGGCACCAGACACTCGCGCTGTAATTGGAGAGCAAAGGGGAGGACTTCTCACTTCATATATCTAGTAAAAAAATTTTAAACATGTAGAAAGTAAAGTGAGAACATTTTCAATGTATTTTGTTTTCAGTGAATTGCAAATTATATTCTGGTCTCGAGAACGCATGGGGGTTGTCATCCCTACTCATGTTAATTTTTGCTCGTTTTGAGTTTGACTGGGTTATTTATTGTATGATTTAAATACATAAAATACGTTTAAAATGTTTTTATTTTTTTAACTTTAATAAATTAAAAGTTATTAATACTTTAAGGAACAGATTAATGGATAGATAATATATTCAGCCGCTGGGCCATACACAAACATTACAATGATTATATAAGACAACAGCCAGCATACACTTAAATAAATGGTATAACTACTAACAACAAACAAAAACCTTAAACCGATTATTTACATATTTTTAAACCCTCTTTTATAAATCCAGTCACTGCTGTAATCGTCTCCTGTGAAGATTTAAGGATCCCAGGAAAAACACTTCCCCATCACCTAACAAATAACAACAGAGACAAAACTAAATTTTCTAAACTCACTGTTGGCGCCCATTTTTTCTCAAAAAACTCAACAATATCATTAATATATAAACAAAATAGCCTCGGTGACAAGGTGCTACCCCGTTTAACCCCTACCTCGCAACTAAATAAATCCGAAAACCCTTTCCCTGCTACCTTAACCATTCCTCTTGTTAGCCTATACATATCACAAACTAGTCGAACAAAAATACGGGGCAGTCCTATCCTCAACAATTCTACAAAAAACAAAATCCTATCAACACTATCGAATGCTCTCTCAAAATCTACGAAAGCTACCAATAAATTAATCTTACTCCTACTATAATTTTCTATCAACGCCTTAAGTAAAAATACCCTGTCAACTGTGCTATATCCTTCCCTGAATCCACCTTGTTCCTCACAAATTATTCGATTCTTCTTTAACCAATTAGCTAGCTTATTATCAATCGATTTCTCTAGAATCTTACTTAAACATGGTAACAGAGCTATAGGCCTATAAAGGCAATGCAACCTCGGATCCCCTTTTTTAAATAACGGTAAAATTAAAGACGTCTTCCATCCTGAAATCCAAATTCCTGTTGAAAGCACACTATTAAACAGCAGTATAAAAATTGGCATAAATAAACTTGAAAACTTTTTATATAAACGAGTTGGAATCCCATCAATTCCAGGAGCTGTTCCTCAATCCAATTTCCTTAACACATATGCAACCTCCTCAATATATTCCTCCTCTGTTAACGAATAATCTTCCTCCATCATAGGGTAATTATATTCCTCCCAAATATTCCCAAATTCTTTATCACGCCAGTTACTAAGATCTCCTTCTTCTTTACTTGCGAAATGTTCCGGCGAGCTATTTGGATCCAGGATTCCCTCTGTCGCTTTTGCTGGTCTTTGGTTTATCCTTCTTCAAAATTCCTTCATATTATTCTCCAAGTAAAAACGGCCCATTTGCTCAATTTGACGTGTATTAAAATCTCTTTTCTTTACTTTTATTAATCTCTTATGGCATCTCCTAACCTCGCGAAACCTAACCAATAGTGTTGCTTTCTCAACCTCATTTCTAGCTTGCTTTACCTGATTTAGGGCCTCTGCTAACAAATTTTTACTACTTAAACAATCGAGGTCATAAAATCTCTCACTAACTGGTTTTAATGAACTCAATACTGGCGCTGATAGCTCCAGTAATAACGTATTAAAATTAGCTTCTAATTCATCACTAGAATCACTACTTTACCTTAGCTGCTCTAGTCTCCGACAAACCTGCTCTTTACTAAATATAGCACTTAATGCATTCTGTTCACTCTCACTCCACTCTCTCTTTAGCTGTTTGCTTGGTGAAATATACCTAAACTGCAAAGAACTAATTTCATTAACTCTACACTCAAGGCCTAAGCTTAACTTAATCGGTAGGTGGTCACACAACTGAATATTCAAAACTTCAACATTCAGTGATTCCACGTCCAAACGAAGGTCAACCAAACATAATCGATAATACTAGGCCTCAGACCTGAAATGCAAGTATAATCACCCCTTGACTTATCTACCCCGAACCTCCCATTTCAAATCCCAACTCCATCCTCCGAACAAAGTGCCAGGAGTTTTCTACCCCAAACATTACTTTTTCTTTTATCATCCATGCTCTTTCTTGGGATCCTATACACATGAGGCACAACATCATAAACGGCCGGTATATCAAGCACAGGCAGCTCAACCAAATCAGCTGTATAAGCATTAAAGTCTCCTACCAGCAATATTTTATGGGACATAAATTTACTACGAAAAACTGTAGCTTCTTTTCCTAATATAGACCATGTATCCTCTGCAGTATATGAGCTAGATTGTGGTGGAGCCTAAGCAGCACAAACCAACAATTTCAGACCTTAGTGACATACCAATCTAATCCAAACAAGGTTTTCTGATTCACTTTTCAGCTTATTAAAAGAAAAAAAAAGAATTATTTTTTAAAAGCGCTAAGATACCACCATAATGCCGGGAGTTCCTTGACACAGAACGGGCAACATGTTCGGTTATGAAACCGCGAAAAGATTGCACTTCATCACCACTGTGCCATGACTTTACTAACGCAAGTTCCACTTCACTTTTTTTATTCCTTAGTCCTTGAACATTCCAACACACAAACTTGACCACGTTTTCTCGCGTACGGCCTGTGTACCACTAATTTGTGTTTATACTTTGATCAGCTGCCAGATTGAATGGTGTCTCTGGAGGAATTCTCTGTGATTCACTGAAATCCATCCTGTAGTAGTCTTTACGTGTGTTATAAGTCGATCTTCCTATATTACCACGGTACGGGCTACCACCACTAGTATCACCTCTTCCCCGGCCACCACGAACATTTTTTGGAGGATTCCTCAGTAGATCTTCGGGACTGATTATTTCTGCACTCTTACGCACTCTTGGTCGCTTGGGCATAGCTTGCCCATCCACAACTGTACCGGTATTGCTGTCTTCACTGCTGGAATTTTCTCCCAAAGTAGGGCTGATTTACTACAATAGATGGTGATGGGGTGCCGCTCTACTAGCAGCTTGGCCAAAACTAGAATTTCTAGCCTGAGAAGCCTGGTTTACGATGCTTTCTAAAACTTTTCCAACTGCCAAATCGGTGCCTCTGAGTTTAGCATTTCTTCCTTCTGCTACAGCCCTATCAAGCAATGGCCTTAAATGCCTACGGGCTTCTCTTTGTGTGTAGGTATAATCGGGAGCAACTTTAACTCCAAACATCCTCATAGGTCCATTATTACGTAAGATATAATCGCGCAATTCTACCACATTAAACTTGATTACCACCGGTCCAGTAGCACCCAATCGCTAAACGTCCTTAACTTGATATATCAGGCATAACTTTATATATCAAGAGATCGAAATACCTGTTTAAATAGTTCCATGATTCCCTCCTTTAACGTTTTACCAGGCTGCTGTGATGCTATAAAATCATACAAAATAAGATTTGCCCTCCTCAATTCTGCTTCCAACAATTCCACTCTGCGATATGTTGCCAACAAACGTTCAGTCATAGCACTCATCTCTCTTGTCATTTTCTCGTTATTTTCTAAGTCTTGAGATAATTGTACTCGCACCCGGCAAAATTCCTGCTGTATTTCTATAACGTCCGAAGACAATTTCGGTAGGAGATCCAACTTAAAACTTATTTCCTGGAGATGCTGATTCATCGCTGCTGCTTCCATCACATTTACTTTATCAAAAGCACCGCTATTCAAAAATCCTTGCGCACTCGTTCACTGTGTGTTTTGCATTTTTTGCGCAAAAAATCACTTTGAAAATTGCAATACAAAACGCTAATCCAAAGAATAGACCAATATCAAAGTCCAAGGATAATCGAGTTCGTTCACCGGTAGTAATATTAATTACAATTTTGTTTACTCAAGAAAAGTCAAATGCGGAACAAATTTCACCTGTATTTTAATCCGTTTAGTTGAAGGAACCAGTTCTTTATTGTTCAGAGACTATAAGATACCCGTTTTCAAGCTAGGTGTTCACTGAATGAATGCTAGTGAAATACTGAATATATATCAGTATATGCATACTAAACTGACAATCCATAGCCATTTTTTTCAGTAAAGGGTAAAAAATGTTGTGGTCTTGGGAAGGTATAGGGGTTATCAAAGACATACTTTCCAGACCATTCAACTACACTGAACAAAATGGCTATCTCAAAATTTCGATTAAATGTGTTTGGGGAGTTGATAGGTGTGGGGGAGGCTTGTTTGTGGGTGTGGGAGGGGGGTTGGTCACCCTCCAATCACTTTTGACTACTGAAAAGGGCACTGGCCCTTTCAATTTTCAATCGAATGAGCTGTTTTCGAAGTTTCTACAAGAACTAATGGCCATCTCACATTTAAAATCAGATGCATTTCAGAAAAATACGAGGTGTGGAAGTGGGTATACACCCTTCGATAACTCTGAATCTTAAGTAGAGCACTAGAACTTCCGATTACTGATCCAATTTGCCCCCTACAAAGGTTATACGATCATCCTTTCTATATATACTTTATATTCCCCCAGGGCATAACTTACAACCCTTGCCTTTAGGGCTGGAGGGGTTGTCAAAATCAAAGAAATAATTTCCGGACCTTTCAATTACTTTGAACAAAATGGCTGTCTAAAACTTTTTTTTTGGATGTGTTTGGGGAAATGGGCACAGGAGGGGGTTAGTTGCCCTCCAGTCACTTTTGACTATCAAAACGGGCAGTGTCCCTTTCAATTCCCATTAGAATGAGCTGTTTTCGAAGTTTCTTCGAGAACTAATGGCCATCTAAAAATTTCTATCAAATACATTTTGGGAAAATACGAGGCTTGGGGGGAAGGGGGGGGGGTATCCACCCTCCGATCACTTCGAATCTTAAAAAAGGCACTAGAACTTCTGATTACTAATCCAATGACCCCCTCCGAAGTTTATACGATCACACTTTCTATATATACCTTACATGCCCCCAGGGTATAACTTACAACCCTTGCCCTTAGGGCTCTAGGGAGGTTATTATTCTCAAAGACATAATTTCAATTACATTGAACTAATCGGATATCTAAAAATTAGCAATGGATTGTTTTTGGGAAATGGTGCGCGTGGGAGGGAAGGGGGGTAGTTGCCCTCCAATCATTTTTGACTATTTATAGCTAGTTAAAACTAGCTATAGTCCAACTTTGGTTGTACTATATGACAGTTAGTTAGAACTGTTTTTGAAAAAGAATGGTAATGCCTCTAAGTTATGTTTATTTTTCAATTTAAAATTCAGCTCATTTTCTAAATAAAGTACATATATCTTATGTTTGGATTTGCTAAGTCAAAAATGAATTAGACTTTAGAAAGTTAAAATCTCGTTGCAACAAACACTATTTTGTAAAAAATTAGTTTTTCAAAACTTTCGATGAACAAATTCTTTTCAGCGTAGATATCCTCCTCGCAGTCCTTTTCACAGGATTGTTGGAACCTTTTTTATTTATTTTTTTTTTTAATAAAAACGAATATAAAAATGATGAAATTCCAAACAAAGATAATGAGCCTGATATTTAAAGAGAATTACCCCACGGCTCATTCAAAGTTAAAACCTAAATGCAAATAGAAAAAAAGACAAAATAATTCCAGTCAGTTAAATTAATACTTGACAACTTGACTCTTTGACAATTTGTTCTTCATGGTTTATGTCCGCTGTTCGAGGTTTTTGGTTCGTTGTTTTTTGCCAAAGTCCTACGGTTTTAATGTTTCATAGTTAGACGATAGTCTTGCTATTATTCGATAACTGAGATTTTGGTTATCGATCTACCGACAAACACTTTTGAAATTCGCTTCAGGCTTCTGTTAGATTAAAAAATAAGACGAAAATTGGTTGATAATTATTAGGAAAGGACAAATTTTCTGTTTTGTAAGCTCGGATCATTCAGTACCAAAATTCAAAGTGATATCATAGTTCCAGCTTAGGGTATGCGTATCTTTGAAACTCATGAATTAAATTACACATACATTTTGTCTTTTTGGTACAAGCTACAACTATAGGCTTGCCGCAAAATTGCATGTTTAATAGGAAGCATAGGCCTTGGAGCATTCTAACGACGCGTGTTCAATGATTTCAACACTGATTCGGAATAGGTTGAGATCGTTCTTCATTACGGTAGTTCTAGATTTACACTGTTCAAATAGAGCCATGAACCTCACCAATAAACACTTTTAAATCAAAGCTTAGAAAGTCGTGATTACTTAACTTGTTCCACTTTTTGCCAAACATTACTTGCCAAATTCTGTTTTGTGTGAAGGTTTGCCAACTTCTCACCACCTGTTGTACAGCCTGAAGCAGCATTTTTTCCACCAATTTCGGGGAACCACCACCAAAACTATTTAGTGCCTTGTTATCTCCGTCCACAACAGAGGTGGCACATATCCATCAGGCTTTGCACCCTTCTCAGGTGTACACCACTTTGGAAGTGGGAAAACTTTGGTTTCGTGACCGCTACTACTTACACGTTAGTTTCGGATATTAACCTGTTGTATGAGATTTTAGTTTCTTGTCAGAGTAGGATATTTCCACATATATATATATTGATCGGTCACTGACCTTAGTCTTTTCAACATTATACAGTTATTTCCACTTTTTATCTAACATTACACCGTCTCATGACCACTGTTTTTCCACGATTTTTAACAGAAGTTATTTTAAGCAATTATGAGAGCATTCTTGAATGGAACTAAATGAAAATCTGACAAAGTTTCCAATTGTAAGTTAGGAGCAACGTAAAATCTTAAAACTAGCAGATATTATTTTGTATGTGGAGGGAGCTGCCCCTCCTCAACTCCTTACTCTTTACACTATATTTTTAAGTGTTTCTAAATTGCTCTTTATTTCAATTTATTTCAATGATTCTTGTATTTCAGTGATCCTTTTTTTAACGAATTAGGACGAAAGTCAAACTTTAGCGTAAGGAACAAGGAGTTGCGGGGATTTTAACCATTATTTAATGGTATTTAATCCTAAAAAATTTTATATAAAAGTATGGAGTAGAATTGAAAGCTTCAACGAGGAAATATTTCTTTTAATAAGAAAAATTTAAATCGAGCAGCAATTACTTTGGATAAACAAATAAAACCAAAAACTAACATGAGCTAAATTGAATCATCAAGTAAAACAATTTGTCGTGATGAAAGTACGATTAACCCCCACTTTAACTTTAATTTTTTCCAAAACTATTTGTCCTTATTGAAGTCCCTCTGGTCCAATTCAAATCTGCTAAAAGTTTCAATCTGGTTATACAAAAATAAATGGTCATAAATGGTCATACGATGAGATTAATCGATATCACTCAGTTTTTTTCTGAATAAATTGTTCTCTTAGATCTAATTTTGTGAGCCTATATACCCAGCAAATTGCAAGCTGATTGGAGACAATAAAAAGTGGGTCTGTTTAGGGTATCATAAATTCATACAAGCAATTTTTTTCTGTCCTCATTGACGTTCATTTTTCGCTATTTGCATGCTTTGTAATTTTCAAGCCATTAAGAGAAAAAAAAAACATTTTCGGATGTTTCGGCCACTCAACATGTCTTGTAATTTTAGACCAATCAGGATAACAAAATTTTTCATCCCAATTTTCATCTTCACAAGTCCATGCCCCAAAAGGTTCTTTTGAAAATTTTTGTCTTCATTAAGGCTGCTGGACTTTGTCCACATACCTGCTAAGTTTCAAGCCGACCACAGTTGGCATAACTTTTGAGTTGTGATTAGAGTGTCATAAATCTGTCCAGCCAAAATTAGTTTCCAAATTATTTTTTCAGTCCTTGAGTCTACTTGGTCCAGGGACTTGTTGATATACTTTTGAATCCGATTAAGGACATGGAATTTGTGGGTCCGTTTTCGGGTGTCAGAAATCTTTAGTTTTCCCCTGAGATAATCAAAGAAGTTCCAGGTCCAATAACTATTTTTGGTCTGCGCTGATTGAAAATATTATTAATCGTCCTGAAATCCTAATCAATAAAAACAAAATTGTTTTTTGGCATGCTTGCTGATGAGTCAAATTTGTTTTTCAAGCTTTTCCAGTACCTTAGGGTACCCTTGACCTAAGGACTTGTGACAACAAATTTCAAAGTGCGTTGAAATAAAACTTTTTGGCTCTTTTTGGGCAAGATATTCTGACAAACTAATCTGTTGTCATCTTTTTGTGAATTGGATCTCCCTTTTCCTAAGCACTTAAATATATAAGTTTCTAGAAAAAAGACATAAGATAACCCAACCTAAGAAATTGTTGTAAATTAGCATCCCTTTAGTCCTAGGAAGGATATAACTTCCCAGCCATTCGTGAAAAAGTTGTTTGTGCAAATCAAAGCCAAAATCAAAATTACCCTTCGTCAAGCCCCCGATCACTCCTCCTCCTGTCCAAAAAATCTGATATTCACTTAGTCAAGGAAGCAACATTGGGCTCATCAAGTCATTCGAAAAGAATCTGATTTGTTTTCGGGTCATATATTCTGTGAAACCCTTTTTTTGCTCGTTTTTGCGAACTGGAATCTCCTTGGCCAAATTACCTTATAAACAGAAAGTTCAAACGCGCAAGAAAAAAATCTCTTGGTTTAATTGTTTACCCATTTTTAGGGTTCGATGCCCCAGCCTAATGTTTTACTCAGAGAGAAAAAAGGTTTTTTTTTTAGCCCAGGTTTGAGCTCTTTTTCAGGCAAGCCGAATAAGTTTTACTTTATTTTTTCACATTTTATTTTTTCGCAAGTTTAAAGTCGTTCATAAGAAATGTTTTTCGTCCCTTTTTCGGGTCCAAGTGTTGGGGTAACCAGATTTCTTCTAATGTTTTCTTTTTGGCATTGAGGATCCCTTGGTACAGGTATTTACGGTTATAAGTTTCAAGTCTTTCAGATAAAGCTTTTTTTAACGACTTTTTTGAATGTGTTCTGGTGAGACCAGTGTTTTCTATTTTTTTTTTTTCTTTTACATGGGGTTCGTTTAACCTGACGTAAGGATGTAAGTTTCAAGTAGATATAAGAAAGTCTTTTTGACACTTTCCGACCCCAGTTTGACAAAACCACTATCTTGCGTTCAATATTTCATAGGCGAGGGTCCCTTTGGGACCTATTATTCATAAGTTAGGGTACCTTTCCCCAGCAAAACTGTGGCTCCCAAATCAATAGAAAAGCCAGGCTCAACAATCCCTTTATTCTGTTAAAAATTTTATGTGTAAAAATGGCAATTTACAAAATTTAGAGCCCTCACTCCTGAGGCTACATGAGTCATTTTATCCCAGGAGGTATATTTACTGGACCTGGACCATTCCACTATTGTGATAAGAAAGCTATCTGAAAATATTAATCTGATGCAATAGGAAGATACGAGGGTACCTCATGGCAAAAGAGTTTACAGGAGGGGTTTTACGCTTCAAACACTTTTGAACCTCGAAATGGGCTCTAGAACTTTCAATTTCCAATCAAATAAGCACCAGGTCTTTTTATTTTAAACCATTAAATTTTATATACATTATTAAGCTATTAAAAAAGGAATTGATTTTAACCTACTTTCAGAGGTACAAATTTTGTTGGAGGGGGGTTTTCAAGCTATAACAACCTCTAAGAGCTCATGGGAGGTGGGTGGGGTGGAGGCATATAAGGCTTGAAACGGTTTTTGTAAGGAATTTTGGGTACTTGTATGACATACCCCCTGCATCTCAAGAAGTGAAATCAGGTTAATCCTAATAAAATCTACCTAAGTATGATAAAAATCTAATACTTTAGAAACCAATTTGGGCTATATATTTGCACATTAGGGGGGTGAGGGTAAAGTACAGCGGGACTACATGCAAAATGTGTTAGCTAAAATTATTCTAATATTATGAAGCAGGAATTGTTTTCTGACTACGAACTTTCCACACACTTTACCCCACCCCCACCCCTAATATACAAATATATAGCCCAAATTATATATTTCCCATCTATTCAGTCACTTCTATTTGTCTTTTCTCACGCTAAAATTATGAAAGAAAGTAGTGAAAGAAACCGGTTTACCGTGCGTCAATGCATGAACAACTTGAGCTGCAGTACCGAATTTTGTACCGAATTTTGAATTACAAGTACCGAATTTTGAGCTCTAATAAATCCCATTCTTATGTGTCGAAGCAATAGTGTTAAAGAATTGGAAGGAGGCTCCTTTGAAGAGAAGAAAAAGCTCTAGAGCCTTTTTTTAAGAAGTACCAGAAAAGATTGCACTTCAGCAAAGTGGCGTTTTCTGCCGTTTTATGACACAAAACAACAAATTAGCCCCAAAGGTCCCCAAGGCTTTTGATTGAAAAGTTTGCGGTGCGCAATTGATTTGAAATTATCGAGAAGCTTTATATTGAGGTTCCCAGTTTCAGCGGCAGAAATGACATGCTGTGGCAGCTTTGCTCCTAAAGATGTATGACAAACATGAAAAACTATTAAATTTATTATATTTAAATAGTCAAGAAAACAAGGGTAATGCCAGCCAGTGAACAGAAAAGAAGCTAAAATGATAAAAGTAGATATTTCGGCAAGGACCTCCGCCAAGCCGTCTTCATTGGAGAAGAAGAAGAAACAAAAGAAGCAGAAAACAACTAATCTTTTGAAGTAAACTCGAACAAATCAGAAGAAACACTGATTCAAAAAAAAAAAAAACGAGCCATAATAAATGAAAGACCATTTACCAATTAGATTGGGCTAGAAGTGTCTGTATAACGATTGACTTTACATGCCTACTTGCCCGATTTTCATTAAAAGTCGTTCAGACGATCTTAATTTAAACTAAAGAAAATCTTATTTGAATTAATATTCAGTTATTGTAAATTGGGTTTATTTTTTAAATTGGATTTTATAAGTTATTGTAAATTGGGTTTATATTCCTTAAAGATTATGGCAAGCCAGTTGCCGTAAATATTAAAGTTGCCTTATCAAAAGAAGTAAATGGTCTGGATTTTCAAAGATGTGGAGGGCCAAAGTAGAATCAAAATCCTACTTTTTATTATCACATCTCCAATCTGGTTTGGCCCTCTATATCTTTGAAAATTCAGATCATTTTTAGTTTTTTTATACTTTATATAGATGATACTTTATTTGGTCCCATCATTATTTATTTTGAAAGCAAATGCACTAAGTGAGCTCTTTTTCTCAAAATATTGCTGGGCAAAACTAAAATTTTGGTTTAAAGTGTCAAGTTTAAGGGAGCGGTAGCCTTCCTTGCATTTAGGGTTGTCCTGGGTGTGTTATTAAAAACGAGTAGGAATTAAAAAAGTGAAAGTGAAAGTGAGTGTAAAGTTTTTTTCTAATGAAAGTAAAGAGCGATACCCCATTCAACTCAGTCCCATTCAACTGAGCCATCATGTGACTCAGACCACGTACAATTGACCTCTCGTTTAAAGAAAAACCTGCCAGTTAATGCATACTAAGAAATAATGCATACTAAGCCTAGTTTAGTAACCTGCAAATGATTAATATGAATTGTTAATTTTTTCCCCATTTAACGGGCCTGTGGGCTCTTTGGGATTTTTTGGATTGTAGAGTTGTTTCTATATTTACTGAATCATGGAACTTAAACTCAAGTCCTTTTGAAGATTGTTCGGTCTGTCCGACTATACGACTGTGAGACATGGACTCTGAAAGCACCAGAAATACAAGCCCTCTATGAATTCGACCATTCATGTCCAAGGAGAATCACTAGAATAAAATTCCGTAATCGAATCAGCAATGATGAACTCCGGAAAATTTTCCATCAACGTTATGATTTGGCCAACATCAAACAAAGAAGGCTGTGATGGTTCGGCCTTGCACTTCGCCACCCACAGCACACCTTCGGTAATAAAGCCCTCAGATGTACGCCTCTTCCGGGATGAAAAAGTCACATGAAGGACAGAAGAAAAAGTGTCTTGCCTGCATCAAGACTGACCTAGATCCTCTCGGTGACTACAAGATGTATGGACGAAGATGGGGTAAGCCCTGGTTTGAATTGATTGCGCCACTTACGAACGATTGAGACTCTTGATCTACCACAATTACCAAGCTACTGGACGCCAGGAAGAGTTGAGAGGCTTGAGTCCTGCTACAGGTTCAAGCAAGCAAATACACTTCAACATTCCCCTAGGTTTCACAATTATGCCCTTAGCCTTTTCAGATACACCCAGAATCAAAAGATTAATCTTTTTCAACGGTAAATCCTGCATGCAAACAAAAGCTAAATTGCAAAACTTACAATCCTTGCCCCGGGGCTGTGGGGGTATAGAATCTCTTGAGGCATACCTATTAGACCGTTTGACTTTTAGATCAAAATGGTAATTTCAAAATTTTGTTCTGTCCTGAGTAGAGGGGGCACTTAAGAATTGCAAGGGGTGCTGGTTGCCCTGCAATCCTTCTTCAACATCCCCTCAACATGCATTGAAAGTTGTAACTCAATACCCTCAGCCACTCGTTAGATATTTATGATATTCCCTTTTGACAATAAGTGAGCACATAGTGTGTTTGGATTGGGTTTAGGGTAAAAGGGCCTGGAAAAGGGGATAGATGCACTGTGATCACTTTTGACTCTTAATAACGACTCTAGAAATTTTGATTCCCAGTCCAATGAGCCCCCTCCAAAGCCTATACGACCACCCCTTTTATACGAAGTGCCTCTGGTAAAGATAGAAATAATAATACATTGAAACTTTATGGTCTTTCACTATAGGCAACGCTAGTGTTTTGTCTCTGATGCAACTTAAAATACTTTAAACTGGCGAACTCAATAATTCCCATATAACAAAAAGAGCGATAGTTAATAAGCCATTAAAGATTATTAATGATACGATATTCCACTAGTATCATGAATTTCTGGGATTATCAAAACTGAAATAGTATGTCTTCTCGGAATATATCTCAGAAATGCTGCTCGCAAAAGTTAACATCTATGCCTCAGATACTAACTCTTAAAAATCAAACTACAGAAGGTATACAAAGATAGATCATAGTCAGCACTGTTGACCTGACTATGACTATCACTATCTTTTGGACTAAGGCACATTTTATAGAAGAAGTTGTAATAGAAACTTGAAAAGGAGCTCATTTGATTGGAAATTGAAAGTTCTAGATGTCTGTTTAAGATTCAAAAGTGATCGGAGGGCAACTAGCCCCCCCCCCATGCCCATTACTTCCCCAAGCACATCCAAAAGAAATTTCGAGAGAGCCGTTTTGTTCAACATTGTTGAAAGGTCCAGTAATTATGTGTTTGGAGACGACACCCTCCTCCCCATAACCCTTAGGGCAAGGAATATAAGATATACTTGTTATCCATTATTGACAGATAAGCTTTTTATGGGAGCGGTGGTCATAAAAACTTCGGAGGGGGCTCATTCGATTGGAATCAAAAGTAAAAAGTGATGGAGGAGCACATTCACAGCTAATACTCCAACTACTACTTCCATTGCAACTACTTGTAAGGTTAAGAGCATTAAGAAGGAAATTTCATGAGGTATACGAATATACAGGTTATCAAAAGGATATATCAGCAATGTCATAGCAATGGGTAATTGTATTAAGTTGAAACTTCGAGGACGTGATGAGAGGGATATTGAACTGAGCAAAAGGCAATATGTGAATACTACTGCTGACGCTAGTACTAGTATTATTACTATTAATACTACTACTGGTACTACTCATACTAAAAGTATTACCGCGACCAATGTTACAACTATGCCTAGAAGGTGAAATTTTGAGGGAATATTGAGAAGGGAAGGTGAACTAAATCATAACACATCTTCTGTATGCAGGTTGTCCAAAGGGCATATCAGCAATATCTTAGGAACAGTATGATGTGTGACATTAAAGCTTGCAAGGTTTGTTGTGGGGGATGTTGAACTAACCAATAGACAATATTTACATCCAATTGCTGCTGCTTCTCCTCATGCTACTACTACTACTACTACTACTACTACTGCTGCTGCTTCTACTGCTACTAACGCTAAGGGTATTTAGGAGAAAATTTTGGGCAATATAGAAATTGTATTGAACTAAATAAAAACACGCTATGCCCACAACAGGTTGTCAAGAGGACGTATCAGCAATGCATCAGGAACGGTTAATGGTATTGAAATTAAACTTTCATTGTGTGTTGAAGGGAATGTTGAAGAAAACCAAAGGTGCTATCTGCATACGCTACTTATGCTACCACTACTACTACAACTATTGCTGATACACAAGGTAACTGCATTAAGGTGAAGCTTTCAACGAAAGTTTTGGCAAATGTTGAACTAAATCAACACAAACTATGAGCATATGGATTGTTAATAGGACGAAGAAGCAATATCTTAAGAACGGCTTAGATCATTAAGTTAGACCTTTCAGGGTAACTTGTGGTGGATTTTGAACTTACCAGAAGACACTATGTGTATAATTCTAATACTATTTCTACGGTTACTGTAACTAATGACACTAAGGGTATGAAGGTGAAACTTGTAGTGAACGTTTAGGAGGAGTTTTAATTAAACGAAAAGACTATTTGGATGAAGGGAATGTAAGGGCATTTCAAAAGGGCATGTAAACAGTATCATAGGAGGCAGTGCTGTATCATAGGTAGTAATATCATTGAAACTTTTAAAGGAGCGAATTCGACTAGAAATTAAAAGCAACAATGCCTTTTTTAAGAGTAAAAAATTATTGGAGGGCAGGTAATCCTCTTCCTTAGCCCAGAATTTTCCAAATTCTTCCAGTCAAAATTTTCAGACAACGATTTCGTTCAGCATAGTTGAGCGGTCTTGTAACTATGTCCTAAGGAATATTGGGTTTGTCAACCCTCCCACACTTATACTATTTGTCCAATATACTTTAAAACTAAATGTTGCAGTAAAACTAAATCAAAAGGCAATGTGTGTATGCTGCTTGCCAATAAGACCTCTTGGCAACATACCATGAATGACTGATAGTACTAAGTTGAAACTTTCAAGGCTACTACTATTGCTACATCTGCTCTTACAATTTAACTAAGTCAAAAGAATGCAAGTTTATCCAGATTGTCAAAAAGCATAGATAGAATTTTTGGGAATGGTACAGAGTTTTATTTTTCAGCTCAACTAGAGAAGGTATATAACTAAATTAAACAATACTATTTTTGTCAAGATATTCAAAAGGATGTATTTTGTTAAACTATTTTGAAAAAGTTTCTCCAATATACAAATATTAAGCCAAACTATGGATTCTTACAGAAATTAAATAAAAAAAACAAGTTTTTTAAACTGAAAGTAAGGAGCGACATTAAAACTTAAAACGAACAGAAATTATTCCGTATATGAAAGGGGCTGTCCCCTCCTCAACGCCTCGCTCTTTACGCTAAAGTTTACTTGTTTTTTTCTATTTAATTTCTGATCGTTTTTTAGTTAATGCAGCTTTTATTTTGGCTCGCCATCATTGAATAAGCAAACAAAATTTGCATAAAAATTTTACTTTTCTTTTGCTAAATGGCTGTCTCTAATTTTGGTTCTGACGTAATTTACAAATTAACTTACGTAACGAACTTCTATATTCGTATATTTTTCTTCTGGCAAAAAATACAAAGTTGCAGATTTTTGCAGATATGAGCTTGAAACCTATGTTATAGGGTTTTCTGATACGTTGAATCTGACAGTGTGATTTTCATTAAAAAATTTTCACTTTTAGATGATGTTTCCCCCCTCTTTAAAAAATCAGGTAAACTTTCTCAGGCTCGTAGCCTTTGATGAGTAATACTAAACTTAATAAAATTCATATATTTAGAATCAGCATTATAGGCCCATTCTTTTGATACATTTATTGACATCAAAGTTCCGTTTTTAAAAGTTTCGATTACTAATGAACCGTATCGCTTGTTTTTTTTTATTGTTTTTTTTTACGTATGTGTTATTACGTATATGATGGGGTTCTCCCCTTAGTAAATACCACGCTCTTTACGTTAAAAGTTAAAAAAAAAATTTAATTCACAAATCCCTGAATCACAAAGGCCGTTTAATTAGAATAGATAGCTGTTTTGGAAGCACTAAAAAAACTATAGCGTGTAGAGCGAGGTATTGACTTTGGGTATATTGACCCTCATATACGTAATAATTTCTGTTCATTTTAAGTTCTAATGTTGCTTCTTACTTTCAGTTGAAAAAACTTGTTTTTGTTAATTTAATTTCTGATCGTTTTTTAAATAATGCTTGGAAATCCGGCGCCCCCTTCATAGAAATGTCCCTTACCCCAAAGAAACATCCTCCACGGAAAGTTTCTCCCGAGTAACCCCCTCCTCCAGCCCCCCCCCCACCAGAAAAAAATTCTTCCTGAAAATGTCTGTATACTTCCCAATAACCAATACAATATGTAAGAATGGGCAAAGTTCATAACTTGCAGCCCTTCCCCTGGGAACTGTGGGGGATTAAGTCATCGTAAAAGACATATTTATTAGATTTTCGACTATGCTGAACAAAATGGCTATCTCAAAATTTTAATTGGGTGACTTTGAAAAAAAAAATAGGTGTGGGAGGGGGCCTTGTTGCCCTCCATTTTTTTTGGTCACTTAATAAGGGCACTAGAACTTTTAATTTCCGTTCCAATGAGCCCTCTTACGATATTCTAAGACCACTGGGTCAATACGATTTTTTCCCTGGGAAAAAAAAACGAACAAACAAATAAACACGCACCCGTGATCTTTCTTCTGGCAAAAAATGCAAAATTCCACATTTTTGTAGATAGGAGCTTGAAACCTCTACAGTAGGGTTCTCTGATCCGCTGAATATGACGGTGTGACTTTCAATAAGGTTCTATAACTTTTAGGGGGTCTTTCTCCCTTTTTTCAAAAATTAGCCAAATTTTCTCAGGCACGTAACTTTTGACGGGTAAGATTAAACTTGATGAAACTTATATATTTGAAATCAGAATTAAAATCTAATTCTTTTGATGTATCTATTGGTACCAAAGTTCCGTTTTTTAGAGTTTTGGTTACCATTGAGCCGGGTCGCTCCTCACTTACAGTTCGTTACCACGAACTGTTTGAAAAGATATATTATTTTCTTTTGCATAAAAAAGACTATGGCAAAAAAGAAAAAAGAAAAATTCGTTTAAAAAACTTTTTCCACAAAGTAAGCTTTTCAGAGAAAAATAAAAAACTTCTTTTAACCAAAAATGAGCATAAATAAAATCAATGGATCTACCACGCCTAAAACTGCAAAAATCACAATCAATAAATAATAAATGAAATCCAAAACGAACATAGATTACAACAAATAACGGAGTAAAACTCAAAACAATCAGAAATTAACATGAGTAGGACTGACAACCCCCATGCCTTTTCAAGCCCAGAACATAATTTACACGTTACTGAAAAAAAGTGTTTTAAGCTTTCACTTTTTTAACCTTCATAAACCAAAAACTATTAAAACTTTAAGGAATAAATATCAGCGTGTGTGTATTAAACTGACTATACACATTCATTTGTATTTTTTTCAGTGAAGTGCAAATTATGTTCTGGACTTGTTCTGTACTAATGTTCTGGACTTGCTTTCCTTCATAAGGAATAATGTATGTATGGATGTATATAAACAAAGCGTTCAGTTTGGGTGCTGAAAGGGCGAAAACTTCCCTCCTTTTGTGACGATGATAGTTTAGTTTGGAAACCTCTGATTTATTTTGCCAAGCCAATGCACTAAATGAGATCTGTTTCTCAAAACGTTGTTCTGCAAAAGTTAAATTCTAATGTAAAGATTGCAACTTGAGCGAACGGAACACCTACTCATATTTAGATTATCCCGGGTATGGTATTAAAAAGAGGCGGAAAATAATAAACCAAAATTACATGTTTTTTTTTTAATAAAAGTAAAGAGCGGCATTGAAATTTAAAACACACCAAAGTCATTTCGTATATGAGTGTGGATGTCCCCTCCATAGCTCATGGGTTTTTTTTGCTGAGCTTTGACTGTTACTTAAAGAAAGATTGTTCAACTATATCGGAACTTGGATGGGTAAAAAGTCAAGCCCTAGCCTTGTCTGGGTTTGGGTATAAGGCCCGTCTAATTTACGGAATATTTTCGGTATTTTTTATTTGTAACCTCACGTTCTGATTTCATTAAAAAAAAAACTATTTCTATTTAATATTATAAAAAAGCTGATTTATTAATCAATAACGAGCTATGACAGAAGCAAGTTAAAATGATATATCATTAGTAGCTAGGTTGTATGTATTAATAACAATGGTAACAGGTAATTATGAATGGTAAGAAAAAAAAATAAATGGTAAATAGTATTAAATACCTACCATTATAAATGTCAGTCTTCTAACCTATAGAGATAACATGTTTGTGAGAAATCCGCTAGTTCCAGTTTCCATCTTGCATCTTTTGCAAGAAAATCAGCCAAAGGAATCAGCCAATGATAATGGTATTTCGCATTTATTTTGGTTGATAAATTCTTCTGTTTGTCCGTAAAACACTAAATGAAAACACAGCTTCCGGTGAAATGCTTTAGTAATCCTAGCTATCTCAGTAGGTAGGCCATGAGATTCATAATAAAGGGGTTGATCTTGGCGTTGGGCTTTTGTTCCCTCAGTAAAAAGTAAAAAATGAGGATATCATCGGTTTTGACCTAAAGTTGCTTTGCTTGAGTAAAAATCAATACAAGGGTATTTTATACGTGTATATACATAAAAATCTGATTACGCCGAAGGAGGGGGGGGGTAATTATCTTCGTAAATGAATATTTAAAAAGTTAATAGTTTTGGTAAGTTTATACTGTTTTGTATCACAGGCAGGGTATAAATTTTAAACTTTTAGGGCTATTTCAGTTTTTTTATAAAGCAAGAAAATCACAAATTTTATTCTGAAGAAGACAGGGATAAGGGGAAGGGGTAGAGGGGATATTTTTATCTTAACCTCACAAAAAAATTGTTTTCTTTTTCTTTTTGATCTTTCTGACTGTATGCGTTTATCTTCACACGACCTTATCTGCTAATCAATTGTAACCAGATAAGACCGGCGGCCTTAAAACTAATCTGCTATACAACAAAAATCCTAAATTGAATTGTTTATTTAGATTATATAAATAAATTAAGGCACTCTATGGATGATTATTATCTGAAACAAGAATTCGAGGTTTATCGAGCCTTTGTCTTGGAGAGAATTCGTGAAGAAGGTATGAGAAGTACCTCCTCATTTCGAGAAGGAGGTAGAATACAAGGCTTTTGCTTAGCGATCATCTATGCAAAAGGCACATTTTCTTATAATTTTCAAGATTTAGGTGCATGTACACCCAGACCCGTGGCTATATTACTGCGAAAAACATTTCTAAAATCACCAAATTGTGATAGTTAATTTAGGCTGTTTCCTGTTGATCCAAGTGATTGCAACACTGCCTTGTCTGCTCGCTTCCATTGAGCTGCTTTGATTTCATCCAAGAAATCATATTCGTCCAGTGCATAGAGTCGGCATCCTGCACTTTTCCTGTGGAAAGATTAAGAACTGTGAAATAGTTGTAAACGAAAGAAAACAAAAATCATTCGGTCTATCACTCTCTCTGTGTGACTCAGATAAGCTAAAGGTTTAGTTTATCTGAAGGATTAACAAGCACTCGTCTTAATTATAGCCTTTTTTTTAAGTGAGGTTTGTCGAGTGAAAACAACTCCTAGTTCTTCTGACTTTTCTTGTAACTTCGACTGTACCTAATGTTTTTTGAACCTTAATAATCAACAATGAAAATTGGAGATTGGCAATCAAATATTACTAAATATTGTTTATATTAATTATTAATTTGGTTAATATTGGTAGGGGAGGCTATTCACTGCTTCTGGAGTCAGAGTTTTCGGATGAAAAGTTGATATTCTAATAAATTCTCTTTGCAGACAGTGTTATTAATTTTCCAATTAATTTATTTAATTTTACGGACATATTTAATTGAATTATTGTACAATATCAATTTTTATTGTTTAATTGTAGTATATAAGACCATTTCGAAGGTGAGCCTTTAATTTATGAAGTATTACTTACCTTAAATTAAAAAAAAAATTATCTAATTAGTCTGTTTAGGTAGTGGACTCTTTCAAAATAATTCATCTATAAAAGTTTTTACACAAAACAAGTTTTTCAAAGAAAATTAAAGAGCTCCGTTAAACCAAAAATGAGCAGAAATAAATGAAAAAAATCCTAGAAGCACAAAATTACCATAAATCACCAAAACTACCATAACTACCATACTATATAATATTACTATATAATATAACTACCATAAATAGCCTTTATATATTTTCTTTGGTCATATGATCTTCCCCTTTTAGCATTCTCTAAAAATTTCAACTTAATACCCAAATCGATTCTTGAGATACGCACTTTTTACAATATGTATGCAAATAGAGTCTTTTGATATAGCTCAAATTTCCCCTCATTATGTTAAATGAAGTAGTGTGGTAGTTGTAGTAGTAGCGGTAGCAGTAGTAGTGGTGATAGCATGCAAATTTTTGCCTTTTTGATCATCTTCCTTATCATTTCCTGTAAATTTCAAATTAATATACCCAGTTATTCCTGAGTTACGCCTTTTTGACAATCCGTATGCACACAATGTGTTTTTATTTAGTTCAACATTCCCCTCAGCAATATCTGAAAGGCTCACCTGTATGCCCTTCGTCTTTTTGGAAAGTAAAGTTCGAACATGCATACCTTTCGCAATAGCATATACTATACGTAAACAATGAACGAATTGCCTAACTTACAGCCCTTGCCCTTAGGAATGTGAGGAGGTTGACATCCCCAAAGACATAATTACTGGACCATTCAACAATGCGGAGCAAAATAGCTCTCCTTAAGATTTTGATAGGATGGTGTTTTTGGGAATGGCTTGTGAGGGAGGGGCTGGTTACCCTCCGTTCACTTTTAACTCTTAAAAAGGGCATTAGAACTTGCGACTTCTGATCAAATGAGCCCCATCTGATCCGAAGTTTTTTGACTACCCGTTCCATAAAAACTTTATATACCATAAGGCACAACTTACTAGTTTTGTCCCTGAGCCCTGGGCGGGGGGGGGGGTGTTCACACTGAAAGCATTGTTATATGCTTTTTGGACTATTGTGAACAAAATGGCTATCTCACAATTTATATCGGACGCATTTGTGGAAAAGCAGGTGTCTGGAAGGGGTGGGGGTCTAGATGCTTAAATTTCCAATCAAATGAGTCCCCTCTAAAGTTCACACAACCACCACTTCCATAAAAACCTTATATGTCCCCAGGGCATAACTTAGAACCCTTGCCCCCAGACTCCGGGGGTTTTTTCAACCCCAAAAGCCTCGCTATAAGATCTTTGGACTTTTTTTGAACAAATAGGCTTTTTAAAATTTCTATCGGATGCATTTGAGAAAAATAGGCCATGAGGGAGGGGGGCTACTTGCGTTCGGATCTCTTTGAATCTCAAAAAGGGCACTAGAACTTTTGATTACCAATCCAATAAGCCCCCTCAGAAATGTGTACGGCTATCTTTTCCATAAGAGCCTTATATCCCCCGGGGCATAAATTAGAACCCTTGTCCTTAGGGCTTGGGAGGAGTTTGTCATCTTCAAAGACATTAATACTTGACTTTCAACTACGACTAGCAAAAATTAGTATATCAAAATTTCTATTGGATGTGTTTGGGAAAATGATGGGCGTTGGGGGAGAAGGGCGAGCTGGTTGCCCTCCAATCACTTTCGACTATAAAAAGGGGCAATAGAACTTGCAATTTCGAATCGAGTGAGCATCTGTCGAAGTTTCAACAATAACTCCTTCATTACGAATTGCCCTGGTCTAAAACAAACCAAAAAATAATACATTGTGCCCACATCGCTCTTCGCTTCGACAGCGACTGAAATTATCAAGTCTTCAAAGAAAATCTCTTACCCATTTACAGACGGGGCATTTGTCATGCATTGTTAATATTTTCGCTATTAGTTGTTAGAAATCGAAGTTGGCACGGTTTCGGGAGAAAAAAATGGAAGTAGAAGTGGGCGGTGTTTAAAAAGTATCTAGTATCAACAGCCAATATTATACTTCCCAAAATATTGATACTTCAGAGTTGATACAATAAAAAAATTTACTCAAAAATACGGCCACAAATAACTCTATTCTTGTTTTTGGCACTAACGACCTTAGTAAAGCGCTGTTTTCTTGGTTTTACATACTTAAAAGTTCGTAATAAAGTGCATTAAAAGTGCATAAGTGCATACTTAAAAAGGTATTAAAAGTTCAAACGCTCTTTCCAAAGTAGAAGTTTATATACCGAATGCACACAAATAAAATCACAGGGTGTCAAAATACTTCATGAAAGTATCGATGCTTCGAAACGATACTTTCATTGGCAATGAAAAAAACTATATGGTTCTAAGGTACCATGATAACAAAACTATTTAAGGAATAAGTTTGATTAACTATTTGCATAGCATATGGAGCTATGTTTGCACGATTTCCAAGGCATTGTTTGTTTTCTCCTTGACAGCATTACAAAACGAGAAGTCATAGTAAAACCGCAGCATCCGTTAATCATAATTCATTTTGCCAGGAATTTTCGGGTTTCGAGTAACGTCATGCTTTGGTTTCAGTGGAAGAAATGGCACTGCGGCTTCACAACTGATTGACAAAAGAGGGTACGTAACCTTATTCTTTACCATAGTACAACCATTTACCATTATTTACTGGGAAAAAATGTAACATTTTTGCAATTATAGATTGATGACTTAAGTCCAGCCCTTTAATGTCTTTTTTTCTCCCCCTCTCCCCTCTCTTTTTTTCTCTCTCTCTTTTTCTCTCTCTCTATCTCTCTCCTTATTCTTATGGAAATGATTAAGCTAGTTTTTTTTTTCTAACAGAGGGGATCGACCAGGACCCCCTTAAGAATTTTGGGTCTGTTCATCTCCAAAAAAACATCAAAATTTTACCAAACTGTTCCACAATGTCTAATGTTTCTCATATTTATAGCCAGTATTGTTTTCTTTTTTAATCCGCCCCCTCCTACTGAAATGTTCCCTTCCTCTCCTTTCCAAAACGGAATCCTGCTTACATACCTTGTTCTATGTTTGTTGGTGTTTTATTTATGTTATAAGTACTTGTATTTATTGGCTATATTTCATTCTGTAGTGAAATTCTACCGAACTTATGAATCTCGTCACAGATAGAACACCATCGTGAATGGTGACTATCCCATACTTATGTAGATTGCCAGATCGTTGTCCAAATTTGCATGTTTCGAAGCATTACGAAGTATACATGCGAAGTATTTTATTCGCATGTAATACAAGACGATCCAGGGGCTAACTAAATAAAACACTTCTATGTCTAAATGCACTAAAAATTATATAAAAAAATAGTTATTTCTTTTCCAGTATACAAAATTCTTTTACTTTTTGTCAGACCAAAAATATGAGAGGGGGGAAGGGGCAATACACATATTTTATGAATATTTGAGAACGACTCCCCGTGACAAAACCGCTCTAAATCATCTCATTTCTTATATAAAGATTTATCGTTTTTGCCAGATAGTGCAAAACAAATTTTTAGTGCATTTAGAAAAGAAATATTTTATAACAAGATTTTTCCAATATTTTCATCTTTTTGCTTACTATTACAATGAAATTCGCTTTCACACTACACCATAGAACCTTTCACACTAGCTTAACCTGAGACTTTGTGCTGCGTTACATAATCTTAATAAGAAAATTTGGTCAGTAACGTAACGAATTCTAAGAACACTTGTGCTCTGCATACAATTTAAGTCACCAACATTTATGCTACGCTGCATAGGCTGTCTTCTGAGAACGGTATATCATAAAATCTAGATCAGCCGCCACACAAAAGCACAAGTTTACTTTGATTTGGTAGCTGGTGCTATACTGTACTCATTAGAGACTTTGCCAACCACTCAGACGCAAATGATGAAGGTGCATTCTATTAAGACGAAATACCTTCAAAAAGTTGAAGGCATTCGTTGGTTTGACATGGCAAAGAACTTTAAGATCCTCCGGTCCATTAAATTTACACCCTTGTCAGAGTAATTCAAATCTTGCTCCATGAGAGCTGTTATGGTCAACTACTTTGCCTACCTGCTCAAACACCCGTCCGACTCATCTCTGACCTTAACCCAGCTGCAACGGCTGGAAACAACCCAGAGGTAGACCGTACACAAAATTGATGGACCTCATCCACGGCGAACCCACTACCAGGATTATCGACTTTAACGATACCTCAATGTTTATAAAATATAGGCCACCCTGGAGACAACCTAATGGCACTGACGTTTGGTTCCCCCTAAACTGGGTTAACTGCTGAGCAGTAGCTTTAAGTAAAACTATAGAAAAGTCAACACACTAGAAAAATAATTGAAAACGGAATTTATAATTAATAATCATTTTATCCTGAATTACCTTCTCAGCAGTGGCCTCCCCCAGGCCACTCAGCGAGTCTCTAGGGGGCAGATAGGAAAATGTCCTACATACATATAGGAAACCTCCATGAAGATGGGTGGCGCAGACCAAGGAGGGGCACAGTTTCTGGGGGTCTTGACATAGAACTGGAACACCATCACCCGGGGGACATAAATACAGGTGGAGGAGGAGGATGGCCCCTCTGATATGCACTGGGCAGGGCATTATCAGTATGATATATAGTTGGCCGCTGCTATGAACAGAGAGGAGTGGCTTACCGCTGTCCTGACGTCAGCCAAGAAACCCCTTTTTCACTTTTATGATGATTATGAGCAAACAAATGAATATGAGAACCAGTGCTAACGCGTCCGGGGGAGCCTACGATGCTACCGCGTCCAGAGAAACCATCGACGGTACCGCGTCTGGGGCACCTGACGATACGACGACCACAAATCGCGCAAATACCTCAACTTTAACAACTCTACCCTTGGAGGCCATTTTATAACCTAAATCGACCTTATCAATTGGTACCCTCAACATCAGAACACTTGCAAAACAAGGAAAAAAGGAACTCCTCCCCAGAGAGATAAAACCGTTACAACTTGAATATAGTCGGCCTATCTGGAACCTACTCCCAGTCACCAGTAAAGAAAAACTTGGTGACGCTATTCTTATACTGTCAGGACGCACTGATAGGAAACACCGGTAGGGAGTTGGCTTCCTGCTCTCCAGTAAGGCTATGAGATCACTAATTGCAGCAACACCCATCTCTGAATGTCTGATCATAATCCGCCTGAAAGGCTCACCAGAGAATCTCACAATCATCCAAGTATACGCACCTGACTTTAGCAGAGAATATGAAGAATCTAAGAATTTCTATCTTCAACTTCAGTGTCTAGTGAACTCCCTTCGAAAAAAAGATATAACTTTTGTTATCGGGGACTTCAACGCCATTGTCGGTGACGACCCGTCTTAAAACAAGGACGTCATGAGTAAATTTGGCCATGGCCAGCTGAACAAAAGAGGTTAGCGCCTAATCAAATTTTACCGAGATAGTGATCTAGTTATCACTAGCACATTCTTCAAACACAGAGATCAACATAAAATAACCTGGACCTCACCAGATGGAAGGACTCAGAATCTCACAGATTATATCCTCGTACCTAGACGATGGAAATCTTCCACCACAAGCACAGTCACATTGGCTGGCGGTGACTTCGATAGCAACCACTCGCTTTTGATAACTTCCTTTAAAGTACGTCTAAAAGTGGCCGCGAAACTCTCCAAAAAGCCCCCAGTGTTCAGAGTAGACCTCTTTTAAGACCAAAATATCTGACAAAAATACACAGCTACTCTTTCCAAAAGAACTTCTGAACTCTTCTCTACATCCCCGCTAACTCTATCAAAGGATGACATCGATAATCTTGTGAAGAGTATCTCGCAGGTTATATGCGATGTCGCCCAATTGACCCTGGGAGTCAAAAAGCAGACCAATAACCTTGGATCACGGATGGGATATTATCACTATGCAAAGAAAATGCGAGGATATTTACAAATGATTGAAGCGTGTGATAGAGAAAGCCACTCGCCGTGCTCACCGCTCCTATATAAGGGAACTATGTGAGCAATGCGAAATGGCATTCAAGAAAGGCTACACTCACTTCATATACAGGCGAGTGCAGGAACTAACCAAAAAAAGGGACTGAAGGCCTGTACCCTCCTCGATGAAGATGGCAACCAGATCCAAACTACAGACGGAATCCGAACCAAATAGAAAGAACACTTTGAGAGCAAATTAAACTCAACGATCCTTCAGGTCCAGTGGTGCTTAAAAGCCTCCCCATAATCGCCGCAGACCCAAGCCCACCCCTATGTCGTTCTGAGATAGAATTGGCTATCAAGGGCTTAGGGACAAACAAAGCTGCAGGCCCAGATGGAATCCAACCGGAGCTACTAAAAATAAATTGTGATCCCCTTCTTGACCTATACCTAAGAATCGCTACTGCTGCTTGGGAAGAAGGAAACTTTCCCTCCTCTTGATGTGAAGCAACGATAGTTTCATTCCATAAGAAAGGCTCGAAAGCAATATGTGATAAATACCGGCCTATAAGCCTTCAGACAAACCCGCTAAAATATTCACTAGAGTAATGCTGGAATGTATAAGAGCTACAGCGTCAAAACTTACTCCAGAATATCAGGCCAGTTTCCACCCAAACATGTCAACAATTTATCAGATATCTACAGTCCCTCAGATTATGGAAAAGTATCTTGAACTTGGACGTAGTATTTTCCACCTTTTCTTTACTTTAAGCAGGCTTTCGATCTCATATGGAGAGAAGGTCTGTGGCAAATTCTTCTCCACTTCGCTATTACACAAAACCTAGCATCATTGATCAGAGATATGTACTCAAATTTCAGAATCCCTGTCATGACGGGAGGGGGCCTTTCCGATAGCTTTGAACAACGACTGGTGTGCTGCAGGATTGCTTGCTTTCACTAGAACTGTTTAACATGTTCCTTACCGCCATCCCATCACTTCTTGACAACTCGTCAGGTGTCCTCAACGAGGGAATATTGTTTTATGAATTAGCTTATGCAGAAGACATAGACCAAATAAGTTCGATTGGAAATTCAAAAGGCTAGTTCCCTTTTTAATAGTCAAAAGTGATTGGAGGGCAACCTTGGGGATCTTCAGTCCCGGGCCGACAACATCCAATTAACCACCAGCCGGTTTGGAATGACCATCAATTCCTCAAAGACGAAAGCTATGCTCTGTTCACAAAAGCAGGAAAGCAAAGAAGGCTTAAGCCTCCAGCTCGGTGGTGACAACAAAGAATGGGTCGAAGATTTCACCTACCTTGGTATACTTATAACGTCCGATAACAAGCACTCGAAAGATATTAAGAGACGCCTGGCACTTGCCAACTCTAGCTTTAAAGCCTTGATGCAGATATGGAGGAACAAAAATTTGTCGGCACTGCTAAAAATATGACTCAACACACTGATTATCCCCATTGCCATTTACGCTTGTCAATCATGGAACCTCAAAACAGATGATTAACTTCGCCTATCCGCATTCAAAACAAAGTCACTTCGCCGTCTTGCGGGCAAACACACCTGGGCAGGGTCTCTTATATTAGGCCCTTTAAAAACCTCAAGATCAAACACACCATACTTGACAAAATAAAACTGCAACAATTTAGGCGGCTAGGCCACATCCAGCGTATGGAAAATTCCCGTCTTCCAAAAATAATCTTCCATGGTCACGTGCATGGTTCACGCCCCAGAGATCGGAACCCGAAGAGATGGAAAGACAAGTTCTCTACACTGAACCTGCTGCAGCATCTACGCCTGTCTGAAGATAGATGCTCATACAGACACCATATCAATAACATTGTGAATGAAGAAACCCATAACAACCTTCGAGGATGGATGGGACTTAATTCAAGTAAGTAAGTCATTTTTTCAGACATTTTCAAAAGAAATGAAATCCTTCGAAGTCCTTACGCATGGACATGGACATAACATGGACATGGAATTACGCATTGACATAACCAAACTTGAATTCTTTTGTTGGTACCGTATAATGTACAAAAAAACGATTTAATAAATGTTAATAAATTCGAATTAAACTTAAAGACAATCCCGCCAAACGCCAAAGAGTTTTAAAGAATCCGGGCTTATTCCAAACACTTTTTGAAGAAAACAAGAGGAAATTTAAAAAGAAACCTTTCTTTGAGAAACAGATTGTTTGCAATTGGTGGCAGACCAAAAGCAATAGTTGTTGCTTTACTACAGCGCGATATAACGTCATAATGCATTTGCAATACAGCGCCATACTGGCGATAAATTATTGCCATACTACAGCGTGCCTTTTAAATTACCTAAACCACTTGTCGGCTTATCAATAACTCAAGTATTTTTATTTGAGCATGTTAAACAAATTTGCATTCCGTCTTCAAAAGGAAAACAATATAACTCGGCAAATGAAACATTCTTGCGAAAGCAAAGAAAGTGGAGCGAATTTTTTCCAACTCGTTAAATTAATTAATTATTTATTTCTTAGTTATTTATTTATTATTTATTAGTTAAATTAATTTCCAACTCGTAACGTGTTCTCCGTTTTGGTTTCATATTTTGATTTGAAATTATATTTCATAATCCTCGTTTTTAAATACTACCATCAATTTCCCTGAAAATTTTGAAGTTTTTGAACGTCAGAGCAAAGGTATGGTTTCACTACCTTAGCGCCATCAATTTCAAAACTATAAAGCTTGCTCCTATGCCATCTTTAAATAACGAACTATAAAAAATAAAGCTGTCTTTTTCTTCCTTTTACATGTTCTACTATATATGGGAGAGGTGAATTGCGTTTGATTACCATTACGAACGGGATTCATAAGGGAAAAATACAGTCACAATTAGAAACAACACTTATATTGTTTATAATACATTATCAAATTGTGTACACAATATTTTTTAGATAATACACTATTATCTATGTATATAAATTTAACCGAGTCAAATGAACTCAAGGAAGTAAAACGAACAAATCTAAAGGCAGTTTTAGGTGGCCCGCTTAATACTGGACTTTAGCCTTAATCGACTGACTATTCCAAAAGAAAAAAAACCTTAGGATAAGTAATATATTCAGTTTGGCTAACACCTTGAAATAGACTGTAACAGTTTTCTGATTAAAATTGTACTTCTAAATACGAATTTGTACCATGTGAAAAACTTATTAAAATTGTGCCACATTAAGAAGAAAATTTTCGATAAACTAAAACTTGAAAAAGCTAATACGAATAAAAAAACTGTATACTCTAGTCATAAAACATATAGTTTAACCAAAATGAAGCCTACCAATTGTACTTCTAGAAGTAAATTGTACTTCTAAATACGAATTTGTACCATGTGAAAAACTTATTAAAATTGTGCCACACTAAGAAGAAAATTTTCGATAAACTAAAACTTGAAGAAGCTAATACGAATAAAAAAACTGTATACTCTAGTCATAAAACATCAAGTTAAACCAAAATGAAGCCTACCAAAGAATTTGTATTGTGCCAAAAAGTGCCTAGATGTACCATATTGTACCAGGATCCTAGATTGCACCAAGAACGGTACAATTTTTCCGCGTTGGCAACACTGAACATGTTGTGATAGGAGAAGAAACTGAAATTTCTTTTCTGAGAGAGAAAACAGCTAATACTATCTAGTAATTCTTAGCAATCGTGAAAACTATTTTGATAACCTGGACAAAATTTTAGAAATATCATTTTTTTCCGGTTTTTAATTCGGCTTTGCTTAGGACTGACAATACAGGAGGTACTTTTGCAAATTGGAACAATATGTGCGTCAATTTTCTAAGAAATCGAAAGTCACTTAAATAGAGAATATGGACCAACTCACCGAAATTTGGCTGGATAAAAGTTTACGTAGCTATTCAACTAACCTAGATTTTAAAGAAATAAGCTTTAAGTATAATTTGAATAAATTTATTTTACTGGATAATGCTGCACTGCCACTGGCACTAACTCCTAAGTGGGAAAGATTCCATTAAATTACCCATACTCTTTGGTTTTGGGGCCGGGAGAATCTTAGAAACAATTAAAATTGAAGAAAAGAGCACAAAGTCTTGCAAAAGACCAAACAAACCAAAGATTATGTGACAATTGTTAGCAACAATGTGAACACTAATTGCTGGCAAGAGATCCAAATCATGAAATTTGTGGAAAGCCGTGCGCGTTTCAAAAAGAAAGCTGTGCACATTTCAAGAAGTGACTTTTTTCCAATCTTACAACCATAGCAGTATCCACGGGGGGTGGGTACCGGGCTCTTGCCCCCTCCCCGCAAATTTTTTTTGACTCGTTAAAACAATAAAAAACTCTATATAAAAAAAAATCTTTATGATTTTCTAGAGTTATTTTTATCCCCTACCCCTCAAAAAATACCTCCTCCCCCTAAAGATAAAAAAAAAACTGGATACGCCCTTGATCCAGTTTTTAATCTGGCGAGTGGTTCTCAAATCAAGACTTCATCAGCAGCGAGTAAGTGCCTAAATACTAAAATCGTTTATTTCTTAAGTATACATCTTGTTTAACAAATATATCATAAGGGTTAAACCGTGTGGTTAATTTTCCACTTGTTTATTTTGAGTTTCGAATCATTTAAAATTCAAGCTACAATTTTAATGCTCTAAGATTTCTAAAGTGTTTAAGGTTACTACACAATCACTATAAAGATGTTTCTTTTTACGGACACCCTTGGTGCTTAAACCGTTCTAATGAATTGTGCAGTAACCTACTTTATTGTGCAATAGCTTACTGCTAAATTAATTGTTGTTACTTAAATACGAATTGTAATTAAGGTCAATGAAACCGATTTTTCATGAAGTAATTTTTTTTTTTACGTACGAAAACCAAAGGCTTATAACAGCAACTAACAGATCTATTTTAGCAGTATATTTTTAAATTTATTTTTATCATACTACATTTTGATAAAATATACCGTACATATGTTTTGAAGAGGATATGAAATCTCTAAGTTCACTTCTTTCGGTACGTAGAATATAAATGGTCTTTTGAAATGTACAGAGATTCAACACTGCCATCTAACTACATGTATGTCTACAAATTACTCACGGTATGCCCTGAGAGAAGGGGGTAGGGGGGTTGATAAGATATGATAAAATTTTATTTGAAAATGACTAGTCCAGCAATGCAGGAGCTGAATTCAAATTTTACGGAAGAGTCACATCAACAAACAAAGGACGGTAAAAAAAAAAATCAAACGACGAACAAACTGAAAATACAAATAGCGTATTCATAAACCAAAATTTACAAACAAATAGTAGAATGAGGACCATTCTAATGGGAAAAAGGAAAAAGACGGAAGAGGACAGAGAGAAAAAGAGAGTATGAGAGAGAGAGAGTGAATGAGAGAGAGAGAAGAAGGAGTTGAGAGAGAGGAAGGCATTGCTATTTAGATGCTTTTTCGTGGTTAAGTTGCCGATTTGTCTTTATCTTTCAGCAGGACGGGTATATTGGGAGCCGATGGATATATTTGGACTTTTGATTAGACTGAATAGAAAAAAAAAAACAAGGTTTAAACAGTTGTAGTACTCAGGAAAAAAAACAACTAGAAACGGGACTTAGTCAATACAGACTTGGCAAAACGCAGGCAACTGCTGTCTTTTCATTTTTTTTTTTTTTTTTTTTTTTTTTTTTTAGCTCCAAGGTTTGCAATTGTAAGGAGGAAGAGATATTTTACGCTCGTTATATACAGTAGTTCTAAGATAATACTTCTAGATGAATCGTATTTGAATATAAGGTTCGGTTAGAAGACACCTGTCTTGATACCAAATAAGAAAGGTGTACTAGAAAATTCTTCTGATGAAAAGAAGGTATACATACACCTATAAGGTACTTGAAGTTTACTTCAGAGTTTAAGTGAGGAGATCGATTCATTGGTTTATATCGAATATTATATTATTTTTTATATTTATAATAAGGATTTAAACAAAATCTTAAAAGTAAAAACTAGTTTGTTGAAAAGAAATAATTATAATAGTAAAATACATCATTTTAGAATGTTGCCAATATTGCAAAAATGTATATGTCACTTGAGATCACATGAAATGACAAAATCGAGGAGTTTGGTCACAATTGGGAAGTAAAAATGAGGAAGTACCACCAACAATCTTGCTAGAGACAATTGGGATGGAGAAAAACGGCGGAGTTCTTATGGAAGCAAATAGTATAGTAGTTTTTTGGAGAATGGTTTAATGACAATCTTACAAATTGAGACCAAATTGATTTTTGCCAAACTGATTTAGCCAAGTATCAAAGTTTTGGTCTTTGTCTTACTTAAGCTACTGCATATTTAGTGTACAAGGGATAAAAGTTGGAATACAAGTTGCGAAACTGTCTGATGTCAAAATTTGGAGAACTCTTTATTTTCAACCAGTCAAATAGAAATGGAGTTTAGAAATGAACTACATAAACTTAATTGAGAATACATAAGAAAAATGTGAAATATTTATTTTATTTAACTATAAGATAGCTGAAATCAAACTATTTTTAAAACAAGTTGAAAATCTAGAAAGCATTTTAATTTGATCTAGAAATCTTTATTATTTACCTTTATGGTCGTTACGCTAACGGATTTTTATCAGATAAGGCTTCAATTAAATCTCTTTGTTATTATACATGATTTTAATTTTTTTTTTCTGAACTGGGAGGAGGGGGAGGATTTGCCGAAGAGACAGTTTGGTTAGAGTCTCACATATGTACAGCATGTCTTAATGTTAATTTAATATACAATTTTTTTTTTTAAACTGAAAGTAAGGAGGGACATTAAAACTTAAAACGAACAGAAATTATTTCGTACATGAAAGGGACTTTCTCTTCCTCAACGCCTCACTCTTTACGCTAAACTTTGACTCTTTTTCACAACTCTGTTTTTTAAAACAAAAAAAACTGAGCTTCAGGCGGCTTGGTGCTGCGGTGAGTTGTTAGTAGTAGTAGTAGTAATTAAATCGATAATTTGAATAATAATTTAGGAATCGTTATTAGTGGAGATGCATTTATATTTTTAATACGGTTACGACTTAATAATACATCGCATTGATTTGTGCTTTATAAAGTATTTAGTACATACAAAATGTGTATTGAAACTGTCTTAATGATAGAAACAAATTATGTTACATGTGTGGTGAGCTCACTATAGAAATGAAGAGCGAAAATTTACTCCTTTAGTTAGAAGAGCTTGCAAGTGTGATTTTACAGTAAAATGGATCAGAACAAGTGATGGGCCCCGCAAATCTGTATGTTAAAATGTCTCTCTGGCAACAACCTAACCTGAAAGTCCCTATGACATGGCGGAAACCTAAGGATCGTGTGACAGATTGCTAAATCTTTCGACAAATCTGTTTAAAATAAGTCAGAAGTCAAAAAACATTTTTCTTAGATTCAGCAATTTGACTATTGCTTCATGGGCCAGAACTTCCATTACCAACTCCACCAGATTGCACAACTCTTACCGAAGTAATTGAAAGTGTTCCTGATGTTCAGAATAAATTAAAGAACAATCCAGATCTTTGGGAAATGATACAATAAACTAACCTCACTTTAAATCAAAGAAAGATTATAATGATTTTATTCGGGATCTTGATTTATGTAAAAGTAATAAAGAACTACTCGCCTTCAGATTGTAGCCTGGAAGCTGCTGCAAGGTGGCGCCGATTTAAGTCTCTTCCACCAAATATCAAAGGAATTTTAGAATTTTTTTTCTAAATGGAAGAACCTATTTTCCTGCTTTAGACGGTGAGAATTTGTTCCAGTTACTGGTTGTTGGACGTAAGCCTAAGAATTGGCGTTTGTTCATAGAATCTTCGAAAAGAAATTTGAAAGGAGTGTTACTAAATAATGGAAACAAATATCCTTCCACTCCTTTAGCCCATGTAGTTGGTTTGATAGAATAATATGAGAATACCCCCAAGGCAAGTCAAATTGCCTCCACTACATATTGATATTTGCTAAATTAAAAGTTCTGTGGAAGTAATGAATTGTCATGGCACGATCAGCCTGACAAATTATGCGGGAAAAATGAAACCAAACTGAAAGAAGCAGTACTTGTTTTTTAAAACGATGACACAGCCAGATAAGGCGCGATGAGGCATCGTGAGCCTCGCAAGAAAACTTCTGGGGAGGAGTGTTGGCAAATGTTGCAAGAAATTTGGCTTTCAGTGGTTTAAAATGGTAATATTTCTCTTTTCCTATTAATGTACATTGTTTCAATGTAATCAAACAAATGTATGCAATGTAGAGTATTCAAAAATCAAAACATCCTATTTTAGAGGCTGCAATAGCTTACGGTAAGTAGAAGATCAAAAGCAACATAGAATTTCCATTCATACGAACAATAATACACCTTTTTGTTTTTACAAAATTCTGAAGTAAAGAAATTATTAAGGGCTTATTCAACAAAACTACTTTTCATCGAAAATTTTGACTTAGTTTGACAATTTTGTCCAAAATATTTACCTGCAATTTAAAATCTTAAATTCTTAAGCAGAAAAAACAGAAAAAGCGGGAAACAAGAAACAACCATTCAATTTACAATTATCAATATATATATATATATATATATATATATATATATATATATATATATATATATATATATATATATATATATATATATATATATATATATATATATATATATACATATATATATATATATATATATATATATATATATATATATATATATATATATATATATATATATATATATATATATATATATATATATATATATATATATATATATATATATATATATATATATATGTATATATATATATATATATATATATATATATATATATATATATATATATATATATATATATATATATATATATATATATATATATATATTTTATATATATATATATATATATATATATATATATATATATATATATATATATATATATATATATATATATATATATGTATACTCGTATATATATATATATATATATATATATATATATATTACTTACTTACTTACTTAAAGCTCTTGCTCGGCAGCGTCGCCAGCGTAGAGGGAACCAGTCGTCAGCGCCGTCAGTCTTCTCCAGAGTGGTCGGTTCAGGGCGAGGGTTGTCACTTCAGCCGGGTTGATGTTTCTGGAGGCGAGCCGATCACGGATGACGTCCGCCCATCTGGTGCTCGGTCTTCCCCTAGGACGCCTCCAGCCGTTTGCAGCTGGGTCGAAATCGAAGATGAGTCGGGCGGGTGTTTGGGCAGGCAGACGGAGCAGATGACCATACCAACGCAGCGAGCGAGACTCAAGCTGCTCGGACAGGGGTGGGAGTTTGAAGGACCTGAGGATTTCCGAATTTCGTACCCTGTCGGGCCATCGGGAGCCTTCAATTTTTCGGAGGTGTTTCGTCTGGATGGCATCTACCTTCAGCGTCTGTGTCTGAGTCAGCGACCAAGTCTCAGCAGAATAGAGCATAACGCTGGCAACCGAAGCAGAATATATTCGTGCTTTGGTGAGACGGCTGATCTGGGGTTTATGGAAGACCGTTTTTAGAAGGCGACCGAAGACAGAGTTTGCTTTTGCCGCTCTTGCTGATATTTCGGCATCTAGGCTTCCGTTTGAGCAGACAATTGAACCAAGGTAGGTAAACTGCTTGACTACCTCTACAGTCTGGCCACAAATTTCCACAGATGACAGGGGGTTGGACGGCTTTTTCTCAACGGGCATTATCTTGGTCTTCGACCAATTTATTTTCAGACCGAATTTCTCAGCGGCAGAGGCCAGTGTTTCCAGTGTAGTTTTGAGGTCACTAATGTTTTCGCATATTAGCGCCACGTCGTCGGCAAAGTCGACGTCTGAAAGAACTCTTCCAGCAAACTCTATGCCAAACGACTGCACCTGCTGTGTTTTATTCAGGATGTGGTCTATTACACAGTTAAAGAGCTCAGGTGCAGCAGCACATCCTTGCCGGACACCATTTTTAATTTTGAAATATCCAGAAGGCCGTCCATTTACGATCACCGCACTTTCAGTGTTATTATACAGCTCTTTGAGGAGACGGACGATTTTCGTGGGTACGCCAGCAGACTGGAGGATTAGCCATAGTGACTGCCTATCGACAGTGTCGAAGGCAGATCGAAAATCTACAAAGGCAATGTACGCCTTCCTCTTATATTCAAGAGTTTTCTCTACTAGCTGTCTAATCGTATGGATTTGCTCGGTGGTGGACCTGCCTGGCATGAAGCCAGCTTGCTGGGGGCGACGCAGGGCATGGAGGTATCTTGTTGCCCGTTTGAGAAGCAGCATAGCGAAGAGCTTTCCAGGAACTGAGAGTAAAGTTATGCCACGATAATTGATACATTCTGCTTTGCTCCCCTTCCTCTTGTAGATTGGCACAAGTAGGCCCTTCTTCCAGTCTGAGGGGATTTTTTCAGAGTGCCACACAAGGTTAAACAGCATTTGTAGCCAGAGGATCATGGCTGGACCCCCATTTTTAAGGAATTCCGATGTTAGGCCACATATTCCTGGCGCTTTGTTATTCTTTAGCTTGCGGGTGGCAGCTTTTATCTCCTCCGCTGTAAATTCAGAACCATCAGGAGCAGGTAGGGTAGTAGCCGCAGCAGCTGCTAGCTCATGGTCCGTCTGGTCTGGTGGATCTGAGTTGAGCAGTTTCTCAAAGTGGTCCTCCCACTGGCGGAGGCATTGTGATTGGTCGTAGATATTCTCACCGCTAGCGCTTCGAAGGTATGGCGTAGTTTGAGTGTGCTGACCTGACAGCTCACGAAGAATCTTGTAGGTGGCTCCACTGTCCTTTTTCTTGGCGGCCTCTTGCAGTTCGGATGCCTTGCTGTCAATAAAAGCCTTGCGGTCTTTATGCAACATGGAATTACGCTCTTTGTTTAGCAGTCTGTATGTAGCCATGTCCCCACCAAGACGTGCTTCTCGCCTGAGCTCTATGATGGCAAGGGAGTGATTACTGATCCAGTCCTTTTTCTTCCGTTGCCTCATTCCAACAACGTCAGTTGCTGCCGCAAGAGTGTTCTCTTTGAAGGACTTCCATGCAACTTCACTATCATCGCATTGGCCAAGGACCTCAAATCTGTTGGATATATATATATATATATATATATATATATATATATATATATATATATATATATATATTATATATATATATATATATATATATATATATATATATATATATATATATATATATATATATATATATACATATATATATATATATATATATATATATATATATATATATATATATATATATATATATATATATATATATATATATATATATATATATATAATTTATCAGCAAGAAATCAGGATTTATGGGACCGGTGCCCAGCATCATATTTAGGTTAGGCCTCGTCATGATTTGAAAAACGGTCAGAAATAAAAAAAAAAAGATTTTTCAACTAAGAGCAGGGGGAAATATTAATACTAAAAAAAAAACAATAATTATTACGTATATGTGGGGGGGGGGCTTCCTTAGCCCCTACCTTCTTAGGGTAAAGGTTTAGTTCTTGCACCATTTTTTTAAGAACGACTGCTGAAACACAAGGGCCATTGAATTGAATATTAAGCTTTTTTAAAGCCCTAAAAACTTTATTCTTTTTAATAGGCAAATTTTTTGTTTTGTTGGACAGTGTAATAGCTTAATAACATTTTTAAAAGTCTTTAAATATACGAGCGAATTTATATCTTGAGCTATAATTCCTTTTTATTTTACACCGCCTATTAATAGCTATATTTTAGAATTTTTTTTAATTGTCGCATTTTTCGATAACCTTTTAAATACAAAGGTATGGCACTTTAGCTAAAAGACATATCGTATATTTAAACAAGACATCAAGTCAACGGGGAAACTAAGGAGGATAAAGTATTTCCTACCTTACCTCCCCTGAAGTTAGCGACGATTTAAAAAAAAAACTAAGGTAGTTCATCTATAATCAGAATGAAAAAAAATTTGGTGCAAAATAAATAACAACTTAAAAGGAAAGTGGAAGTAAAACTAAACTAATTGAGAAATTTGACTAAAGCAAAGAGTAGGCCTATATGAGACTAAAAAGTGAAAAAAGTCAGTTTAGTCTCTGGTAATAATAACTAACATACTCTAGCATTACCCAGCAAAATCTAAAAGCTCTTTTCAAAATCATATTTTCTCATTTTTTTAACTTTAAAAAAAATTTTTGACTTTGTCTTAACTATCCTCTAACATTAAAATAAAATCAAAAAGACCTACTTCAAATAATTTCAGGCTTGATAAAAAAACTAAAACTTTCAATCAAATTCTAGTTTAAACGAACTGAAATAAAATTAGTTTCAAGTTTGTTTTGAATTATTCCCCTTCTGCCGGGTAATTTTGTGATGTCAGTTGCATTTTTTTTTTTTTTTTTTTTTTTTTTTTTTTTATCTGCTCTATCAGAAAGTGCCTAAGAATCGCTTTAATTCAGTAGCGTGCTTTCATTGGACAAAATGACAGTCCATTTATGTAACTGTATATTTACCTCATTGCTTTAATTAGACTGTCTCCGGTTAAGTCCTTTTTCCCTGACAGACATTCTTCCATTATTTGATTCCTTATTGATGATAATTTCTTTTTTTCTTCTTCCATCTTTTCATATCCAAATTCCTCTACTTTCTTATCAAACACTTCCCTTAACGTCAGATAAAGAAAATTATCTGCTTTTAACCACTTTCGTAATTTTTCTGTTTGAGCCAGAGACAATTTGTTTTTCTTGCTTTCTGACCTGGCGTTTAACTTCAAGATTACTAAGTCCTTGTAGTCCCAGCACAATAAATGTTTTAATAAAACAATGGATTCGTCCATTTTATCAGTAACCATTACTAAATGAAAATTATTTTTAACTTCTTCTACAAATTTTTTCACTTTTTCTTCATTATCATAATCTTTTACAGGAAAACCAAGATCAAAAAGCATTTGGTTCCTTCCAATCTTACTCATAAACCTATCATTCTTTTTTTCAAATCCATCATCCTCTAACTTATCTAAAAACTTGAAGAACGTCAGATTTTTGAAGAAATTATAAAAATTGTAGTAGCCATAAAGGGATTCAAATAGTTCAGCCGGTTCTCTAACTATGGTCACAAAAGTAGGGTCCCCAGATAAAGCCTGCTTAATAGAGCTATGATTCCATCTTGTATGTAAAGCCATTATGTCGTAGCCTAGATGATGCCACGGCGTCTGCTCGACCAATTTTATGGAGAATAAATCTGGGCTGCCAAGATAATTCCACCTCTTCAATGGTAGAATGACGTTTAGGTCATTTATATGTGCATACCTGAAATAAATATCTATAAAACAAAAGTATTTCGTGAAAAGAAATCAAAAATGTCTTTCTACCGATGAAAAATGTCAGGAAATGAAAGAAAGCAACTGTAAACGTTTCCAAAACTTCGAGTATAAAATTTGTAACTTACATTCTTGAACTTATCTTGAAAAAATGAAAAAAAAAACTGACAGCTGTGTTAGTTGATAGTGTCTTAACCTTTGGTTTTACAGCGGGAATCCAGTCACGTGTGTATTCCGCTTTTTACACAACGATATTTGTTCTGGTTATGCATAGTTGTCTCAATATCATAATGCTTTAAAGACTTGGGGTTAAAAAAAAATTCTTAAGAGATATATTTTTATCATAGAGTTCGGGGTAACGAGGTATGACACGGCTCAATAGCGGTCGAAACTCTAAAAAATAGAATTTTGATGTCAACAGATACATCAAAAGAATGAACTTATTATTCTGGTTCCAAATATGTAAGGATCATTAAGTTTAGTGTTACCAACCAAAGCCTACGAGCCTGAGAAAATTTTCCAGATTTTTGAAAAGGGAGGAAACACCTCCTAAGAGTCTTAATAAAAATCACATCATATGATTCAGTGTATCAGGGAACCTCAATGTGGAGGTTTCAAGTTCCTATCTGAAAAAATGTAGAATTTTGAATGTTTTGCCAGAAGAAAGATCAGGATGCGTGTTTATTTTATTTATGAATGAATGAGTGAATGAATGTATTTTATAACCCACCAAATATACAAAGCGTGGCAATGGAGTGTATCAAAAAGAAAGAAAAGAGATAAAGACAAACATACAAAAACAAGAGCAAATACGTACAGACTAAAAACAAGAATAACTCAGACATTTTGAAAAAAATAAGCCACTCCAGGGGTGGTGAACCTCTTTAAGTTAACCATAAAAATAAACACAATAAAAATTATAATAACACATCAAAGACAGCAAACTAGTATAAAAACAAAAAACCCTTCCAAGGGTGGATTGACGGATATTCTGTAAGCTTGGAAAACATCTTATCTGCAATATCAAGATGATCCGACAAGCTGTATATTCCTAGTCCATGGACGAACCAGAATAAGGAACTTTAAATATTCAAAATAAGCCCTCCTGATTTCTATTTTATCTGATTGGTTCAAAATGCCCCAGGAACAAACCAGGTACAGAGCATGAGGGAGAGAAACAGCTTTATGCACTTCCGCAAGGTGGCGTTTACCAAGATTTTTTTGTTCTTTCTCAGGGGTGCTTGTATCGAATTAATTGTCCTAGAACATCGAAAGAGGGCTCATTCAAACGGAAATGAAAAGTCTATGCCTTTTGAAATAATATGGTCCCCCACAGCCCCTGGGGAAAGGTGTTTAAGTTATAAAATTTCCCATTGTGTGCGTGTAGTGTATGTTATGGGAATTGTGCATACAGCTTTTGGGTGGGAGGGGGGTAATTTTCTGCTTGGAGATTTTCTGCGGATAAGGAAGTTTTCGGGGGGTAAACCTTTCAGAGAAAATTTTATACAGGGTGAATTTGCCAGAATTCCTATACGAAATTATATTTCTTGTCTTACTTTCCCTTTACCGACTCAATTTTACGCGTGGAGATGTTAAGGGGAATTTTCCGGGGTAAATTTTTACCGGGATTGAATTACCTAGAGGATCTTTCCGTGGGGGAATTTTTTTCATGGAAGTGGAGACACATTTCCCGGAATTATTTAGCAAACAATCAGCAAGGAAACATTAAAAAACTAGCTTTTTCAATTCGATGAAAGGAGCAACATTAAAACTTGAGACGAATAGAAATTATTACGTATTTGAGGAGGGTTGCCCCCTCTTCAACACCTCGCTGTTTACGATAAAATTTGAGTGTTGTCCCAGTTCTTTAATAATAACTTCTCAAACACAAGGTTCGTTTAATTAGAACAAAATAAGCTTTTTAAAAGTACGAAAAACTTCAGCGTAAAGAGGGAGGTTTTGAAGAAGGAGTAACCCCCCTCCCACATATACGCAATAGTTTCTGTTCGTTTTATATTTTATGCTACTCCTTACTTCGAGTTGAAAAAACATGTTTCTTATATTTAATATCATTAAGACGAAAGCTTCCTATTATAGAATCTTGAGGGTTCCCTTTAAACGAATTAGAGGGGAAGTGTTTCAAAACGCAGAACAAAAGGTCTTTTCATTTTAAATTATAATGTTGTTCCTTACTTTGAGTTGAAAAAACTTGTTTGCCTTATATTTAAAACCATTAAGACGAGAGCTTCTTTTTGTAGAATCTTGAGGGTTCCCCCTCAGTCTTGAGGGGTGATTTTCCAAATTTGCCTTTCACTGCTCTTTTTTGATGAACGCTTCCACATCATCTTTTTGAATCAATAGATGCATCCATGCATCTTTGTCCATGCATCGATTTATTCAAAGCTTTTCTTAAATACCCGCTAAACATGTCAGTTCAATAATTAAATTTAACCCCCTAAACATACAAGCGTCCTCGGTTTATTTCTTTTCGATAAAAATTGTAATTTCCACTTAGAGTTAATACATCCTCTGAATCAGTTTGGCACGAGGTATCCAGCATTCTACACAATAGTACAAAAAGGAGGTGTAAATAGTCCCCATATTGTCTCACAGCTTTGTAAAGAATATCACTTATATAAAATGTTTTTTATGCAGTTTGTGGCTTTCGTTACTTTTGTATAGATGTCTTTAAGTTCCTCACTCAAATTGTCTTATGCTGGATGTGGTGCGGATTTTACTCGATGTGGCTTTGCCAGGAATGAGTTTGGAAAAGAATGTATCTTCAGTTGACTTATTTTCTCCAACACATCGAAAATATCCAATTAAATGTGTGGGTTTAGCTACATCAGTTCTTTCTTCTACTTGTAATGTGAATTTTGTAGTGCGTATCTGAGATACTATTTAATCGCAACGATCGTCTAATTGATCATTCTGAAAGGAGTGTTCAGCAGCATCACGAAAGGGTTAAGTTATTTTGTGTGGCTGTGCAGTTTTAATTTTCATTTGATTTTTTTGTCAATTCAGGCAAATGTTCGCGCCTCTCCTTAGAAAAGTCCGTGCCTCCCTAGAGAGGTGCGCCTCCTAGTTTTGAAAACGCTGTCCCAATACATCGATTAGGTGATTCATATTCCTGCAAAATTCACGTTGCGAAAACACTTAGAACAATATTCGTTCATAACTGGGTTTTTCAGGGCATGTCTTTTTATTTTTGACATAAAATTATAATTAACCACATTAGTGGTTACACAGCGTGAAAAAAGACCGCAAAAAAAACTGATCAGAAGAACTAGTAAGATTGCATCAACTAAGCTACAAACCTACAAATCATGTTTTTGTTTGGAGTTAGTTTGGTATTGAACCGCAAAGGATGGCACCCTGCGGTGCCAAACTTATTCAATATAGTCTCTAAACAAGTATTTTATGCTTCGAGGCAGAAAAGGTACGGAAAAAGAAAAATGTGAATCATTTTCAGCTGTCCTTGTATTTATTTATTTTTTAATTCCCATATTCGTTTTTCTTATAATTACCGCTTCTGAGCTCCTATGCAAATTATAGTAAGGAATATTTAAAATTTTTCAAAAATTGGTGACAATGTGCAAAAACCTCTTCATGTGAATGTCTGACACATTTGTGCGCTTACAATCTTTTTTTTTTTTTTTTTTTTTGAGGGAGAAAAGCTATTGGAATGTTTTCTATATATATATACACAAACACACACACACACATATATATATATATATATATATATATATATATATATATATATATATATATATATATATATATATATATATATATATATATATATATATATATATATATATATATATATATATATATATATATATATATATATATATATATAGATATATATATATATATATATATATATATATATATATATATATATATATATATATATATATATATATATATATATATATATATATATATATATATATATATATATCCAGAAAGTGTAAATTTCATGTCTTAATTTTCCAGGGAGATACCGTTTTACAGTCCATCCCCTCCTCCCTGTAACTTTTGAATGATTTATAAATATTTGTATTTTATATATATATATATATATATATATATATATATATATATAATATATATATATATATATATATATATATATATATATATATATATATATATATATATATATATATATATATATATATATATATATATATATATATATATATATATATATATAATATATATATATATATATATATATATATATATATATATATATATATATATATATATATATATATATATTCATTATATATATATAATTTTCTAATTTCTAATAATCTAATTTTCTAATTATCTTAAAATACTTTTAACATAAGAGGAGAGTCATCACCCCGCAGCATCCATGTCACAGGCTCAGTCCAGCCATATTTCTCAGAATGAAGGAAGATTAGATATTAAATTTTATCCCCTCTCCCATCCAAATCTCTTTTATGGGGGGGGGGGGGAAGAAAAGCATTTATTTTTCGGTGTTTCATTTTTCGCTCAAAACACCATTCAGTTTTCTCTATAGTTCTTGACCTCGCCAGGACTCAAAAGGTCATTCCCTTCCCCTTTAACACACTCTAACCTAGAGAAATAAGCAGACATTGTCAATATTTTGTATCTTCAACCATATTCTAAAAATAAACTATTGCACGAGACCTGAGATTTCCCATTTCTGGCAAACACTAGAACAGCGTCTTTAATGCCAAATTTGATACACTCCGGGGGGTATTTGCTCTCAACATATTAATAAAGGGAAATGCGTGTTTACTGTCAAATTTGATACACTCCGGGGGTATTTGCTGTCAAGATATTAATAAAGGGGAAATGCGTGTCTTACTCACGCTAGAGACTAAAATCTTAAAAACATAGACAATAAAAACAAATTGACGAGCAATAAAGGATAAAAAAAACACGACAAAAGATGAAAGTGTTATATAATCATATACACAAAAAAGAACCATCTATTATAGAAAACCGGTGCTTCTAGCCTGCAACCCCGGGGGGGGGGGGGGGGGGGTAGGGGAAGGGGGAGTGATATTAGATGCAAATTTAAGACATATTAAGAGCTTTTAAGGAAATACCCCTTTTTCATTCAGATAAATTCATGGATATTTCACAATATCCTAACAATATTTTCCAGCTCCCACCAAGTAGCCTTCATTTTCAGAGGATGCATTGATAATAGATTTAGGCTTTATGTTTCATTGTGGCTTTAAAAGGATAAAGAATAACATGCCTAATTTAAGGAAAGACGAAGGGAGAGGACTCCAGGGGAGGGGGAACCGTCTGGAGGGGGAGGAGATAAAAGCGTTTATTTATTTTTAGCGTGCCTCCATCCAGTGCTTGCTGCTTGCCTTCGAGAAAGTTTCCTATACCCCCCTCCGAATGGTTTGTCCGAGCCCGACACACCCCCGGGACAAAATTTTTCAGCAAAAATGTGAGGGAGGGGATCATAATATACGCAAAAAAGAACCATCTATTATAGAAAATTGAGACTTCTAGCCTGAAACCCAGGAAGATGAGAAGGAGGGGAGTGATATTGGATGCCAATTTAAGACATATTAAGGGCTTTTAAGGAAATACCCCTTTATCCTTATGATAAATTCATGGATATTTCACAATATCCTAACAAAATTTTCCAGCTCCGACCTAGTAGCCTTCATTTTCAGAAGATGCATTGATAATAGATGTAGTTTTTAGGTTTTATTATGGCTTTAAAAGGATAAAGACTAAAATGTCTAATTTAAGCAAAGACAAAGGGAGAGGACTCCAGGGGAGGGGGAACCGTCTGTTCGGGAGGAGTTTCAAGCGTACATTTATTGTTATCCAGCCTCCATCCACTAAGGTACCAGCCTGCTCGCTGCTCACCTCCGGGGAAGTATCCAGTCCCCCCTGAACGGTTTCTCTTTTCCCAGGATACATTTCTCACCAAAATATCTAAACAGAGAAAGGAGGGGAAATTCTATTTCGAGAAATTCTTGTTACCATCCACCCCGTGCGCTGTGGGGGGAGTTTGACCTATGTCTACTCTTTTTGGGGGATGGAACCTGGCCATCTTACGCGCAGTGAGAGAGTTTGATCTAGGTCTACTAATTCCTGGAATGAAATCCGGCCTTCGGCTAGGCGATAAAAGAGGCTAAAAAACGCTATTGCTCGAGATAACATAAAATGTAGTAATAATAGGGAAGTTATCATATAATTTCTAGGGCAACCCTCTAACGTCAGAGCATCCCTTTTTCTAGTGTTCAGCTAGCAAGATTTGTGCCCTGGCGAAATTCCCGTCATTGATACATGGTTTTTCTGGAAGACCCCCTGGATTTCCCGTGATGAGGTCTAATATGAATGATGCAAGCGCATCTCGCAAACAAGTCTAAACAGACCCCATGGACCTCCCGCATGCCACAAACACATGAGTATTGCGTATTAACGGAGATGTATATCTCAAGCAAAATACCTTTGGCATCGACACCCCTTTGTCATCGCCCCACCTCCCACAAAATACTTTTTAGACATTTCTCATTTAAAATTTTATTTCCAAGTCATTCATTCGGGTTTTTGCGAGCAATTCGGCCCAGAGTCCAGCACTATAACCACTCTAAGACCCCCCTCTGTCATCGAACCATCTCCCCAAACGCTTTTCAGACATTTCTCGTTAAAAAGTTTATTTCAACTCATTCATTTGGGTGTTCACGAGCAATTCAACCCACAGTATCACAATATAACCACTCTAAGACACCCCTCTACCATCGTCCCTTCCCCCCAAAAACGCTTTTCAGACATTTCTCGTTAAAACTTTTATTTCAAGTCATTCATTCGGATTTTTCAAAAGCAATTCATGCCATAGTAAAGCACTATAACTACTCTCAGACATCCTTCTGTCATCGCCCCATCTTCCCGAAAAACACTTTTCATACATTTCTCGTTAAAAAAATTATTTTCAAGTCATTAATTTGGGTTTTCGCGAGCAATTTGGCCCACAGTATCACAATATAAGAACTCAAAGACACGCTTCTGTCATCACCACATCTCCTCAAAAACACTTTTCAGACATTTCTAGTTAAAATTTTATTTTCAAGTCATTCCTTCGAATTTTCGCAAGCGATTCGGCCCACAGTATCACAATATAACTACTCTAAGACACCCTTTCACCACTGTTCCATCTCCCAAAAACACTTTTCACCCATTTTTTTCGTTAAAATTTTTTTAACTCATTCATTCGGGTTTTCGCAAGCATTTCAGCCCACAGTACCACACTATAACTAATCTCTAGAATCCCTACAATACCTTCCATCATCATTGTAAGCGTCTTCTAACATTTGAAACACGCACACACATACACATAAAAAAACAACAAACACACACACACACAAACAAAAACACACACAAAAAAAACACACACAAAAACAAACACACACACAAAAAAACACACACATACACAAAAAAAACACACACACAAACACACAAACACACAAAACAAACAAAAAAAAACAACACACACACACACTCACACAAACACAAACACACACACACACACAAAACACTCACACACACGCATACAAACACACGAATACAAAACACACACACACGCACAAAACACACGAACACAAAACACACACACAAAAACAAACACACATATACAAAAAAAAACACACACACACAAAACATACACACACACACACACAAAAAAAAAAAAAGAACACAAAGAAACACACACATAAAAAAAGGACACGAACACACATACACAAAAAACACACACACACAAACACAACAAAAAAAAACACACACACGCACAAACACACGAACATAAAAACACACATACAATAAAACACACGCACACACACAAAACACACACACGCACAAACAAACACACACACACTAACACAAACGAAAAAGAAAAAACACAAACAAAAAAAACACAACACACGCACACACACACAAAACAAACAAAAAAGCAACACACACACACACACACAAACACAAACACACAAAAAACACTCACACACACGCATACAAGCACACGAATACAAAACACACACACACACACAAATAAAAGCACACAAAGACACACACACATATAAAAGGACACGAACACACATACACAAAAAACACACGCACACGCACACATAAACACAACAAAAAAAACACACACGCAATAAAACACACGAATACAAAACACACACACAAATAAAAGCACACACAAACACACACACATATAAAAAGGACACGAACACACATACACAAAAAACACACGCACACACACACTCACAAACACAACAAAAAAAA